>JAKOGH010000736.1:0-318590 GCA_024811115.1 Terana coerulea
CTGATGGGAAAATCTTGATGGCAAAAACATCCTTATTAAATATATATCATGGAACTCATTGCGAAACTCTTGAGAATCACAAGAAGCTTTGCAAGAGCGCTGTGGGTAAGCCACATTGCCATATTTGAGGTAAAAATTAACTCTAAGTTTGATTGCAGAATTCCCTCAGTTGTGTATCATTCATATTAGATGTTTGGTTGGCATAGACCTTGCAAGCATTTCGCAGTAACAGCCCACTATGACATTTGTTATTTGTGTAGACAGTTAGAATTGTGCTCTCACCTTGTTGCCTTTTGGTATATTGAGAGTCATATTCGAAGCCAATCTTGCAGCCTACTTTCTGCATACTCTTAAGAGCTTAATATTGTTGAGAAGTTGCATCGAAATCTCTGCCCTTTCAGTCATTACAGATGCTAATTCTACTTTCGGAAAGATTAACATGATTACGCTAGATAATGCCAGTAATTTCTATAAAATGATGCAAGATCTTGCACAGCTACTGGCAAGACTTGGCATTGTGTATAGTGTGGATAGCAATCAGATCAAGTGAGTACACTAATATTCAGCGTTTCATTTATTTGCTAAAGCTGATATGCATTTGTATAGATGCTTTCCACATGTGATCAATATTGCAGTCTAAGCTGGCCTGCGAGCTCACAAACATCAATCCATTACTATACACTAATATCAGAGATAATTTGGAGTTCTCTTCAGATGCACCTGGTATGGCAAACACTGCGCTAGCGAGCAATCTTGAGTATGCAAAGGCTCTGGAGTGTAATATTGTTGCTCGTGCGAGGTTATTATTCAGCACCTGCCATGCTTTCAGATAACACCGTGAGCTATTCTGAAGGCTTTTTATTCATCTCAGCCTGCCAAAGCTCTAGCTCTTTCTTGATATGGATATACACTGGTCATTTGACTCTTGCTATAATTAACCGAGCCCTATATCTCTATCCAGTGAGTGTTTAATTATTTTACCTCATCACCCTTGATTTAACCTATACCACTGCAGAATATTGAAGGCTTTGTGCAAGAGCAGAAGCTTAGTGACTAGCTCTTTTCCAAAGTTGAATTCCATGCTCTTAAAAGTATCTGCACCTTTCTTTAAGTCCTCTATAGTCTAAAAACTTCTCTCTGCTGAGAAGATCCTGACACTATCTTTAGTCCTATCAGCTTATAAAAAGCTAATTCTGATACTCATAGCAATGGTGTGCTGCCTGTTGAAGATTGCCCACACTATTTAGATGACACTGTTCAAGCTTAAACAGTATTTCAATTACTCCTGGAAAATTTGAGTATGTGCATTAACTATAAGTACATTATATTTCCACTACACCTGAATATTTTACTCACTGTCTGTTGCACTAGTTCTCAATTCCAATATCAAGCTTGCCTGGCTTCAGTGCCACTGAAGTGCAGGTAACTACAATGCTGCACAAATGTGGATGTATAAAGTGGCAAGTGCCAGTCTTGCTGTATCTTACTCCCAAGATAGCTAATATGTATCAATTCAAATGCTGGAATACTGTGTGCATCTGCGGGAACAGAGTGCTCTATTGGACTCATTATCAACTTGTAGTGCGTGTTTCGCCAACCAGCCAATCAGCATTAGTCAGTCCACTGAACTTACATAAGCAGCTTGCAGGCATCTAGTTGGGATTAGTTGAACACACTTGAAGACTTGGTCAATGTCAAGTGATGATAGTGCACTGGCAGAGTCTGATAAGTTGAGTCAGAATGGGCAAGCATTGAATGAGGAGACATCGAAGCATGAAAAGATTGTCTCTGCCATGAGGACAACAAATCAGTCTGGAACAAGATATCTGAATGGGAAGCTGAGGGCCTTCTCTGCAATGATGACTTAGTTTCGTACTTATGGATCTTATTATATATAAGGAGATAAATTGCAACTGGTAGTGGTATGCATTAGGATTATTTACTAATGTGCTGGTTTAGGCACAACAACGCAAATTGAAGCTCATGTTTTACTTTGCAATGGGCATTCTTTCAATTCAGGCATTCTCTGTGCTCTGCAAGTGGGTCTTCTCTTCCAGAGAAACAGATATGCTGCGGCAATCTAATCTCTTCTGCATTGCTTGAGATCTTCCATATCTTGAGGTTTAGCATTTAACAAGAGCGCCTGACTTTCACAGATGACTGGCTCCCTGATGTGCAAGCTCGCCACTGTTGAAGTATCCTAAGATAAGGTTGACAGCCTAATAGCAGAGGGAAGATTGTCAAGGTGATTAAGTTAATTCAAGTGGCCTAGCTATTGTAAACAGCATTAATTCATTGCTCTACAAATATTGTGCACTTTCTGCACAGAATCTTCCATATATAAGGGGTTTCTAAACCTACTCTACAAGCAAAGGCCCACAAAACACAGTTCTGTACATCATCTCGTATTTCAGAGGATGTTTGAGCACCTACTCCAAGGTGACCTTGATGACCATGCTAAGCTCTGCATGCTGCTGTCTCCAAAGTCTCTTCATTGCTTAAATCATTTGTGTCTTATTCAGCGAATCCTTGGAAGTATAGCTGCTTACATCGCTTATTTCACTCTTTAAGCTACTAGTTGATGACAATATCACACCAATGCTTATAGTGATCCTTATTCAAATAGTTGCAGATGCCAACCGTTTGACTATTGCTGACTTCCCATGTCTTCCATATTCCTTTGTCCCTAATTTGTTTAATGCTAATGAGTTTTTAGTGCAAAAATAAATGGCATGTAAGACATATAAGATGCATGTGCGGCAGCCAGAAAACTTTGAATCTAGCTTCTCTCAGAAGCACTCCTCTTTCTCCCGTGCGATTGCTGGTTCTCTCTGCAGTTAAGCTTGTACATAAAATATTAGACTTGACTGGTCAAAGAGGCTGAGCCATTGTTGGGCTTTCAAAGGATCAATTTGCAGCCGCCAACACTGGGCTCCATTGCTAATGCTAGATGTTTGGCAGTGAGATTGCCCCTGGTATGTGGAGCAACTTGAAGGCCTTACACCAAAAGACCGCGGGGCGGGACGGGAAGGGTTGATGCGAGCGTGGTGTATTTGGCTTGCATTGAACCATTCTTTTGAGAGGTATTTGATGGCTCAGAAGCAGAGGGCTTTCACAATGGCCGTACTTGCTGCATGGATGCCTCTGCTATGTTTAATGCAATAGCATTCAGGGGTGATGTGAATATTGACAATTGACGTTGTGAATAGTAGTGATGCAAAGGAGAAACCCACTTGCAAATATAACTAAGGATAGAAAGAGTCACTGAATGCAGCAGGATTATAAGTGAAGTTTGAACATGGGACTTGCAAAGTATATAATCCTGAGCGTTGCTTTCCATTCACAACCGGTCCCATCACCTCTTCCCTCGCTGCCACTATGTCCAACTTGTAGCATCTAACACCTCAAAGTGTCTAGTCTGGAATGTCTCTGGTTGCCACTCAGAATTCGCAGGCACCCATTGACTGCACCAAGCTCTGGTGCTCTACCCTTTGGTTTTCTCACCATCAATGACTTGACAGGAAGGATCTGCAAATTAGTGCGCAGATCTTATATATGCCAAGGTGTGTACCTCCAGGTGACTCAGCCTGTCAGAGTCTAATCTTGTTACTATGTGCTAATGTGCCCATTTTTATCGTACACAACAATGTTCTGTCATTTCCATGGGTTTACTTGTCCGGTGTGCCCACAAAAGGTATATTTGCATCGGACAAAGTAAGCCATATGTGCAGGTACAGTGTAGGAGCCATTACTGATGATGTGCTACACAAAGAGCTCATCGCTGTTAATATGCAAAACTGAGACCTTCACTCTCTTGCCCTTCTATAGCATACCTGCAATAATGGGTGGGCATAGCAGTGCACACATACATACCTCTCTTTGTTGAAACCTCGGCTCTCATATATGATGCCCTCTGGCATGATTGGCCTCTTGCAATACTGACACCTGCATCCTGCTCCCATCAAGACAAGCCAAATTATAGCTGTAATGCATGCATTCCAGCGGATGACATGCACACAGTGAACAGTGAGGTGTTTGGTTGGTGTTTGGTGCTAGAGACTTTACTAATGATCTTTGGAAAATCCCGCTACTGGCAGTCTGGATTATCTTTATGTTTAATCTCCATCTAACATTTTTATAATACTGTATTACTGAAATGTACATATTGCTATCATTAATGTAGATATCTGTTTACATGATTGTGTTTATTATTGGTTTTCTCCATATATTGGAGGCTTTGTCACAGGGGAATTAGTTGAAAGTGGGCAAAACCCAATTCCCTCAAGTTAAGATGCTGGCTGCAGGGCATTGACATCTAATGGAGGTCCGCCTGGCTCTGATTTTCTCTTTAAAGAACTAAGGATCAGCGAGCCTTTGATTGCAAATGCCACAAAACAAGCAAGTTTATATACACGTAACTAGTCTCCAGTGCAGACCAAAAGGAAAAGGTACTGTCATTTCCTATTAAAGTTTGCTCCGATACACATAAAAACACTGGAGTTTAATGTAGTGTTGTTTGATTTCACAAATGATTACTGAGCTAATTATATTACTGCATTGCTGCTCGGGCACTTATAAAACCTTGCTCCTGCAATAGTCCCTAAAGCTTTCTTAAAGCATGTCAACTTTATTGATAGTAATTTTTACTTATGAAACATTGCAAGTACCATTTATATATAGTACTCTTTGCATAATTTTAAAATCAATAGAGCACATAGTGGCAGTCAATAGCTGCAACTACTTTAGCAAGAAGCTATACAACAGTACTGTTGTATTCAGTGCCCATTCTACTCACAAATTAATATTAAAATACGTATATCTGATAGTATACCATCTTTCCAGCTACTTCTATTGTAGTTGCAAGGCCAACTACTAGGATATGTGCATTTGAGATAGTAGACAAGTTGTGCTGTTTGTGTTTTTTACGCGTTAAAAGGTCATAGGTCTTAATAAAGGTTGAACTCATAGGTGCTCACCTGTACTAGCCAAGACTAACACGTAACACTGGCACCATTATTCTTTCTTGCATCGAATACCTTTTAATTATTTTTCGTTCTATAGTCTTCTCTTTCTCACACATTTTATACTACACTCTTTCACTCATTTTATGATATAACTACTATCTGCTAATTGGACTCTCTGACTGTCAGTCGTCAGAGGATCAGCTGGAGCATTAAGTTGCATCTTCTCTGTGAATATTGCTTTTGCTTTTGTTTATTTAAACTCCTATTTTTCACTTCAGGATATTTTCATGAGGAATTGTAATGTATGGCCTCTAATCATAGATGCCCTGTTCAATGTTCTACTAGAGTATTCCAATCACCTTTGTTTTTCAAACTTTCCTAACTTTTTCGATTTTCTCACACTCCTATTTCTATAACCCACTGTAATATGGCATCTAATCAGAGGTGCCCTGTATATCATTTTGTTAACTTATACTAACTTGGGGTCTTTTTGAATTATCAGAATAAAATCAAAACCCAGTCTAATTATTAGTACTACCACATTCACCTCTTAAGTGACAACATATTGATATTGTACATAGATTTTAATCACTTATCTATAGCAAATTTTCACTATCTTCCATTCTACCAATAGCCGTTATTATAATGGGCTACACTTTTGTAAGTTTTCCGGTTAGTGCTACTTATACTACTCTATTACTGCCATAAATTTGACATTTGCACTTTGTGCAGTTTTCCTATTAGGCAGCTCACCGCGATAAACTGCACCGTTTCACATTTATGGACAACATCACTTGTAATCCCTCGTACGGTGGCTACACGTGTCATACTGCAGGCTTTGTAAGTCTCTTTCCTGACTCACTTTGTAGACAATAAAGGCATTATTGATCACTTATCTGCATCCCCTCATCCCATGGCAGCCTAGGGAAACCTGGTGTGCTACTAGCAACGTAAATTTGGAATAGCCCTCACACACGCACTTTCAACTAATGAACTCCACCCCAATCACTACTCGAAGCCCATGCGACGGTTACGCTATCAAGACCTATCACAACACTGAGGCCTAAAAAACACCATGAGAGAGCATGGGATTGCTAGCATGAGGCCGTGGAGGGCCTTTGCTGAACTCCCCAAGTGCGTGGCCTACTAATCCTGTTCACTCACTGCTACTCAAGCCTGTTTACGGCCATGCATTTACAGTGCACGGATGGTACTCTTGCAATATAAGTATGAAGCCACAGGCCCATAATAGGCTTATAATGCATGCACAAATACTAGAGACGCCAAGCACCAAGCATCAAGTGCAACACCAGCACCATTGTGCGGGCGAGCACAGTGCAGATCCAACGCCGGCAATCCCAATGCAGCAAGCTGATGCTAATGTATATGGTGCAGATATGTAAAATGAAAGAACAACACCACATCAGCGCATGCAATTAGCGATGTGCACCACGACAGTTGATATAGGCAAGTGCTACCCCAATATGCCTAGCACTAGGTCAATGCACATGATGCAAAGATGGGACACCGACTTAACACATGTGCAATCTCAGTATTGGCACGCGGCATGCCAATTCATAGTGTGCACAGGCCAACGCAAGTGACCATAAAGTAGGCAACTACAATGTAGGCAACCATGATGCAGACAGCTATGATGCCAGCTCACATAGCAATTAGCTGCATACAGGGCTGACACGCACAACACAGACAACACAAACATGGTAACCTTATCTGTGCTGCTACTTCAAGTAATGATGCTGATAAGGCCTGAAGTGCAAGGCACATTGCACTATGACACACTCATGCTGATTAAGATTCAAGGAGAAGGTGGTCTTATTGGCAAGTGGCCATAAACAAGTAGCAAGTGCAGCCTACATGAGATGCCCAGGCTATTAGTGGAATAGATGCAATGGGCTAAGGCACATTGCCCATTACTTACACACCCTCAGTGTTGTATTAGTATAAGTCTTAATACTTATTGTAGCTCATTAGAATATAAATATGTATGACTATGAAATGTGATGTATGTGTACTAATGTAAAGCCTCACACAATATAATCAGATTTGAATCATCCTCTAAATTTTTGGTGTAACTCAGCCCAACACCCAAATACAATTGTTATATACACATGGTCCTAACTGCTGTTCTCAGAAAGTCTGGCTGATCTCGTGTTGCACTAAAAACAGTAAGCACTGAGTCAATAGCCCAATATTGACATGCCTCAGACTCATGGCACCTAAAGTTACTGGAACTCATCAATGACATGTCAAAGGAACTAAGCTTCACAGCCTTGTACTCACCCTCAAATTGCATGCAGAATCTTATTTGCTATACATAGCAGTACATCTCTTACATTTCTATCTGCATCTGGCCACTTTGCATCCTTGCACTGTGCTAGGAATTGTAAGCAGCAAGGCTCTAGGCTTCTTGTACTCAGTCTTGAGAGCATTTCAGGCATCTAGAGTCATGTATTTATTGGCCACGTGGTGCTTAATATTAGCCACCACATACATTTAAATAATGCCTAGCACCTTGTTGTTCTTATCATTCCACAAGGCTGGAGCAATCAGCTCAGCTTTTATTGGAGTTGCTATAATGGCAGGAGTAAGGTGAGGCATGCCGGGCAGAGTGTTCTGGGTTATTGAGCCGTAGCCTTCAATTAAAAACTAAACTCCACTATAATGTGAAAAGGCTTTGACAGTGTCAGCTCATTCGTGGTAGTTGGTGCCATTAAACATTGGTAAGGCCTTATCAACCTTTACCTTATCAAATAAAGAAGACATAATCTGCATTGGTAGATGGGATGAGTGAATGTCTATCCAAGACAAACTTCGCTGAGTGTTGCCTTCTATGTGATTTCTAGAGATGAGAGATTAAAATCTAAATATCAAAATACCAAGCATTGAGTTCTACGGATGATTATGCCATTGACTTCAATTGTGTATGGTTCTGAGTCATCATATTCACAAGGAAAAAGAAGTGTAATCTCCTCCCTGCTCGTCTTCAAGTCCGAGCGTGAAGTTGTGTGAGGATAGAGCATGAACCCACTTGTCAAATCCAAAAACTTCAAGGAGTGAAGAATTTCTCCATATAATGCTTAGCTGGTGTCAGAAAACTTTTAGCTGATGTGCCTGAGTTTCTAAACCTATTGCACTTGGATTGTGCATTGAAAATGCTCAACTATTCCTAAAATTAGGCAATAGTTTCAAAATGTTCCTCTGTTGTGATGGGTGCTTATAGAAGCAAACCACTTTAGATCAGCTGTAATTGCCAATGGAGCAAACAGAGTTGGGAGAATGACGATTCAAATTCTACACAATTCCGATAAACACTTCAGATATGTACAAGATATTTAATACAACAAAGAAATGCTTGCAATTCTACTACAGCTTCTTGAAGTAATTTTCCTTAACAACCACACTGAGTGCTTGAATAATATAAGCCTGGTTCTTAGGAAAACCCTTGAAGGAAATCTCTCTGATAGCTTTCAAACAGTAATTCCATACCCGGAATTCTCCCTAGTCCTATCCTTTCCAATATCCTTCAACAAGCAATGGAGGTGGGTAAGCTGGCAGATCAGCTCTTAGAGGTAATCAATTAACATGCAGTTGATGAACTTGTCCTACGTAAAGGTCTCAAAGACATCTGTCACGGAGACGAGCTCGACGTGTAGCAAAACGAGCGAATTGGAGTGGATGGAGAATAGATGATAGAACATGTACAAGGAGGGTAACGAAGGCCAACTCCAAGTAGACCTCTACAAAACAGGCAGGCAGGTGCCGATACTTGTCTTCAATGACTAAGTTAGCATTGCTACTATATATAATGTATCGAATACATACCTTGTCTCTAATGACCGAGAGGTCGAGATGAGGACAAGGCCAGAGAGTCCAAAGTGCTAAGTGTCTGAGAACATGGGAAGAATTGAGCCGTGTTTGGGCGCTAAGCGCCGAGATCATCAGAATGAAGTCCAAGGCTCTGAAGCTGCTACCAGGCCATGTATCTGTGCTAAATAATGCAGGAGAAATGAAAAATAATACTATGTATGCATGTCCATCTGCAACAATATCCAGGTGCTTAAGTGTAGTGCTGATCTTCGGATCAAAGATCCAGATGAAGTCAGATGCAGTTAACTTCTTGAAGTTGAGAAGCACCAGCTTAGATGCAATGAGAGTGAAAATCAGAGCGAGGATATCTAAGAGCCTCTCGGTGAGAGTAGATTTACAAAGACTGGCTAGGGTGCACTTGCGCTTGGCTTTCTTCTTGGCGCGTCCAAATGCTGTTGTGGATGCACTGTTGGTAAATGGCATGGTTAGCGTTGGAGGTGAATTTGGTGCAGGTAAAGCAAAAGAGTTGACTACAAGGCTTAGGGCCTTCAAAACCAATGTTGTTGGTGATGTGTTCTTAGCACAAAAATGGTCAAGCTGTTCTTGCGACAACTTATAGATGGGAGCAGGATTAAGCAGTTGAGCCGGCACTATGAGTTATGCAGGAATATTGTCAAAGACAATTCTCTGCTGCGCAATACAAGCAGAACTCGACTTGTTAATCTGAGTGTGTAGAAATGTTTGGTAAAACAAAGTCCAGAGAACCAAGGTGTGAGGACACAGCAAAGATAACCAGTAGAGTTGACAGAGGTAATGAGTAAGAGTGTAAAGCTCAGGGCCCATAACCTAAAAAAGAAGGATACAATTGAACTTAGTGATATTTAGCATATACAGGCTAGTGTATATACAAGTAATGTAGGACCTCTGGAACTACTAAGACTTCTGGTACAATACTCAGGTCTATCTATATACAGAGATCTATGCATGTAGCGTATGGTAAGAGGTCAGGAGACTCTACTCTAGTCCATAGAATACTTGAGGTTGTACTCTGGATCTCCTATATCTATAATGGGTAATAATTCTTGTGGTACTGATAGGTGCTCATGCATAGCAGCAGCTAGGCACTTCTATTCTAACAGTTTGCAATTGGCTGCAGCTCAGCTGTGATATGATACCACGGCAGATGTCAACAAAACTGTGTGTACTTTTGTACACACCGATTCTACTTGAAATCAGGAGTAGATGTCAACTACGCAACACAGGAATCCTACAATTCTGCTGACAAGAACCCCTGCAAAACCGAAACACACCAGATGAAAAGACAATCCAACCCGCCAAAGGATACGAACCGTGTACGAGAGGCCAACACTAAATCCAAGGAACCATCTCGTCATCTACATCCAATTACAATTCCCAGAACTTGTCGATCCCAAATACGTTGCTAACCAGATTGACAAACCTTTCACAGTCTTCATCAATCAAGTTGAAGTAACCTTCAAACACTTCCCTCGAGTGCCTAGACAAGCAAATCGAATTCTACACTCTAACTTGGAACTCCAACGAGCAGAAATCCAAGCAATACCGAGCAGAAGTTGTAAGAAAACAAGGAATGGCACAGACAATGGAAGCAAGGATGGATAGGAAGTTTGCAGATGTAGATCGAGGATAAAGGATATCAAGGCTGCGATCATGGCAAATTCAACTTCAGCAGGATCAACTACAAAGAAATCATCTAAAGTTAACCAAACTGAGGACTCCAGATGAGTTTGACGGCTTAGAAAAACACGTCAAAGTATTCAAGAGAGAGTGCCAGCTTTATTTTGAAGCATACCCCACTGACTTTGCCATCATAAAGAAGAGAATCATTTTCGCCCTCTCCTATATGACAAAGAGATCAGCCAAATACTGGGCAGATCTGAAACTCGACGAATACAGAGATAAAGGATATTCCACCACTCTTGCCGAATTTTGGATTGATTTTGATTAAAATCTTTGTCCAACGTGATGATACCTCAAACGCATTGAGAAAAATCCAACACCTTAAAAGCAGATCGGAACGAAGACAAGAAGGACACTATCAGGGAAATGGTGATCAAGTTTAAACACCTCGCATTACAGCTCAAAAGCAGCAATACTGACGCTCAGCTCATTTGGAGCTTCAAGAAATACATCCCCATCAACATGAAGAACCAAATCCGCCTCAGTTCA
The DNA here is from genome assembly GCA_024811115.1 of Terana coerulea. NCBI lineage: Eukaryota > Fungi > Basidiomycota > Agaricomycetes > Polyporales > Phanerochaetaceae > Terana > Terana coerulea. Next base: position 11,001 of record JAKOGH010000736.1, read on the forward strand.
GCGATAAAACCAATCACGCTGTCGGTATGGTATGACTCGGTGATTAAATTCATTGAAAACAACGACAACGAAGACGACAAGAGTTACAAATTGCACAAGTCCGAAGACAGAGACGAGGACACAATGGATGTATCACAAAACTCTAATACTCACCTGCTAGGAATGCTTTGAGGGGTTGGGGAGAGCAGGGGACTTTGAGTAAAGCGAGTAGAGGAGATATGAATCAACGATGTTGTTGAGTCTGGGGTATTAGCCCTCAGACCAGCCTCCTTATATACATGTGTAGAGGGACCCCAGACACTATCTAAGACCTCCAATACCATGTGCTGACTGATATAGTCAGGTGATCCATGACTAAGGCTTGAGCATACCACCGCTCTAACTCCCTTATCAGATCTGACCTAGCTATCATGCTAACATCAACACTATCTAGATGTCCTAATCTAGCTACTGTACACTACCAGTACATGATGTCATAGTGACCTCATAGTGAGGTCACTGTCTAAACGAATCCAGAACTGAGTCCATGATCCTGTGTCCGTATGAGGCATATCCTGATAACCATGCGTCCGTTGCATGGCCAACTGATCAGCATCTTGTAACGCTGTTGTGACAACTGGGTAACATGTCCCGTGACTTGATGTTACACTCTAAGCGCTGTAGACTAGCGCTGAGGAAATTTGTGACAGGATGTAGATGCAGTTAGAACCAAAGAGGAAAAGCAGGAGGCTAAGAAGAAGGGCCTATGCTACAATTGTGGAGGTAAGGGACATCTTGCTAAAGATTGTCTAACCAAGAAGAAGAAATCCTCTAACCAAGACAATGGGAAGAAGCCAAAGCCATGCACCATGGTGCGTAGGGCCACTGTTGTCACAAATAATGAGCTCCAGCGACAGGAATCCAAGGATTCTGACGAAGAAGACGAGGACGGAGAAGCAGTCATCCGCAACCTCATCAGCTCACTTCTAAAAAGCAGTGCAAAAACTTGGCCAAAGGTCTTGGAAAGGATTTTTCCTAAAAGAGCCTACCTCAACTTCAGCTCCTGTTTGCATCTCCACCTACTCTGTACTTATAGCGAAAATGAATGCAATGTCTATGCGCATCCCTATAATGTTGAAAGAAAAGAGAATTGTCGAAACACCTGCCCTTGTAGATTTGGGGAGCAGGAGAAACATTCATTTCTGAGAAAATGGTGAAGAAACTCAAGTTTAGGCCACAAAAACTCAAACGAACCATCGCGGTGTTTAATGTTGATGGCACTCCAAGCCGTCAAGGATGCATCACATATGAAGTAGAGATACCTATGACAGTCAGAGGCCGCACCATTCAAACGAACTTCCTTATCACGAACTTAGGCAGAGAGGAAGTCATTCTTGGCATCACCTGGCTCAAGGAAAGAAACCCCATTATCAACTGGAAGAACGGACACCTTCAGTTTGGAAACCGAGTCTCGGTAAAGGTACTACCAGACGGCGACAATCGAAGAATCAACAAGCTGTTGCCTGAGGACTCCCAAAATCTTGCGGCCAGCTGATAAACCAATAATTAATTTCACTTAACTACAAGCAGTCGACCCTATGACACCTAGAGAATTAGAAGAAGGCAATATTCTATACTCCCATATACCAGGAGAAGAATAGCTTACAGTGGTAACCTGGACCGAAGACATGGATTTTATAGCAATGAGAGCACTATAGATCAACACTAAGGTCAACCCGGCAATGGAATTCACGCAAAAGCCAATACTCAGACTACAACTCAAGTACCAGATAAATACCAAAAGTACGCGTCAGTATTTAAGAAGAAGGCTTCGAACGATTCCGAAATCCCTGTCTGTACGATCATGCCATTGACCTCAAAGAAGACTTTGTGCTGAAAGACTGCAAAGTATACCTGTTGTCACCCTGGAACAGGAAAACCTCAAGGAGTTCTTAGAGGAAAACCTTTGTAAAGGCTATATCCGATCATTGAAATCCCCTATAGCATCACCCATTCTTCTTTGTAGATAAGAAGGATGGATTACTCAGACCATGCCAAGATTATTGGTATCTCAACGAAGGAACAGTCAAGAACACATACCTGTTACCTCGCATTGGTGAACTTATTGATAAACTCCAAGGATCCATGATTTTTACTAAGCTCAATCTCAGAGCTGGGTATAACAACATCAGGATCAAGGATGGTAACCAATGGAAAGGGGTGTTTAAAACTAATCAAGGGTTATTTGAATGAATGATTATGTTCTTTGGTATATGCAACTCTCTAGCAACTTTCTAGGTGATGATGGACCACATCTTTCGTAATGAGGTCAATAAAGGATGATTAACTATCTACATGGATAACATGATGCTGTATTCTAAAGACGCAGAACAACACATGGAATGAACCAAATGAGTACTGAAGAAACTCAACGACAATGATCTCTATTGCAAACTTGAGAAATGTGCATTCGATGTTGAAGAAGTAAATTTCCTAGAAGTAACCATCTGGCACAACAAGGTCCTTATGGCCCAAGCAAGAATTCAGGAAATAATCAATTGGCTGGCACCTACTACGGTAAAGCAAGTACGAGCTTTCCTTGGATTTGGCAACTTCTACAGTCGATTCATCAGCCACTTTTCCGACCTCGCACAATTTTTAAATGAGCTCACAAAGAAAGGAATAGCTTGGAATTAGTCGACAAAATGCCAGGAAGCCTTTGAAACATTGAAACAATGGTTCACATCATCATCAGTCCTCATATTACCCGACACGTCCAAACCCTTTCTCATTGAATCAGATGCTTCTAAATTCAGCGACTGAAGGGGTATTACAACAGCAGGACAAAAACGGAGATTGGCACCCCATGGCATATCTGTCAAAAAGCTTTAATCAACCTGGAATGGAACTATAAAATTTACAATTGCGAGCTATTTGGAATAGTACGAGCTCTCCGAGGAATGGAGGCACTACATCCATAGATCACCCCACCCAGTGAGTACTCACTGATCATAAAAATCTCACATACTTCTAGTCCGCTCGTCGATTAAACTGAAAACAGGCCCGCTGGAAGTTGTTCCTGTCAGACTTTGATATGAAACTCGAATATTGCAAAGGTCCCACACTAGTGCAATCCGACACAATATCATGCCTAGGACATCTTGACAACTCGGATCATGACAACAAGGATGAAACACTCCTCCTAGACAAACTATTCACAGATGCGATAGTACTCCTTGATGATCCATTCATCAACATCCATTGGTCCCAAAGACATCTGAAGCATGATTACCACTGACTACGTCATGGAAGACCGAATTTGGATAGCACTTGGTAACGATGAATACGGACTCAAGGCAATGAAAGTAGCTGAAGGTAAACAGGAAACTCTAGGATGCACAAACAAAATGGACTGGACAATGCAAAATGGACTACTCATGTTTAAGGGCAAATGCTATATACCTAGCAACAAGGATCTCCAAACCGACATCATTAACCTATACTATGAAGCCCAGTCATCGGGACACTCTGGAAAGTATAAAACATTGGAACTTCTGCGTTGAGATTACTACTAGCCAGGAATAGCAGCACTTGTAGGGCAATTTGTGAAAGGATACGCTCTTTGCCAATGAATAAAAGTCAACACACACCCCACGATACCACCATTAACCCCGTTGAAACCAGAACATAGAGGACGTCCATTCGTCTTCATAACATGTGATTTCATCCCAGCACTCCCCGAAGCTGAAGAAAAAACTGAGTAATAATTGTGGTCGACCACAATGCTACAAAGAGGGTAATTTTTATCCCATGTACAAAGGAAGTATATCTAATAGGAACAGTGAAACTCTACCACTGTTATGTCTATAAGCGATTTGGCATGCTCAATAAGTTCTTATTAGATAGAGGCCCCCAATTCACAATCAAGGTCATGAAGAGCTCTGGAGACTTCTAGGAGTCAAAAGGAGCATGTCCACCTCTTATCACCTGCAGACAGATGGAGAAACAGAACAAGTTAACTAAGAACTTAAAACCTACCTTCGCATCTTCTGCCACGCACATTCTACCAAATGGGTAGATTACCTGGCCAACGCTGAATTCGCACACAATAGTTAAGAACATTCTGCAATGAAACATTCTCCTTTCTTCCTTATGCACGGATCTTATCCCAAAGCAATTCTCATGGCATTTGAGTTATCAACCATCTCTACCACCCAAATCTGGATGGAAGATCATAGCAAGGCAAAAGAAGAAGCAGCTGCGGCCCTCGATATGGCAGTGCAATTCATGATAAGGAAGACACAGAGCCAGTTCAAACCCTTTACCTAAGGCCAGAAGGTCTGGCTTGATACAAAGAACTTGAACACTGGATATCTCAACTGAAAGCTATCCCCAAAATGAGAAGGACCATTCAAAATCAAGAAAGTTCTATCCACTGTGGTCTATTAACTGGCCCTACTAAAAGGATGAAATGCCACGACATGTTCCACGCATCCCTTGCTGACCCCTTATCGGAAGACAGAGCAGCACGGACCTAACTTCAAATCTCACCACCAGACCTCATAGATGGTCATGAGATATACAAAGTCGAAGCCATCCTAAATCATCGAAAATGTAGGAATAGCACACAGTACCTCGTTAAGTGGAAGAGATAGTTTGACGAAGAAAATCAGTAGATGACAAAGAACAAGCTTGGGCAAGCGTCAGAAGTGCTCACCAAGTATAAGAAGACCCAGCATCCGGCCACCATCCTCATCCTCTCAACACTCCTCTAAGCCAATTTGCACTCAGAACATGTCCCCAGCTCCCGCCTTCGCAATAATACCCTTCAACATATCGCCAACACTGTCAACTGCCGGATTGGCACGGCCAATTCTACCCAAGATTTCACACTCCCCATCATCTCCGAAGTCTTCAGACCTGTTCTTGTCGAACATGAGGAACCAGGAAACCTCATTCAGTCTTTACTCGAACATTATAGATACAATACTCATATCGACGGAATATTCTCAAGGCTTCAATGAGGACAGTCATCGCTCGACTACGTCCAAGGGGACAAGAACAAGTAGCGCAAGCAACGACTCATCGAGGCCATTCTCAAATGCATTCGCAAACCCATCCTTATTCTAGATAGAGATGAGATCTTCTCCTCTTTTACTCCTCGTTGAATCCTCATCCACACTAGAGCTAAAGCATGCCATCTGGATCACTTCCAAAAAATGGTCAAGCAGCTGGAAGAAGCTCGAGACCAGGTGAAGCAATGCCTCGAGCACCACTCGGCGGTTATGGACTAAACCTTAGAATCCCTACTACGTGTGGGCAGAATCCAGGCTTGTGTCCAGTTTATTCATTGTGCTATATGCAAGCCCATCCCCGTTGAGAAATTCAGCTACGTGTATCCACGACTGAAAGTCCCACAGCCGAGTCAATGAGCTGCCGTATGTCCCTCACTCGCTCTCAGCCCCTCCATCTCCACTCCTTGATTATGTTACACTATCGCCTGCGCATCTACCCTCTATTTGGTCGTCACTGTCACCTTCGCTTCCTCAGTCAGAATGGTTGTTTGGCATGAGCTACATTGGTCGGATGCCATCCGACGCATTCAATGTGCCCGTCCCCTTGACGCACGTTACAACCATGGCTGAGCTCATCATCATCAACCCACTGAGAACACTGGCAAGCAGCAAAACAGATGCTCCGACATTTATGGCTGCTATTGTGGAAATGGACAGCAGTGATGACAACTATGACTTTTGAAAAGCCATAGCATCGCTAACCTCAGCGCAACACGAAGCCAGAAACATGAAATAAGAGAAGCAAAGACGACAGAAGGAAGCAAAGAGGCAGGGCAAGCAGCTCATGAAGCGCAAGCCATCCGAGAACCATGAGGTTCACCCTAAAGTCATCAAAGCCTTTAACAAACTCACGAAGGTCCTTGGGCAACCTGTCCCTCACCAGTCATACCGGCCAGACCCAGCGACACTAATACCTCGGAGTCGAAATGAACGATTTAAAAACCGACATTCCCTCCTCTCACACCCCGGACCGCTCACCCCTCGCTTATCCTTCGACTTGCCTTTACTCCAGTCGCACAATCACGGCATGCCAGGGAATGCATCGGAGGAGGAAAGGACATGCGCTTTAAAGGCTAACTGAAGAGACTTAGGGCCTCTTACCCTCAGCAAACACAAGGACTTGTGCTACAAGGTCAATCGCACCAAGTTGGGCTCTACATCGGCAGCCACGCTGGTCAACTTGTTATCTACCTCGCTAATCATCCCTTAACGCCAGACGCCATCCCTGAACACACGATTCTCACCTTACTCTCACCAACCCAAACCCAATAATGCATATATGATTTGCGGAGAACAGGGACATTGGGATGCGTGGTGCAATCAGTATTGTTGCTGGAAATGCTACCAGTACAAACTCTGGTCACTACATCGATGAATTGCCCTACTCAACGGTTGACACGACCTCACGTTCCTACACCCGAGTATGAGATTGACGAAGACCCAACCTACGACCAAGGGTCAGTACTATGGATAAAAGCAGAAAAAGTTGGGAACTTTCAAACTGGACAAGGGGTAATATTACAGATAGAATTATTCTTTTACTCGAACGGTTAGCAATACTGGCTTGGTTCGCATTCTATGACTCACTTTGCCCTATGCCCTATGACTCAGCTAGTGTAGCATACTCTACGCCCTACCCAGACTCATCTACTAGTCCTAATACTAGTACGGATAGGTAGTATGCCTTCCCACGCCTCAATCTTATACTGTAGTATAAAGATCGACTAGTCAAGGCTCAGTAGCCTTAACTGCGATCTCCTTATTTATTCAACATTGATATCTCTGGTCAGTCTCTGCGTGCTAGAGGGAAACCTCTGAAATAGCCCTCAGAGTTGCATTGAGTGTTCAACTCATTGCGCAATAACCTCTGGTCTTAACAAGAACTGCATTGCCACTGAGTTGTAGAGTGCAAAGATAAAGCAAGTCGATTAAATACAGAGTTTACTGAGTGTCAAAATTAACTAGTAGTTTTAGTGATAAGCATCTTCAATGTGTGGACCTTAGTGTTTCACGATGATAAATTATGGATTGTCTCTTTTGCCTTCTGTAATGCTAGCTAATATTAGGTCTAGCATGATATTGACCAGTATTTGAAGCCATCTCCAGAGCAAAGGTGTAGCCAATACAATACAAAATGCATCATAAACAAATGATAACCTTTTAGTGTTGCATGTTGTGTGTAAGCCATTGTGGAGGATAGTCACAGGAGCAGCGAGATGTGCTGGCATGTTAGCCTAGAACGACAGGTGCATGGTCCCAGATACTCCTCCTTAGAGCTGTCAAGTGGCAGTGCATGTTTCTACCATTTATTTTGGAGGCTCTGTCTTTTGCACTGTGCCTTCTATCTATCTGCATTGGTTGGCCTTGCCCTTTGCCCACTCACTCTACCTTTACTCATCTCTGCAATGCAAGCATCTTTCTGGGACTCAACTGCACATAGTAACCCACACAATCAGCCCCTTTGCAAAGGCCATTTGCAAGCCATTGTCAACAGTTGCAAGGCCTGCCACGCTGCAGGTAAGAATGTTTAGTATATTCAAGCACTGCAAGTATGCTTACGCAGTGGCTGTTTGCATCTTCCCAGCCTTTGCAAGAGCACATGCCATCGTGGAGGTAAAAGGAGGTGAGGGTAGTCCACAGGCCCACTTTATAATAGTGCTTGAGGATGTGAAGAGGGAGAAGTGAAAGGAGATACTGCAGCAAGTGCATATTTACCTGCAGGGCCACTACAATGCGCACTACACTCTTTAACCTGTAGCTCATTGACCTTGTGCTAGGTTAGACTGATATGTTACTTGTTATTGTTGCTACTATCCTTTGGTCACTGGCAATTACATCTTGCCACTTTTACTTCATCTATCAGGCCTGTACTGTTGCCTATCACAGCTAACTCTCTCAAGAGCTTTACAAATAGCCACTCTCATCTGACAACAAGTGTCACTATTAGAAAACATATAGGCAGTCAGGGCTGTATAGTCTGAGTAGAAAAATGGCGAGTTGCCTCATGTGCCTTTACATTGCTAATCAAGCCAAATGCATGTGCTAGGCAGCAAAGAATGGCTCACTTCTCAGTGCCAATGTTTTTGGGCAGAAAGAGTTAATCTGGCTGCAAAGAGTCCCTAAGCTCAAGGATAAGATTATAGGCCTGGATGTAGACCAACTGGCCTATATTAGATATGCAAGGCCATCAATAACATCTCAACACAATCATTTCATTCACTGCAATTTCAGATGTGTGTGTTAGTATGCTGTGTGCTCCAATAAGGCAAATGCAATGCCATTATGATATGCCAGACTGATGTCCATTTGTAAATATTTATGAATATGCTATGATCTTCTGCATTCTATCTTCTACTCTACAGCATGTGTCAACCGTGCTCTACGTGAGAGGTTCAATGTGAGCAAGCCCCAAATAATATATAATTTGGTAAGCATTCACACTCTTGCAACTTAAATAGGCCCTGATTAAAGTTGTGTCGCCAGTTGATTTCTTAGCTGCACAAATTCAGGCTTGGGTTGCACGTGTTGTGGTCACATAGTACGATATAAAGTGTTAGAAATCAGGTAAGAGAATTCTGAGATGCTTATTCGGCTAAACAGGTGTGTCCTTTCTCACATTTTTAAGGTTTCCTAGCTTTTTCCACATAGCTTTGACCTTTTAAACACAATCATGCATGCACAAGTCCCATATTTGGGCACATGAAGGGTATATATTCTCACAGTGCTCTGTGTACATGATTGGTATGCTAATTTGTGCACACTCGAGGTCTTTTTGGCTAACAAATGAAGACGCCCACAATTTTATTCTAATGTGCGCAAGTGCAAAGTTTGGGTTGCATGTCATTGATGACTGTGCATGCTTCATCAGTTTTAATAGTGCAAGAACTGTATCTGCACTTAGTATATTGCCAGCCATGTCTGCCATTCCACTGACAAGTTCTCAATTATTACTGCAACCTCTACTAAAAACTGTGGCTTCAAACAGCTTGAAAACACCCCACTTAAAAAGCTCAGGAAAACTCATCTCACACTGCTCTTCCCTATTATAAACATCATTGACGCGACTTACAGCGCTCTTGGATACCTCTATCAAAGAACTTGCAATCCAATACTACAAGGACAATGTTGCAGATACGCGGTCCGCACTCAAGGACTTTCCCAGCTTTTGCATTGAGCGCAGTGAGTTTGATTTCTACAAGAGCCTCTCTTCTATTGCCAACTGTGAGCATACGTAAAAGCTTTGACATTTACGTGTCAACCAGTATTTAAATCAGGTACTGATGTATGAATCAATGGGCCACCTTTGGGTTTAACCCTAAAATAGACAGCATGTTTTTTTGCCTAACTTAAATAATATCTTCATGATTGCCTAAATACAGTGGACTTCAATTGATAAATATCATATTGTACCAGTTTAAATATATACTTTGACTGCAATTGCCTATTCAACAGGCACTCTATACATATATTCTAGCTATATCAGAGTGGAACCTAATAGCTATATTTCATGTGTCCTCATTGTGTGTCATGTAGTCCTAATACATTGTCCTTGCACTGTTGTGACATATCCTTGCCTTCTTTATACAAGTCACTGGAATTCAGAGCGGCCTATGTGAAAAAAACTCTGCATTGCATGAGCATTGCATTAAAAGGCTTTAGGCCGACAATGAGGCAATTTTTGACTTGCAATAAAGTCATTTCTGGATCAGCGTATATGTAAGAGCACATGACAGCTCAGAATCGAGCCTAGCTCTGCTTGCATCTTTGTTGAAAGTTTGCATCACATACAACAGGGTGTACGAAGTCTGGATAGTATTACAAATTTCCCTCAGCGCTAGTCCACAGCGCTAGAGTGTAACATCAAGTCACAGAACATGTCATCAAGTCATCACACAGTGTTGCAAGATGCTAGATCAGTTTACCATGTGCTTGTTGCATGGACATCAGGGATATGCCTTATACAGATGTAGGATCCAGAACTCAGGTCTGGAACTGTTCTGGACTATAACCTCATTATGATGTCAGTATGACATCATGGACTGGTAGTGTACAGTAGCTTAATTAGGACATCTGGATAGTGTTGATGTTAGCATGATAGCTAGGTCAGGATTTGATAAAGGAGTTAGAGCAGTAATATGCTCTAGAGCCTTAGTCAGATGTCACCTGACTGTATCAGTCAGCATATGGTATTGGAGGTCTTAGATAGTGTCTGGGGTCCCTCCACACATGTGTATAAAGAGGCTGGTCTATAGACTAAACCCTCAGACTCAACAACATCATTGATCTATATCTGCTCTACTAGCTCTACTCAAGTCCCTCTGCTTTTCCCACTTCTTTCAAATCATCCCAGCAGGTGAGTATTATAGTTTTGTGATAGTTTGTTGAGTCTACTCTGCTGCTTGTTGTTGCTGTCAAGGGCAATGAGCAGGACCTTTGTTGCAGTGTTGTGCAGTATACATATTGTTACATAGTGTGTAGAAATGAACACTGTTGCTATTTGGGTTCTAGGGGATCTTGCCACTGTTTTGCAAAGGACTGAGGCTATGAGCTAGTCGCTGTTAGGGACTACGCTCTGCATTGTTAAGAAGCACCATGGCTTAGGCTGTGGGCTGCCATTATGGCAGCATGCTAATCTTCATGTCGATTCTCATGCATAAAAGGTGCTCGCTGCGCTGTATAGCATGCAGCAACATTCTAGTGTGATTTACCTTCGGGTAGTTGTGGCTATAAGTCTTCAGGTGTCAACAGCAAACTAGTTTGGGCAAGCATAGAGTCAATGTAATATTGGCTCGAAAACCTTTTGCTGCATGGCTGGAACTGTGTCAGAGACCCTTATATCACTCTTGATTGAGTTGGTACCTCTGGACCTAGTGAGAAAAACTAGGCCGTTGTCGACACTACCAATTGTACGCATTAAGACCGCACGACCTCAACAGGTAATTCCATTCATTCACCATTTTCTGTATTATGTCTGCTAAAATAGAGACCAGTACTGATGCTGTTGTTATGCAGCCATGCCAAAAGTACCTCCTGCATTCACCACCTATGCAAGAACAAGCCTTTGGGCCTTCGCGAACGCATCTCTCCTTCAAAGGAAATCTGAGCCAAATATGCCAATGTTTGTAAGCCTCAAAAGGTTTATAACTCCAATATACCTAAGCCACACTCTTATTCTCTCACTCCTGAGGAGAGTAAGCAGCTTACAGAGGAGGCTCAAGCCGATGCGTTACTCAAGCGCATTGAGTCTTACACCCTGTTCAAGCAGCATCGAAAAGAGCTGCTCAACCGTCTCTCCCGACCCCTCGCTGCCATTTATCAAACGACTTGCACCTTGCGAAGAGTATCAGGTTTCCAAGCTGCCCCCAGCTAAGCTTGATTTTCGTTGAATGAAGCTGCTCAAGCATTCTAACAAGCTCCAGCCGATGCTTGAGGTAACGAAAGTTCACCTCGACCCAGTCTTTGAGAAACTCTGTAAGGAGGACTCACTGCAGAAAACCAATCACGCCGAAAGGGTGCAGATGCCTGAGAAGATTCGGAACAAGCTCTGGAGCTGGTAAGATGAGTTCCAGAATGTCTATAAAAATCTGGACTCAGTGGGGCAGAAGTTGGGTAATAAACAGTGGAGAGAATTAACAGGCATATTGAAGCATATTGGAAAGGTTTCATTTACAAACCTGAATAGTAGATTTGCAGAGATTTGTAGTCAACTAGCAGCCTTTGATGTAACAATCCCCAAGACTGCTAATTAAACTCTGCCTTTACTACTTGGAATAACTGGCTGGCATACAATAACCAACTCAACCTTTTGTGTTCGAAGTTTTATTAAAATTGGCACTAATATGAAAAGCAGAAATGTCTTCTTCCACCAACTTTGTTCCTGAATGCACTACGGAGGTCATTGCTAACCCTATAGTGGCCTTTTGAATGATGTCAATACTAACTCTGCTCACGCAGCTATTCTACATATAGCACAGAATGCTTTTTCAGTCTGTTTGGATCAGCATGGACTTTGCGCAAGGACATGTCATCGACATGTCAGGCCACTTCGACCGTGCATATGATACGACATATAAAGTGACTGATGACCAGCAGCACTGGATTGAGGAGCTGGAGAACACAGCCCTCGAACAAGCCTCAAAAATTCAATTGCTGGAGAAGCTTGTGGAAGCTTACAAGTCTACCGTTGAGGCTTATAAAGCCCAAGTTGACAAAATTCCTGCAAATGGAGGCATTGGTGGGCATGTCCCAAAGATGCCCGATCCTCCCACCCTTTGATGGCACAAAGAATAGCCTTGAAGAGTGGTTGAATCACATCACCTTGTACTGTGAGCATACACAGATTGCAATGGACAAGCAATGCATTGTCTTGTCCTCAGTCATCTGCGCAGCACCGCCGCAACTTATATGAAGTCCTACGCGGACAAGTTGTAGAACATCCAGCCTATCAGCACATAGCTCGAATTTGTCAAGGAGATACAAGGTATATATGAACAGCACAATAAGAAACAAGATGCCAAGGAGGAACTCGATAACCTCTGGAACAATAAGGATCTGGCCCGGAAAGACTTCATCCAATACACAGAGAAGTACAAGACTCTGGCCTAGATTGTGGAGTACCAGAATAAACTGCACATTAACAAGATTAAAGGACTGCTTCCCAGGATATGTGCCAGAAAATGGTTGTCCTGTTTTTAGTGGCGCTGAGCCCAAGAAATGAGAAGCCTATCTCGATACTCTGTTGTAGCTATATAGAGAGCTCCACCTAGAACGGTCAAAAGTTCGGTGTTTGGCAACAACGGCACTAGCAAAGAACACGGTGGAGGCAAATGAGCAGTCAAAGGGAGTAAAGGCAAGGGCAAGGTGAAGAAAACCAACCAGGCAGAAACGTTTGGCGAATGCAAGTTCTGCCAAATCTACTCTGGTAAGGGTAAATGCTCGCGCACCAAAACCCACAACATGAATGACTGCTACGACAATCCGAAGAATGCCAACTCTGGCAAAGGTACTTTGTTGTCATTCTCATCCTCCTCTGGCAGCAACAACAGCAACAGAAACCAAAGTAGTGGTGCTTCTGGTTCTGGTAGAAACTCTGGTTCCAAAGTCAAAGGCAAGCCATCCTTCAGGAACCGTCTCATAGAACTTTTGAGCTCTATGTCTGATGATGACAACAATGCTTCCCCCAGCAACGTTGAAGTCAACTCAGCGAGCATTTATGAGCTGAGCAAATCTGAGCTTGCTAAAATGGAAGCAACTGAGCGCAGCGATGAACCTCAGTCAGGCCCAGGCAGACGTCCATGGGTTAATCGCCAGACTCAGATGGATTTTCTCTAGGGAATGAAAGGCTAATGCCTGCAATCTACATTTCGGAATGATATACCCCTTGTCGGCTCCGAAGTGGATTCAGACGAAGTAGTACTGGAATCTTGTGTATAGCTCGCGACAAGAAACATTCTTTTAGACTTCCAATAACGCTTTGGGTATATGGTTTTAAAGTGCAGGTCCAGGCTTTAGTGGACTCAGGTGCCACAACGAACTTCATCGATAAATCATTCGTTGAAAGAAATTATCTGGTAATTAATCATATGGTAAAGTCTGCGTGGGTCGACGTAACCAATGCAGACAGAACTCCAAACCAAGCAGGACAAATTTGTGATTATGTCTGTGCTTATATTCAAATTGGTGGTCATAAGTCTACTTGTATACTGTATGGTACACAGTTAGGAAACAAAGACATAATGATCAGTTACAATTTTTGTACCAACACAACCCCAAGATTGACTGGGAAAAAGGGAATTGGAGTTTACCAGATGTCCTGAGAGCTGCATTACCGATCAAGCCCATAAAATACGAGTCAGTGAAGCTGAAACCAACAAGCTTCAACTCGAGTCGGATCTTCCATGGGAATCCTCCTGGACGGGAATTTGGAGACGAGGATACAGATAATCCATTTATCAACTGGGTGGACATTGATGTCCCCAACGACTGCACACAAGCAGAAGTTATTGCGGCCGTATTGAAAAGGACATGGACGAGGTCTTGGAGGACTCTGATGACGAAGACACCGTCAAATGGAAGTCACATGTATTTGAATGGTTATATGAGTATGGCGACATGTTCTCCAAGCACAAGTCAGAGCACATGCTGGTACACAAGATGTACGATCATTCGATTGACTACGTGGAAGGAGCCTCCCTTCCCAAGCCAGCTAAACTATACCCGCTGTCTCCCAAAAGGAACTCTTTGAATGAATGGATCAATGAATAACAACGGAAGGTTACATTTGACCTTCCAAATCACCAGTTGCAGCACTATTTTTCTTTGTCAAAAAGCATGACGGTGAATTATGTCCGTGTATAGACTACCATACATTTAATGAGATTACCGTGAAGAACCGCTACCCAATCCCAAGGATTGCTAACCTAATTGACTCACTGTCTCAGGCATCTATCTTTACAAAGATTGACCTCCGGTGGAGCTATAATAGTGTCCGGATCTGTGAGGGGGTGGGTGGAAACGGCATTTGTTCGCGAAGTGTGGTTTATTTGGGGGCGGCTGTCGTGTGTTTCGGATTTTCCAATGCCCCAGCTACATTCCAAGCCATGATAAACAACATCCTGGGTGACTTGATTCGACAAGGACAAGTCATGGTGTATTTGGACAATATCTTGATTTTTGGCAACAATTTGAAGGAACATCGCATGCTTGTCAAGGAAGTGCTGAAAAGGCTTCATGGCAACAATTTCTACACAAAAGCAGAGAAGTGCTTCTTTGAGAAAGACTGGATCGAATATCTTGGCATGATTATCTCAAAGGGCAATGTTGCGATGGACCCTGCAAAAGTGTCAGAAGTTTTGAGTGGCCAGTACCGACTAAAGTCAAACACGTACAGGCTTTTTTAGGCTTTGTGAACTTCTATCGCAGGTTCATACAGAACTTCGCCAACCTAGCCAGGCTATTCACAGATCTAACAAAAAGGATCAACCTTGGATTTGGGAAGCTGACCAACAAGTGGCATTCAAGGCACTGAAAAAGGCCTTCACTTCAGCATCCATACTACGTATTCCGGATGATGTGAACCTATTCAGACTATCGACTGATGCAAGTAACTTTGCAATTGGTGCAGTGCTGTCGCAAAGGATCTTGCTGACAAAATGTGGCACTCCATTGCCTTCCACTCTAAGTCTCTCAACGTATACAAACGTAATTACGAGATTTACAACAAAGAGTTGCTTGCTATTTTACGAGCTCTGGAAGAGTACAGACACTATTTGGAGGGACACTCGGAAAAGTTTGAGATCTGGTCAGATTTTGATAATCTGACTTACTTCCCAATAGCCCAAAAGTTGACATGGAGACAAGCACGATGGGCTTTGTACTTAACACAATTCAACTATTCTCTACATTACAAGCCTGGAAAGACAATGCAAGCTGAAGACCCTCTGTTCAGGAGGCCAGATTATGAGGAGCAGGTAAAGCTTGACAACCGAGACTAAATTTTGCTCAAGCCAGAATATTTTGCCATCCAGGCTGTCAATGCTTCCCATGAGGTGCCTGTTAACAACGACCAAATCCGAAGTGAAGTCAAAGAAGCATTGCTATCAGATGATGTTACAAAGGGCTACAAGTCATTATTGAAGTCAGGACCTAGAGAGTTTGGTAAAAGTCTCAAGGAATGGAACTACAAGAATGGATTACTACTATTCTGTGGCAAGATATACATCCCACAGTCAATAGACGATCATCTACAACAATGAATTGTACAAATCCATCATAATTTACCATCAGCTGGACATCCTGGCAGATGGAAAATGTACGAACGAGTCTCTAGAAACTATTGGTGGCCAGGCATTTTGATATTTGTGAAGAACTATGTGACGGGCTGCGACATGTGTCAGCAGATGAATAATTGCCCACAGCAGCCTTATGGACCTATGATGCCAAACCCTGTGCCTCATGGGCCATGGGAAATCATATCAATCGACCTTATTACTCAGTTACCAGAGTCGGGAAGGATACAATGCTATCTGTGTTGTCATATATTGACTTATCAAGTGAGCACATTTCTACGCAATCACCAATGAGTTCTTGGCAAGAGACTTATTGCAACTACTATATAACAAAGTCTACCCTTGCATGGGCTGCCAATTCAGATCATATCAAATCGAGGAACTCAGTTTGCAGCGAACTATTCCAGCAATGATGCAAACTACTTACTATTGAGTCGGCTATGTTTACGGCATACCATCCACAGACGGTCAAATAGAGCGTGTAAACCAGATCCTGGAATAGTATCTTTGGTGCTATGTGGACTACAACCTTGATAATTGGTCTACATTGTTGAGTACAGCGGAATTTGCATACAACAACAGAGCACATGAGGGAACCAAGGAAACTCTGTTCTTCTTGGAATATAGTCGACATCTACGAGCTGGTCCCACATTAGTCAAACAAGTCAAGAGCATAGACTTTAACAACATCATGAAACAGTGATATGAAGCCCAAGAGCGGGCGAAAGCTGCTCTAACCTTGGCTGCTGAGTGTATGAAGTAGCACTATGACTAGGGTGTCCAGAACGTGCCGTTTAAAGTCGGAGACAAAGTACTTATCAACTTACGGGATTGCAAAACCACGGAGCATGCATTAAACCCACGGTATGAAGGACCTATTGCAAAACTACAATACTCACCTGCTGGGATGACTTGAAAGAGGTGGGGAAAGCAGAGGGACTTGAGTAGAGCTAGTAGAGTGGATATGAATCAACAATGTTATTGAGTCTGGGGATTTAGACCACAGACCAGCCTCCTTATATACATGTATAGAGGGACCCCAGACACTATCTAAAACCTCCACTACCATATGCTGACTGATACAGTCAGGTGATGTCTGACTAAGGCTCCAGAGCATACCACCACTCTAACTCCCTTATCAGGATCTCGACCTAGCTATCATGCTAACATCAACACTATCTAGATGTTCTAATCGAGCTACTGTACACTACCAGTCCATGATGTCACACTGACATCATACTGAGGTCATAGTCCAGAACAGTTCCAGACCAGAGTCCTGGATCCTACGTCCATATAAGGCATATCCCTGATGTCCATGTGATAAGCACATGGCAAACTGATCTAGCATCTTGTAACACTGTGTGATGACTTGATGACATGTCCTGTAACTTGATGTTACACTCTAAGCGCTGTAGACTAGCGCTGAGGGAAATTTGTGACAGGACCATTCAAGATAATCAAACAATTATCCGTCACCTTCAAGGTTAAAATACCATTACGCTACCATGCTATGCATCCGATATTCCACGCTAGCAAGCTAGCCACTTACAAGGAACCTTCTATACTAGGCCGGAAGCCCTTAGTACCTAAGCCAGTTATGGCTAAAGGACACGAAGAATGGGAAGTTGAGAAGATCTTACAACACTGCCAACGCAGTAAGAAAACTCAATATCTAATTCAATAGAAGGGTTACAAACACGATAAAGTCACTTGGTAAAATGAGGACAATGTCAAAAATGCTAAGCAAGCTGTTTAAGACTATCTCAGACAAAACTGACAAGCTACACGAGCAGTTGAGTTTGAAGAGGATGTTACTCTGACGCTATTGCAGCGGGACTCTATGCTCCAAGTTAAACTTGTTGGCAGTCAAACCCCTACTTGCATCTCCAAAGGAGCAGCCAGACTTACGCTGCATGCCTACCATAACCACACAGTTAAATCTAACTCACGGACAATAGTGCCTATCGGCATTAAAATCCAGCTACCAAGTAGAACTTGTGGCCATATTACATCATGCAACTGACTTTCTAACAAAAGAGTTGAAGCAGTTACCAAAGTGATCAACCGTGACTACAAAGACAAGATACAAGTAACTCTTGTAAACAACAGCGACTTCAACTTTTTAGTTAAAATTGGCAATCAGGTGGCTCAGCTCATTATTAAATGGATTGTGAATGTCAACATTGAAGTAGTTGGTCTACGGTAAATTGGCAAATTCTCAATGGAGCTCAAAACTGAGAAGGGGGTAATTTCACAAATTTCCCTTAGCACTAGTCCACAATGCTTAAAGTGTAACATTAAGTCACAGAACATGTCACCAAGCCGTCACACAGCGTTACAAGATGCTAGATCAGTTTACCATGTGCTTATTGCATGGACATCAGGGATATGCCTTATACAGATATAGAATCCAGGACTCAGGTCTGGAACTACTCTGGACTATGACCTCATTATGATGTCAGTATGACATCATGGACTGATTGCCCTACCCAAAGAATGGAAGGCAATTAGATGCAAGCGGGTGTTTCTCATCAAGCAAACGACAACACACAAGATTGCCAAATACAAGACAGGTCTTGTGGCTCAGGGGTTTCTCTCAGGTCCCGAGCCAGAACTTCGTCGAGACTTACAGCGCCCATCTGCCGCCAAGAATCCCTCAAGGGCATGCTCACCCTCAGCGCACTCCTCAAGCTCCTTGTTCACTAAATGGACGACGTCGCCGCCTTCCTTCATGGTGTTCTTGAGGAGGAGATTTACATGCACTAACCCCCTGGAGTATGACAATGGATCTGAACACGTCTGGCAACTTTGCAAGGCCATCTACGGCCTCAAGCAAGCAGGACGGGTTACGAACATCAAACTCAATCAAGAGTTTGATCAGATGGACTTCCGACGCCTGGACGCTTGAACTCATGTGGTTTTGCTCAGTCTCTCAATAGCAAGCCTGTCTATATCATCAATCATGTCGACAACATGGTGATCCTGGCCTCCAATACCGATGCCATCACATGCATCAAACACGACATCACGTTCCACCTCAAAGTCACTAACCGGCCCCGTCGAAGAGCCTCGGGATGGAGATCAACTGCAACACAGAACAAGGTATCTACTCAATACACTAGATCACTTACATTTCTACCATCCAAGAATGCTTCAATATGCAGAACTCTCACCTGGTCCATTGTCCCCTGGACTTGAATGTCCATCTCGTCTCCATCCTCAACAATTGGGAACCCCATCACAGACTTTCCCTTATGCAGCAGCCATTGGTTCTCTAATGTATGCTGCCACCGGTGCTTGTCCTGACATTGTGTTTGCCATCAGCACCCTTAGTTAGTTTACCTTGTGTCCTCTGCTGCTCACATCACTGTCAAGCATGTCTTCTGCTATCTCAACGGCACTCGTAGTCTCGGACTCATTTTCCGCTCAGACGCCAACAAGATTCTTACTGGCCACTCTGACGCTGACTGAAGCAGCAACCAGGTCAACCATTGCTCGACCTCAGGCTTTGTGTTCACCCTTGCAGGAGAGCCATTAGCTGAAGCTCGCGAAGCAGCGCTCTGTCGCACTCTCAAGCATAGGCCAAGTACATAGTGCTCTCCCACACTACCAAGGGAGGCCATTTGGCTCTGGTCCCTCTTTGCTAATCTCAGTGTTCTCACTAATGGCCCAACTCCTCTCACGAAGCGATAACTAGGCCGCTCTCGCTTTTGCACACAATGACTAGTTCCACAACTGCTCTAAGCACATTGACATCCCGGTATCACTATACACACGATTGCATATCTCCAACAAGATAACAGTCTCCCACTGCGCTTCGGCCGACAACTATGCCATCTTTTTCACCAAGGCACTGCCGGTGATCACAAAACTATAATACTCACCTGCTGGGACAACTTGGAAAAAAAGTGGGAAAGCAGAGGACTTGAGTAGAGCTAGTAGAGTGGATATAAATCAACAATGTTGTTGAGTCTGGGAGTTTAGCTCACAGACCAGCTTCCTTATATATATGTGTAGAGGGACTCCAGACACTGTTTAAGACCTTCAATACCATATGCTGACTGATGTAGTCAGGTGACGTCTGACTAAGGCTCCAGAGCATACCACTGCTCTAACTCCTTTATTAGATCTGACCTAGCTATCATGCTAACATCAACACTATCTAGATGTCCTAATCGAGCTACTGTACACTACCAGTCCATAATGTCACACTGACATCATACTGAGGTTATAGTCCAGAACAGTTCCAAACCTGAGTCCTAGATCCTACGTCTGTATAAGGCATATCCTTGATGTCCATGCAACAAGCACATGGCAAACTGATCTAGCATCTTGCAACGCTGTGTGATGACTTGATAACACGTCCTGTGATTTGATGTTACACTCTAAGCGCTGTGGACTAGCGCTGAGGGAAATTGTGACATAAGGCCCAACCACGAAAGGCAACTCACGCGCATTGGGCTGAGCGCTCATTGAGAAAAAGTGTTGTAATTCCATCAAGCGGATCACTGCTCTCTTTCTTGTTCTGTTTCTGACGCAGTCCCACTTAGATTAAATTAGACTACAGTTTGTTCTCTTAGGCTTTATGCTTTAGGCGTGGCCTCTTGTGCCATCACTTAGTCTGTTAGTCCTGCCTCAGTTTCCTCTCATGTATATAGCCTCAAGTCTCGAGTCTCTGAAATCTATCTCTGCATTTTCCTCTCCTACGCTATGCTACAGTTTGACTTTCAACATGTATGTGGCAATTATAACTAAGTTGCAAATAAACACATTATGCTGTAGTTAGGTAAATATATAATGCTATGCTATGCTGTGTAAATGGCAATAATAAAATGAAACAAAGTTACAGCAGCATAGACTTGTAGCTTAAAATTGATAGTGGCAGGCATAGCATTAAGCTTGAAATAATAGTATTAAGCCCAAAGCTAGAGCTTATAACTAGGAATTTATGCTCAGTATTAAGCAAGCTAATGAAATTCTCTTACAATGCATATAGTTAGTCCCAGCAGTAGTAGCAGCTATAGTGAGTTTATGTAAATAAAACAGATATACAAAATAAAATGGCAATATGCTAAGGGAAACAGTTACTATCTAGGCATAAATGTGATCTGTGCTTTTATTAGCCTATTCTATAGTGATGAGATTAGGTTTTTGATATAGAGGTATAAAGCAGTATATATTAAAGTTCAAATCAAACAAGTTAGAAAGGGCAGAAATCTTTGCTTTTACTTATTCTTGTGTAACTTATTTTACATAAATTTAAGGTTTTTTTATATATGAATTTCAGCAGCCCTTAATATTGGCTCTAAGTCTGCTTTTAAAATAAGTTATTAGTGCTGACTTTTCTTAGTATACTGGCAGGCTACTGATAGCAGATTTAAGTTGTTCAATGCTTAAGCTTAAGTTTTAATATACTTTTATTAATGAAATTTGCATTTGACAGATTTTGAGCTAAACAAAATTCTAGTCTATTTTTCACTTTTACATATAGCATGAATATTTCTTTTATATATTTTAAACACATCTGAATTGTAGCTTATTCTAAGATAAATAGTAAAGGATAAAAGTAAGAGTAACTCATGAAGGTCACAGGTAAGAGTATCTAAAGGTAATATTGCAGAGACATACTCAATGCGTATCAGAGGCAAGTAGATTGGAGTGGATGTGGAATAGATGGAGAAGGACATACAAAGAGGGCAACAAGGGCCAACTCCTAGTAGATCTCACAGAACTCACAGGCCTAAGCTAATACTTGTCCCCAATGACCAAGTTAGCATTGCTACAATGTACAGTATATAGAATATTTACCTTGTCCCTAATGACCAAAAGGTCGAGATGAAGAGCAAGGCCAGAGAGTCGCTAAGAGTCCGAGAGTGTGAGAAGAATTGAGCCGCATTTGGGCGCTAAGCGCCGGGATCATCGCAATGAAGTCCAAGGCTCTGGGGCTGCTACCAGGCCTTGTCTCTGTGCTAAATAAATGGAAGGAAAATGAAAAATAATACTACTTATGCATGTTTGTCTGTAACAGGTAAGGGTAAAAGTAAAGAGCAAGCTACTCTTTATACCCATGGTATATCTATAACTATGAAAACCTGCTAGCTTCCAGCACAATAGCCCAATCACCTCATTGGACCATACAGGCTACAGCAAGGTATATCAGTTAATATAGTAAGTACCTACAGCAAGCATGGTGGCTCTGAGCACCATCACCCTGCTGCCATCCAATTCAACTACAAGCAGTGATTGGCTAGATGCCAACACACCATTAGCATCACTGCATATGATAGTCAGCAGTACAGCTTACATTGAAATAAACTATGCCTAAATACCTACAGAGCATATAATTACTGTCTTATATAAGCATTATGTAATGATTAGGTTATAAAGGTCTTACTGCTATTTGAAAGTTGGTCAGAGTTTCTAAATTGTAAACTGATGGACCCCCAGACATAAAGGGTTTCAAAATAGAATAAGCCCTAAATCTTACCATTTACTCTAGTCCAGTTAGTTTCACAATATCAGATTAGTTTTACTATATGACCAAGTATCATATTGTGGCCAGATTACTATGTAGAACCGCATTGGCTAATAAGGAGTATTCAAGCATGGTCAGGCTGTCTATGGGTTATGTCTATAGTGAAGGAAATGTCTACAAGGAATCATGAATAACCATCACATGACCCTACTCCCGGCTCACATCACTGCAGAAGGTTATATTAGTGCAGTGTCACCACACAATACCTCAAGAAGGAACTTACCGGCCGAAGATCTTGACCTTTACCCAGTCAGTTGCAACAAGCGCTCGATTGCGAAGTGAGAACAGCTTGCTCAGATATGCACTTCGCCAGAACAGGTACTGTATGACATATTGAGTGATCAGGCTGGGCAAGGGTAAGGCAAGAAAGTACATACCGTAGCAACACCAGCGGATGCAATCTGCAAAACAGGTCATCAATAATTGATCACGGATTCGGCAAGCTGCTCACATTGCCAGAAGAGAAGAAGGGTAGGTCAGCAATGGCCTTGTCCGACCCAACATAACTATGATAGGACAGTGTCAGCAAGAAGTCTGCACACAAGCACATTGCCACATACGCCAAGGACCCCTGATGAGAGTACTTGAAGGGTCGGATCTTATCCAGCTTTGCAGCCTGGCTCTCAAGCGATTCAACCTTCGAGGCCTTCTCCGGCACGTCATCATTCAAATTCTTGACCTCCTCAAGGTCGTCTTTGACCGCGTCGCGCTTGGCGAGCTGCTTGAGAACACGGGCAAGGTACGAGCCTTCCTGAGCGGCGACCTGAGCAGTGGGAGCGTAAGAGGTTGCAGTGCAGTCGCCTATGGCAAAGACGCCGTCGGCGCCCTTCATACGGAGGATCTCTGAGAAAGCAATGAGCGAAATAGTGTGCCGGCCAACGGACGTATACATACCATCAACAGTGATACCTCTTCTGTTGGTTTGGTCCTCGGGAAGCTTGGCCATGAGGTCGCGGGTAATGCCACGGAGGGTGTTGCCCTACATATATGTGAATAACTCGGACAAATGTGGGTTATCAATGACTCACGGCAGCCCAAACAACCATTCCGCAAGGTACCTCGGCGATAGTCTTATCAGGCATTTGGAGGACGACCGACTTCTCCTTGACCTCCTTCACCATGGTCTTCGTTAAAATGTCAATCTTGGCCTCCTTGAACGTCGATTCCGTGTAGTCGATGAGTTGCTTGCTGAACATGGGGAGTACGGAAGGGAGAGCCTCGACGAGGCTGATGCGGATGGAGTCGGCAAGCTCAGGGTACCATGAACGAAGGTCATCCTGAGTAATAATAAGAACATGCTAAAGAGAAAGCGAATGCGCGACGAACCTCGAGGAAATCGTGAAGTTCACCGCTGTAGACTTGTCAATAAAATCGTGCCATGCAGAGATAACAACCTTGACGTGCCTCAGTTCAATGCCGGTTGGTCCTCCGCCGACAACAACCTGCGTACCATATGAGAACTGCGACTCAAGTCCACACGTCACTTCATACCATGTGCAGCAGACGTTCGACCTCTTCCTTACTCTGTCCGGGGAAGGCCGCGGACTCGAGGCCTGTGAAGCACTTGAGTGAATGTGGGTGACCGCCGGAGAATTGTACTTACAATCAAGAAAGCGACGTTGCATCTATGGCAACCGTGTGAGCTGAGGCAAGTGACGAAGTGCAAGTCGGCGCACCTTTTCAGCATCTTCCAATTCCTTCATGAAGCATGCGTTCTCCTTCACGCCGGGAATGTTGAAGGTCTGCACCTCTGCGCCGACAGCGTAGACAAGATAGTCATACTTCATGGTGGTGGAGGAGATGAGACCCTTGACCTCAGAAGTATCTGCGAGGCGTCAGTGATGTACATGTCAACCAAAGAGACAAAAGTACATACCGCTAAAGGTTACTGTCTTGTTAAGAGGCTATCACAAGTGGACATGTTAGCATTAACATGCGGTCAAAGAATAAAGCGGTCCTACATCAACATCGGTTGCGTGAGCCTCGATAACGTTGACCTGACGGGCCTTGTGACGCGTCAAGTAGCGGGTAGCTGTGATAAAGACGATGAGTACGAGAGTTGCGGGAGAGCAGATAGGCATACGTTGAAGAATAGAACGCGGGCTCAGTGTTCCAGTCGCCACGCTGGGAAGCAAGGGGTAAACAAGAAGTAGTTCCTGGGACTAATCACGAACTAGACGAGAGTTAGCTCTTGAGAACCAGTGAGAAAAGTAGGAGTGTATGCACGCACAACGTTGTAGTCCGCAGTGTCCAAATTCTTCAATAGGCTTGTCGCACCCCAACCGCTACCAACGACTACCAGGGTCTTCTTTGACGGGTCATGAGGATGTTGAGGCCCGGGTGTGCGATCCTTGTAGGCAACGTAGTAGAGCAAACCTGTTGCGGTGACAATGGTGAAGAGTGTGACCCGTCCAGTGGTTTGCAGAATTCGCTGCCATCTTGACTGGGCGGGAGGAGGGGGCGGGGAGGAGTCTTAAGTTTGGGGTGTTAACAGGAACGCTGAGGTGGTAGAATGGGTCTTATACCAGAGGCGCCGCTTCAGTAGACGCAAGACGTTTGGGCAGTCTCGTGAGCGAGGCCCGAGCGGTCGATCTAGACCGCAGAAGATTCCGGCCGACTTGTGCGCGAGCTTTAGGAGACCGTGAATATTCGCCAATTTTCGAGGTTCCCAGAGATGATGTAACGCACCACGAGCAAGCTGCATTTTGAGGAGGGATTAGTTCACCTTGAGGTGAAGGGAGTAAGAGTAGTGGTCGAGGAAAGAGAGTGAAGTGCAAGCGTCAAATATTTTGCGTGCGTCGAGTCTTGTCGTCACTCCGACTCCGGTCGCACACGGTTCGCGCTGGGTGCAGCTTTCCCAAACCATCTCTTTTCATGTTGCACCGCAGAACGACCTGACAGCAAAATTACCACGGATAATCGCAACTACGGAGTTCAAAATGATCTCTGCTGTCTCCCCTACCCCTCTTTTGGATCTACGGATGTGGTGAGCCGACCCGGGTGCGATCTGTGGCAGAGCGAGGATTGGTTCGGTGTTGGTAGGACATAGCTTCTCGTCTTGCGGCGATACGGTCGGCATCGTGACACGAGAAGACTCAGAGTGAGTGTTAAACACCTCCGTTCAATAGCTCAAGTTCTGGAATATATGCTCACTAGTGCGTACCAATCAGTGACCGCTGGTACATTCCAACGGTCATTGCAGCAAGCTACAGAGAGCCCACCGGCTCAATCGTCTCGACAGTCCTTCAGTGCATCGCCACACTCACTCAACTCGCAATGTCCTCTCCAGGTGGATGTCTCGCAGAACTGCTCGTACACTGCCTTCTCCATTCGAAGGATACAGATATCGTACATAGGCCCACTCAATCTGCGATATCGGAAGCGTCTCTGATCGGTCATTGAAGATGCAACCACACTCGGTCTACCACAGTTTACTCGGCACCGAATGGGCGTGAAACTGTCTTTCTTGCCGGCTCTGGACCAATGACTTTCCCTTGATCTCGCCGCGTCGACACGCCATATCCGAATAACTACGTCACTCTATTCCTCGGTCACAGCTCAAATCATGTACGCCAACCCGACCCATTGGCCCCAACGTAGCTCTCATAGGCTCGTACTATATCGGATACACAGAAAGTGTCCTGGACAACGACACAGACAAGTTACAGCAACAGTATTAGTCTGCGTCTAGCTGGCCGACAACCCTTGGGATCTGTATAACGCGGACGTCGTTCTGGCTCACTGGGCACGCTTCAAGTTTGCAACTAGACGCAGTGCACCTCAGCACATGGATAGGCTTGCCGCGATTGGTGACAGTGTCGCGATTCTACGTAGATGATGTAGGGCTTTATGCAATGCTTTTGGCACATCTTGCAGATATGACGTGCTTGTGCGTTGACTTCGATGGCTTCCAGAGCCAAGATCAGTAAGTATTCACGAATCCTGTAACTTGCGTGTGCAAAAGCGCTGCTGCGCTCATGATTACGCATCTAGACCTACTCTGACGAGTACTTGCGTCGCACAGATAATCTGACGGCAGGGCAAGGTTCCGTTCTGTTTGCATCCCTGAAGAAATACTGCACAACATGAGGACCACAGATGACATCTCATGCAAGCATTAATGGATATGATGGGTATCATGATGCAGAATGCATTACTGTAACGGCAGTGCAACCCGCTGGGGGCGAGTCTACGACAGCACGAATGCGACAAGTATGATACTACAGTCTACGGATAACGATCACTGGTGATGCAGGATTATTTACATCATGTGCTTTAGCCCGCAGGCGTCGAGCCAGCTGAGCATGAAGAGAATCGGGTAAGTATCGGCCGACGGTGGAGAACTCGCGTCAAGCAGGCTGCGTCGACCGCCATGCCATAAAGAAACCAAGCTGCGCCCGTTGCGAGGCCGGCGAAACGAGCACAGGTATGCACAGCATCGGGATAAGGGCTCCCGGAAACGAAGACACCGCTCAGTTGACGGTGTTGTAGGTCTGACCAAGTGCGGAGAGGTTATCGGCGTTATCAACGAGGATATCCTGGCCAGCCATGAAGTACGCGTAGCGTTCCACAGATTTGAGGCCATCGAGGAAAGGTAACATCTGACCAAGGAATTTTTGCTGGTCAGCGGTCGAGCCAGAAGCACCGAACTGCAAGGGTGTGCTCAGATAACCAATATCAAACGTGATGAATTTCTGACATACCTCAGTGATCCAGGCAGTCCTGTTGTACCTGGTGCTCATGGTGTTGATGTAATTCTGAAAGTAGGCGACGTTCGTGGCTGAGTCGTAAATGTGGAAGGCAACGCAGTCGATGTGGCACCCCGTGCAGAGGCTCATGAACTGATCCAGCCAAGCCTGACCCATAGGAGCGGGGCCATTGGTGACAGCCGGCGAGCAGAGCTTGGCCTTGCCAGCGAAAGGCTCCATGTACTTCTTCCAAGCGGTGACGGCATCGGACGGGGACAAGTTCGACTGCGCGCCGAGGTCGGGTTCGTTGAAACTGAGCGGTAATCAGCGTGCTGCATGTGGTTTTGCATCGGCGTGAGACATACCCAAGCAAGTGCGTTGCGCCGGCGGCAATGGCGGCTGCGGCGTTGTCATTCCAGTTGTTGACGTGGTTCGAGTCAGCGCCCCAGAGCTGGGGGATGAACTCGATGTGGGAGGGTAGCTCGCCACCGGGAACTGGAGACCAGTCATACGCCCAGGCAACCCTTGTAAAGCGCTTGTTCGTCAATCTGCTCGATCTGCCAAACGAGAGAGTTGTCTCACTTGTTTCCAAAGTTTTTAACCGCGCCGGCGTCATTGTAGGAGACACCACGCTTGCTGTTGCCGCTACCAGAGGAGGGGGCAGACGTGGAAGTAGGCTGGCCAACACTATGTGGGAGGAGTCCCGTGAGGGTAAGCTGGGTATGCGACACAATCCACGCTCACGTTGTGGGTTTGGAAGGAGGTACGAATGTTGCAGACGGTCCAGTACGGCGGTGAAGGTGACCAATGTGGGCATGCCCTTCAGCAATACCAGCACATGCAAGAGCGAGAGAAATGAGGGTCGCTGAGAACTTCATGTCGGTTACTTGGGATCGGCGAAAAAGCGAATGGCAGTATCGGGCTACGTGTTCGAAAGAATGTGAGGTCAAAGAGAGACAGGGCCAAGGAGCACGGCCGGTAAGTGAAGCTAGAACGAAGCCTAGGTGGGGGATGGAAGGCGGGTTGGAAAACTGAACGATAGAGTTCAAAGGTGTGCGATTTTAATAACATCGGGACGCTTACGTAAGGTTGTGGTATAATTAGGATGTCGTTTCGGCGCCTTGGTGGCGTCGAGAGGCACTCCCTGGCGACGCTCGAGGGGTTCCAGACTCCTGTAAAGCTGAACAGGCGGGCGTGTTGTGTACTTCAGAGAGTGCAGGCTGCAGCCCTTATATATCTGTTCTTCACGTTTGAGCCTCATTGTCAGAAATATTCTCTGACTGGAGTCCTAGCGTACCTTCATAATTCCAGCACGATGTGAACGCTCCCGCCCATATCGAACCGCACAGTTCACATCATGTCACGGACAGATTTCGACGTGGTCCGTGCGTGTCGCCGACAACTCTACTTCCCGTTTTCGCCGCGTAAATATGGATAATCTTTTGAGATGGTTACTGTCGTTGCCTCATCTGTGAGGCGGGCATCTGGAGGAAGATGGTCCCGTACCGGGTACTTACTTGAAGGCTGATCATCGCTGCTTGCCCACTTTGCGGAGTCCTTGCGGACTCCGAAGTAGATCGCTCTCTAAGCGCCAGTGCTTCGAGCTTGTGTCGTGTATGGAACGTTCTCCACATGAAACAGCGTGATCCTCATCCCTGACATCATGTAACAGGTGCTATGAGTCAAACCTTGCAGAATTTTGGTTAGCTATTCTCATGAAACGAATGCTCAAGAACGCACCGGTGACTGTCGTCGACGATTATTGGCTCCGAATCATATCTGGCGACCGAAGAACAGCTCCTGACAACTGCTCTTGCTCTCTAAACCGCCGTTATACGCGTGCAAACTGGCAAACCAGACTCGGCCGATTGGTGAGACCGAAGGCGCCGCACGTACATTTGCCAGCCGTTAAGCGTGTTCAGCCGGCGCGACGGCACAGTCGTGATTATCTCCGTGAGGGCGGTAGGGAACCACATGCCAGTGAGTCGTGAAAACAATGACGGTCGTGATGGTGGAGGTGGTGGTCGAAGACGGCGAGTCGGCGACCACGACGCTTGGATCCATCGCCGGTACGAAAGAAGAGGGAGGCGCGTCAGAGAGCGCGTCCGAGCAGCGTCAACTCGGCGAACTCCGCTACGCTACGTAGGATTCTCGCCGCCTCAAGATCGCTCACTTGCCTCACACTGTTGGACCTCCTCTTCGCCGTTCTGGATATGTATTTATATCGGCCGGACGCTCTCGGACTCTTGACTCTTGTGCACACGTCCCGCCCACGCCCTCGCCCACGCCCTCGCCCACGCCCGCACCCACGACCGCTTACTGACCTCTGTACGATTCACCCGCGATGAAGAACTCTCTGCAATACTGGAAAAGCGAGCCTACCACCATCGCTGTGCTCTTGGGCATTCGAGATGCCCTACCGTCCGCCCAAGAGCGCAGTCGGTGCATTTTTTGGAGGTGGAGGGTGTGGCTGGAGACCACTACAGGTCTCTCGCTCCTGGAGCCTTGGGAGAAGATCACTATTCGTGAGTGACCGTATCCACATCCATCGTTCGAGTTTCTGAAAGCCATTCAGTTCTAATTTTCTACCTGCTGCTCACTATCAGTATCACCGGCATATACAAGTTTCTACCCCAGCAAGTGGATGTGCTCAAGGAACGTTCAGTGTACTACTTCTTCGGCCAGGATGCGGACAAGTCTGTATACGTACAGCGGCTTGTCGCGGGCTTAGTGGGAAATACCTCCTCCCAAGAGCTTTAAGTCGCTCTTATACGATGGCTCTTTGTGTGTTACGTTGCCGGTATAATCACTGTGAGTCCTTTCCACCTCTAAAATTGATACTGTGCTCGGTGCAGTTGTTGATGTCTCGGTTTGAAGGTATAACAACGCTCTAGCGTTTTATACCAGTACTCCGAACATGCCTGTTTGTTAGCACCTTATCTTCCTCGTAACCCTTCGCTTCATTACCATCACAACCTACCAGTTTCCCTATGCAATGACATGTCTATAACTTCCAGTTGATCGTGTCATCATCGCTGGAATATGAATGCGTCTTGTAAGGCTCACTGCTCAGCGTACAGTTATCACAAGAGCAATCTGTAGAGCGAGAATGGGAAGGTAAAACGTATGGAATAAAATTAGATGACGAATATATGCCATGGTGTCCAGTAGAAATCTACTGCCTGTTCTCAGGCATACGCGCCAGCTGGCTTTTGCTGCGAATTCGCGGACGGCGTTGGGCATACCATTCCCAGGCGAAACGGACAAGCGCACCATCCGCAGGGTAAGGCGTGGGGATTTCCGAGTACCCGGGACGGGCAGTGGGATGGCGGACGTAGATAACGGAGCATGCCAGGAAAGACACCTCAAGATACGCCGGAATAAATATCCACGGTGAAGCGTACTCCGGCAAGTTGAAGGATGTTAGGTTTTGCGCCTCCTTGGGTGCGAGCTTGGGCTTCAAAGCAGGTTCATCTACAGCGCCAGACGAAGTTTGAGATGCGGTGCCCTCCTCCGATCCCACAGCTACCTGTGCTGCTTTATCCGCAGTGGTTTGCTGGGAGTGTGACACGGAGCGCAAAAACCGAATGGCTTCAGGGTTGACGGACACCATATCTCCAGGCGCAAGACGCGTGTTTGCACTTGAGTGCTGTTCTTCATATTCAGCGACGTGCTGCGACGGTAACGAGCGAACAGCGCACCTTCTTGCCATTGAGCAACACATCTCCGTGTATAACCAATCTCCGTGCCTCATAAACACTCGATGCCATGCACGCCCGGAAAATCACGACGTCTATTCGCCGCTCAACCTCGGTAAACATCAAACTCCCGACCGGGGCGAGTTTCTTGTGATGTTCCTCCTCCTGCTGCTTCTCCTGAGCATCCACCACGGTGTCCTTGCGAGCCCACTTGGCCATTGTAATTGACGCGGGGTTGGTGAGCGAGCCGCGCTTGGGGGCAACGTCTGGTAACGACTGAGGGAGATACCACCGCTTGAAGATCGTTTCGTTAATGTGGTCACCATGGTAGCCACGAACGAGAGCCTTAGCCAACCATCGCTTTTGGAACAGCGTGCCCTCCTTGTTCATGAGCGAGTCCGGGGTAACCTGAATGACTTCCTTCATACGCAGACCGTACGAACGGTGGTAGAGGTTGTACAAATTCCGGGGAGACCAGCTCTACAACCGGCGTCATTTTAAGTCGTGGAGTCAGCGAGAGTAGACATACCATGCGAGGAATGCATCTTTTGAAGCTGAAAAGGGTTTTATCCCGCATGGCTGGAGGCGGGAGTGACCACGGCTCTTCAGAGGTGGGGGAATGCCAACACAATGCCAACAAGTGAAAGCGAGAGCGCTTGTTGGCGGCTTGTTGGCGGCGGCGTGCCAGGAAACGCCCGTCATCCCGCCTTCTCTGCCGTCGGCCACTGCCCGCCCACAAGCATGAATCCCCACACGCCGGGACAGAGAGTACACCGCAAGAAGAACCTCGGGCTGTCGGCAAAGGAATATATCAAGGTCAGTCGTACCTGGGACGTCCTCCGAAGTCACGGTGCTAAGCCTGGCCACAGGTTACTGGTACCCTCGCGTCCGTCAGAAAGGGGAGGCATTATGAGGACGATCTGGAAGATGAGTTTGCCCGTGACGCGCAGTCTACAAGTGCTAGCAAGGGAAAGGGTGAGTGACAATTCTTTTGTCATCGTGCAGACCGTTGACTATCTGGGCAGGACGCGAAGAGCCTTCGTTCATTGCGGAGGCATCTTTTGTCAAGGCACCCCTGAACTCACGCGTTAGCTCCAGTACAGCGATACCGAAACTGAAAGGAAAGGCGAAACAAGAGAGCTTAGATCGTTTGCCTCTAGAGTTACAAGAATCGCTCATCCTAGAAGACCTCCTGTTCGTGCTTATGGTGCGTAAGTCACATACGACCCATACCACCTGTAATACCGCGTTTGCGACATCGACTTCATTGTTGGCTGACCTATTGCTTGCAGGGAATTGAGGGAACATTTATCACTCACCCCACGGATTACTCGATCGAAGATGAAGATCCCCTGCAAGGAATGCGATTCGTTATTGCACCTACGCTAGGTACGCCCCGTTTGTAAGTCATGACACCCGTGCTAACGGCCTCCAGATCCATCATTGCGCGATTTAGTCGAGCGAATATTACCCTTGGCGACGTACTATACCGGCATTACTTCGTTTATCGAGGCGCGGAGTCATCTCGATTTCGGACTTGTGAACCATGCTTTATGCGCGGCGATACGGGAAATGCTGAAGGTGCGCCAATTCATGCTGGCACTGTTACACCATTAACCTCTTCTCAGGACTACCAAACGCTTCTCGCGCAACTTGAACACGCCTTCAACACGTCCCATCAATTTACTCTTCAGAAGTTATGGTTCTACGTCCATCCGACTTTGCACGCCCTCTCTCTGCTGTACATGCTCACTTCGGACCTTGCTACCGCTGACGACCCCGCCGGTTCAGACTCTGCTTCATCTCCCAACTCCTCCGACGCCGAAGACGACGCGCGCAACGAGGCACTAGGACTCGGCGGCGCGAAGCTGAAGGCCGTCCTATCCGAGATAAACAAGACTACCTCGAACAATGTGGCCGTGAAAGGCGGAGAAGTGCTGGCCATCTTGCATGAGCGTTTGCATAACATGTCAGGAGATCCGGCCGCAAAAGAGCTGTACGGTGTGCTTATGGGAGCAGCCGGGAAACCTTACGTCGACATGGTCCAACTATGGATACGCACGGGTAGACTTGTGGACCCCTATGAGGAGCTATGTGTAAAGGAGAGCAAATTCATCGACCGCGGGACATTGGAGATGGATTATACCGACGAGTATTGGGAAAGGCGTTATACCGTGAGATTTCCTGAATTACTGAGTGTACTTACATACTTATACGCTCTGTGTAGCTGCGCGATGGATCGACCATTGGTGGCTCCTCTAAACGACATCAGGCAGGTGTTCCTCCACCACGATCATCCGGCGGCAAACTACCGGGCGGAGCGTGTATACCTCCTACCCTCGAACGATGGAAGCACAAAATGCTGTTAGCTGGAAAATATCTCAATGTCATGCGCGAATGCGGCATAGAGATCGGGAAGGATTCGACTCACCCTGGAGACGGTGAGCTATTCATGGAAGACGACAGGTGAGCCGCGCCAGCACGTCGCAGGCAAGATCGCTAATCTACCCTTAGATTCTATAAGCAAATAGACGACGCATATACCCACGCGAACAGAACGTTGCTGCGTCTCCTGCTTCGGGACCAACAGCTGATACCCCGACTTCGTTCTCTGAAGCGATATTTCTTTCTGTCGCAATCATCGTTCTTGACGCATCTCCTCGACCTCGCCGGTAGCGAGATGAGGAAGTCTTCGAAGTCCGCCTCCATAGTGAAATTGCAAAGTCTACTTGACCTCGCGCTGAGCACGGATGCCCAAGGCGAAGACGCTATGTTTCGGGACGACGTACGAGTTACGATGGCTACTAGTGGCCTGTACGACTGGCTGTTGAAGGTTTTGAAAGTGAGCGGAGCTATCGGCGGCGAGGATGGCGAGGGTGGCACTGCTCACCTATATGAAGACAATAAGAAAGACAAGAACGATAAGAAGCAGCAGATGTTGGGTAAGCTGGTAGTTGTCTACCAGACTGAACTGACTGTATTTTGGCAGCAATCGACGCCCTGACACTGGACTACAATGTCAAGTTCCCGCTTTCACTCGTAATCTCGAGGAAAACCATTCTTCGATACCAACTCATTTTCCGATTTCTTCTCCACCTGAAGCATGTCGAGCAGTCGCTTACCAACATGTGGACGGACCAGATGACTGCTCCATGGCGCAATCTCACTCGTGCCGCCGGCCAGTCCTCTCGACCGCCGACACCTGGAGCCGGCACCCTTGACTGGCACGCGGACTTTGAGAACTGGCGGAGACGAGTGTTTTTGTTGCGAGCGCGGATGCTCGCTTTCATACAGCAAATATTAGCGTTCGCGACTTTCGAGGTGCTGGAGCCTAACTGGCGAAAGCTCGAAGGGAAGCTTGAGGCGGGGAAGGTGGACACTGTCGATCAGCTCTTGCGGGACCACGTGGATTTTCTAGACACTTGTCTAAAGGAGTGCATGCTGACGAGCTCGAAGCTCGTTACGGTGAGCTCTAGTGGCAGACTCGTAATTATTATCTCTGATGTCTTGACAGGCCACCTCAAGACTGATAATCACATGTTCCACATTCTCGCTATACGCTGCCTCATTCACCAAGGAAGCAAAGCAAGGGCTCAATGTGGCTGACAACCCAGAAGCGGATCAGTCCAGGGCTAAGCGGTGGGATACACTGGGCAAGTTTGAGACGCATTTCAATCATTGGTGAGTTTGCTGTCACCACTGTCAGGAATTGTCTGATTGCGGTTCGTATTGCGTAGGTTCAAGGTACATCTGAACTGCGTGCAGTTCTACGCGTCGAGCGAGAACGTTTCTTTGCTGCCACTTGTTGTTCGGTTAAACAGCATTAAACCCACGTCGTAGGCGGAGTTCTCGTACACTCCTCTTGTGACCCTCGGACATTACCATCAGGCATGACCATCCACATCTGCCACCAATGCCTGGACCGGCTAGACCATAAAATCATGGTCGGCGGTCCATCAAATGTTGATATATATTCAATCCCAGCATTTTGCTATCTGTTGGTTACGCACACTGGGAAGTCATATACAGGGCAAGCGACAACTTGCTAAGCGGGAAGATTTGTGGCCAGATTTGGTCCACAGTATGATTTGAGTACATTATGTTGGTGTTCAATGGAATATAGCGGACGATATAGGACTGGCCAGAATAATATCATAGGCACGAATAGAGACAATCACAGATGTCGCCAGAGGTCCTGGGTATATTGTGTTCACTGACTGAGGATTGTGCGTACGAACGACTCGTAGTTGATGTTGCCGTCACTAGAGCAGAGCGAAAATCCGTGGATGAGGCCATGGGATGGTAAATCGCAGAGGAATGTAGAGACTCACGCGCCAACTTGCACACCCTTCAGGAGCTCATCCACCTCCTCGTCTGACATCTTCTCGCCCAGTTGTGTCAATACATAACGCAGCTCTCCTGCACCGATGAAACCATTCCCTTCCTTATCGAAAACTTGGAAGCCACGGATGAATTCTTCTGCAGATCAGGGGCGACGTGAGCAGCAGCGAGGTTCACGTGGCCTGATTAGCGTACCTGGTGTACCAGCAGGTTTGAACCCATCTGGTCTGTTCAGTATCGTCAAGAATGTTTTGTAATCCACTGTGTTCGTATACGCAACCGATGATGATGCAGGAATAAGCACTCCGTCCAGGTATACGCACGGAGCACGCACCATCCTTGGGCGCAGATGAGACAATATCTGCGACTTCGGCTTGCGTTGGGTTCTGGCCTAGTGCTCGCAGCAGATCTCCCAAGACTTCCCGAGGAACAGCCCCTGTTCCCTTCTTGTCGAAAAGCGCGAAGGCCTCCTTGTACTCTGTAAGTCCCGGTTAAGTTTCTGCAGCGACAAGGCAAAGTATTCGCGCAGATACACACCTGCGTTGTCACTCTACATCAGTCAGATAAAGTGTGATCATCAACGCTGTGGAAAGCTTACCATGATTTGTGAAGGAGGTGGTGGTGGTAACGAACAGACTCTGAGCTTGCCAGTTACGGCAATCGTACTCAGACGCGTCAACCCTAACCCAAGTTCAGCCACGGGCATTCGCCTGGAATTCGTCCGAAATTCTGGAGAAAATCGCAGGAAGAGCAAACAGGCCTGAAAGTCGTCATGCATAACATGAGGATACCCGATGATTAGGCGGCGATACATGTTACAAAATAGAATACAGCCATGGACACAAGCTGTCTATCTAAATGGCTTGGCCGACTGAGGCTTCCCGGCCGTAGGACGAGAACGCTCCGCTTCCCTTTCCTTTGAGCTCTAGCGGAGTATCACCGCTAATCTGTGAGGCCAGATCATCAGTCTCGATAACTTGCGTGATTTCAACCGCGAGCGACGCCCCTCCGTACGGCTGACGAGAGTGGTGGAAGGGAAACGAGGCCGCCACTCGATCATTTACTGCGCCACCATGATGAACCGAGCCGCTTGAAATGCCTTGCTCTGACGAAAGCCCTACGCGAACAATGATCATGTTGAACACGATGGAGATGATGGGCGACAACTGAGATAGGGTCCTAAGTAAAGTGCTGACGCTGGTCTCAAGAGAGCACGTACCATGTCTAGTATAATGTAGACACCGTTCGTTTTCACGAGAAAGGCGATCAAAGCGGCGGTGACGGATAGCGAGTACAGCGCGCCGGACTCGATGACTACACGCAAGAGCGGTGAGAGGCGGTCAGAACTGGCGAAACGTGCACTGCGTCTCTTAACGCTCCAGATTCGATAGGCCAGTAGAGCTACGTTCAAGGTGAGATACCACATAATGTTTGCCTGTCGGGAAACGTACTAGTAGCTATCAGATTAGTCGATAGAGTCATGGCGTAGTTGGCCGTGATCCAGCGACCGGTGTCTACGAAGAATATATCGCCAGCATGGGTTGAAGCAGTCGCAAGCGCAACGTTTGTGCCTATGACCGCGGCTGGATGATAGCTGAGCTATGTGCAAGTAGAAATATGCCGAGGTTGCTCACCAAGTAAACCAAGCCACCCCAATGCAGGAACTACTATGACCCAAGCGTTCTGCCATACGATGTACGTTCGATATATCTGTGCGCCGTCGGTCCAGTCGCTCTGACGTAACGATGAGCATGATACACATACCACGGCAAAGTCCAGTATGAGCGTTTGTGTGTTGTAAAGAACGCTTTTCGTAACGAATGTCGGCTGGGTGACGTCCCCGAAGTATTGCTCAGACCCTCCTGGAAGTGACGGTCCGACGGTCAGGAACCCTTGACGGACTCGTATGATATTGTTAGCCATCTCCTGAGGCCGAGTTCAAGCTTGAGAATGGATAGGATTAAAGGAAGATTGATGACTCACAGCAGTGGAGAGGATGAGCAGTGCACATGCTGCGAAAAGCAGGCCTCTGTTCAGATACCTGCGCTTGCGATTTTGCAGCATAATCCACATGGTGAAGATGAACATTAACACGGAGAAGCCTGGTTTGTCAGATACTACGATGTCACTGACGGCCCATGTTTTCCAAGGTTAAGGGCTCACCGTAAAGGATGGCCTCAAGAATGGTGGAGATGATGCCTGCATCGCTAGAGGACACCATCGTGCAGGGTATGTTTCTTTCTGAGGGGCGTCAGGCGCATCCCCACAATGTCATGATCCCTTTTAATGTCTGAAACCCCCTTGGGAATATATCAGCAGTCGCTGCTCACCGTTTCCACGTCCCCAAGGGGGTGAGAAGGACATACCTAGCATTCAGGGTCGTAGTGCTAGCTTGGGCTGCTGCGGGCGAAAAGGCTCCGGTAGAAGGGGTCAAGAAAATGGTGCGGGAGCCCGGATTCGCAGCGCTTACGCCCGGCCTTCCTGATCGACGTGCGGGGCTTTGGTCAATGCCACAGGGAAAGGACGCAGACAACATAGAGTTGTCTACAGCGTATAGCCTGAAGGCGGCAGTGAGAGTATTCCTTGACAAGTGAGCATTCCCAGGAGATTTGGGCACTTACCGTAAAGCGTTACGACAACGACCTTCCAGCTCGTGAATTGTCCTTCGCCCAATTCTGCTCAGAACGAAACCTCAACGACCGTGCTGGGAAAGGCCCCACATTCTAAACCTGTTTTGAGACTTTGACAATGCACCAGTAGTATAATAAGTTGCGACAAGATGCCTCCTCTCACGCTCATTGATGCACGGTGGTGGGTTGCTCACCAACTATTTCGTTGGGTTGTCGCAACATGTACTAACGAACATCCATAATGACCAGTGTTGCAGGAACGCCAGTAGTGGAGTAAAATTGTAAACTCCGAGGTTTGCAGATAAATCTCACCATTGGGACATCGTTATTTCCAGAGTACGCTTACAGGAGAAACTCGTGTTTCGACATTCACAATGTTTCGTGGGTATCATGTACTGGTCGTTCGCCAAAATCCGTATTAAGTTGTGTCTTTCGGAGAAACAGTTCAACGGAATGAGGGCAGCATTAGCGAGCGATAGACTCACGTATTATACAGGACGAGAGTAGGATCACAGGTAAGCCGGTCAGAACTCTACCAATTTCTCAAGACGGGCACTCGCATTGCTCCACGTTGGCCAGCCTGAGATGAGTCTTGTAATGGACTCGGCAATGCTAGCGTCAGGGTAGTCTTGACCGAGCAGGTAATACTTGGCGCGACCTGCGAGGAAGGCGAGGTGGTTGGGCAGGTAGAGGCACATCCCGACCGTGACAATCGTCCACGTCACAGCTAGGAAGACGACTGACAACCGAACGCGGTGAGCAACAAGCATAGTAGATTCTGTATTGTACTGAACGTACGCAGCATCACTTTCTCCCATGGCTGCAACATCGTCAACGCAAACGTGGTCTCAAACCACAACCTCTTCCTCCAGACGTATGCCCCGAAGGCTGACGGCGGTGGCTTATACGGCAGACGGACGCCAAAGAGGACCTCTGCGGTCGTTGGTACGTGCTTCCATGCCGCCAAGGAGTATTCTGCGGGTGGAAATTCTGCGGTGGTAGAGGCGTCCATTTCTGTCTTGGGCGGATGTTCGTCACTTCCTCCCAACGATGCGCTGCGTCTGTCGAGGTCGTCTACAGCTGGTTGGCTGGGGTGAGCAGGACGTGAGGGACGACGTCGTCGACGTTGGTCGCCAACAGAGATGCAAGAAGCGGGAGAACGAACGACTCCCGAGATTAGAGCATATCAGCTGCGATAAATACCACGATAAGCGCCTCAAAATGGGGCCGGCGCTCTGTGAGTTTGGCAGGGAATTGGAGCTTTTCGGCCAATTCCGGCTCAATACAGGCGTAATATATACCGTAGCTGATATGCTCTATTTAGGGTGCGCCAAACGGTCAGCCAAAATGGGCCGAGGCCCACAAGGCACCCACGGATATCGCATCTGGTGTTATCATAAAACATTAAGATATCGCACACAGTGTTATCTAATCACCTTCCTTATATGGGCTTACCCCGCGTCCGTTATCTTCAATTTTCCATACCCGGGTACGCGATATCTGGGTAATTCTGCGATGACCACTGATGCATGATGGCTCAAATGCCTCTTTGATCCTCGACCACCAGACGCGGAGAACGACATCTCTCGTCGGTTTCACTTATGTACTCAGCATACAATGTCTGGAGACTGAGAAGATGTAGAGATATATGCTAGGTTAAAATGCTGGGCCAGAGTGCGTGACGAGTCTCCCCAAGCTTTCAAGTACTCATAGGTCGGCAGTTTCACCCTCATTTGCAAGTAAAGCACGAAGCAGCCGTTCGGGCTCGTCCCAGTGAGCCTACACGCAGCAGTGGTCAGCAGGATCCGACTCAGGAGAAAGACTCAGAGGACTTACGAAATGGTTCGCACCAGGCAGACACACGACTGTGATGCGCCTTGTACGCAGTTCCTTCTGTTTCGCCTCGTCCAACTCTGCCCGCAACGCCCATGTACCCCACGGCATCTCGTATACCGAACGGTCACACCAAAGATACCGCAGTTCAACATCTTCCCATTGGTATGCGTCGTCGTCGTCCCTCAAGTAGAACGCGCCGTTCTTCATTAGCAAGTTCAAACCGCTGCGGATGCCTCCATTCAGCATTAGCAGCTCGGAGCCGCCTGGACTCGCGGGCGGAGCGTAGAAGCTCGACTCTATCTCCTCAGGCGACAGGTTAAGAATGGTTGGGCGAGGGTCAGCCACGGGCGTGCGACGCTCGAGTTCGGCCGGCGAGTCGCCGTGGGTGTAATAGCCGGTCACCCATTCGGAGAATGCCAGTGCACGATCGGCTGGCGGGATAACCTCATCCTGTAGTGGGTGGTACTTGTCTTCTGGCAGTGCATAGCCCAGCGCGTGACATGGCGGGTCTGCCGCGCTGGGTCAGAACTATAACCCGGACTTCCGCGCACAGAAACCTACCGTACAGAATGGTGCGTCGGACGTACCCTCGTAATTCGACGTCGTTCACCGGAAATGTAGTCAGATTGGAGAGAAAAGCGGTCATCCATGTCGCTCCCCAAGACCAGGACGTCAGAATGATACCACCCTGGCTCCCGCTTGTCGGTGGAATGTCTTCTTCCGCGACGAACTTCACGAGGAAGTCGTACAGTTCGTGCGCACGGTCCTGCATGTAATTCTCGAGAATCTTCACAGCATTTGGAGACGTCTGCGCGGACACAAGCTGGCCGATCTCTTCCTCTGTATACGGTACAGCTCCGGGGAAGCCTCGTCTGTTGATGAACACCAAGCGGGCGTTGTGCTTTGCGGCGTATGGTGTAAGCCGCCGGAAGATGCCTGTTAGGTAAGTCAGGGCTTTGACATTTGCGGCCCAGTGGCGGTCTACGTACCCCCATGCCAAGCGAAGCCGTGCACGATGACTACCGTCGTGTATGTGGTGCTACCGGGTACAGGTCCTGTGTCGTGAAATGCGAGCTTGCCAAGCTGGCGGATGTTCTCAGTCATGGCGATGTGAGGAGAAGCGCGAGCGCAAACTGAGGAGTGGATGAACGTTTGTATATAACGCACTATGCGTGAGTGTCGAACACTGTCTAGAGTTCGGTGGCTTTTGCCTGGGAGACGTTTGACTTCGGGGAGAAGGACCAAGATGGGCGTCGGAAGGCACACCACTCCATATATTCGCACGGCCAGTCAGCCCCCACAATCCCATTTAGTCTTGACTGAGCCTATGAGTATCGAGACATCTCCGCCTTGCCCGGAACAACATCCTATCTGCGATGTTGTCTGCCGACATGTCTGCGCCACTGGGTGCGTCACGAAGATGAGGGCTGTCCGGTAGGTATTTTATGTTGATTTGTAAGTGCTCGACTGTCCTCTTCGCGTCATACCTTTGAATAATCTTGTGCTAAGTATAGGAATCTATGCATTTGTGGCGCCACCGTCCGCCACTCTCCACTCAGTACTCAGTATTGAGCGGCGACCCAGCCAGGAGAACTTGATACACGATATATAAGAGGTAGCTCGGGGTATTTCCCGCGCGGCCCTATCCCATCGCGATGGTCGCGACATTCAGTCTCAGAATGTACGCATTTATTAGAATTTTACTT
Organism: Terana coerulea; assembly: GCA_024811115.1. Taxonomy (NCBI): domain Eukaryota; kingdom Fungi; phylum Basidiomycota; class Agaricomycetes; order Polyporales; family Phanerochaetaceae; genus Terana; species Terana coerulea. Next base: position 52,276 of record JAKOGH010000736.1, read on the forward strand.
TTTCAAGGCGCCTCGATTTGAGCAAAGCTGGAGTCATTTTTACTGTAATCGAAGCTCCTATACTCGTACTCTAAAGTAAGTACTCTGTCACTCATTCTAGCCCCTACTAATATTTATCAACGTCTTGCCATGCTGTAAGTTACTCAATCCTCAGCGTGGTTGATGCCCCAAATCTGCAAACCATAAGCGACGTTCAACGTTAAGCAAAACCTGTCATGTTGGATACAGCAGTGAATGAGTACTTACTCGCCGAGCCAAGTCAGTGATTGTCCGTTGGTACCGGGATGACTTGGTCTGTAGCTCTAGAGCATGTCGCTTCGTTTGCGTTCCTCTTCGCTCGAGCTACTAGCCCTTTCCTCTGCACATTGCTGATTCTCTTTGGCCTAGTCTGAGCTTCGTAGTTGTGTTCGCTCATTTCCATAGCTTCTGTAACGAACCCCGCTGTAATGGGAGCCACCCGATCCCAGAGATAAAGCTTGTGCCGCTTGTGAGGATGGGATTCGTCCGTACGCCGTTTTTGTGGTTGAGGGGTATACATCCCTTGCTGTACAGCCTGTTCTCGCCTCAAGCTAAACTCGGCTGTGGAAGCGATACGTATGGAAACCGTCCCCTTCCGAACGAGCTTGAGGATGTTCAGAATTGCGTGGTGTCCATGTCGTGAAGCACTTTGAAGAGGAAGGGATGCTGGGAGGCCTTCTATGACCGCACAGTGTGGATTGTCGTAGACCCATTTGGGCTGGAGATGAACACGGGCGGTTGCGTTGCCGGTTGCAAGGCCTGCATGATATTGAACAAATTATGAGGGTTCATAGTTGTCAGAAATCAGCACTTACGAAGCATCTTGTGAAGGGATGTCATCAGCTCGTTTTGACGACGCGTCTTTGTTGCTCGGACGGCTCATTGTAGTTCAGGAGAGTTTGACGAAGCCTGGATACAGAGGAGCCCCTATACTTGTACCATTTATACCTACCCTTGTCAAGCGAAACGCTTGGGCAGGGTGCCCTTGCCGACTGAACTGGCGACGATGTGCGCAGGCTTTCCTGCTGAACGCGGAGTCGCCCGCAACCCCGTATATCGCTGCCCGACGGCGACTCCCCAAACACCCCTAAGTTGGGCATTTGTCGCGTTCCAGCCTGCGATGCCGTCGGGCCAAGCGCGCTCAATGTAACATCTTCATGAACGTCGCTTGCTCCACGGCGTGACAGCGTACTGTTATAGAGGATCGATCTCAAGCTAGATCTTCAGTAAATATAATTCAAAGAGCTCACCAATCATGGAAAAGCCGTAGTATAGATGGTTCTAAGTACTGGCAACACTCAGGCTTGTATTGCGCACAGCAAGTTGCTCAGACGTTCTAGCTGAAGCAGGCCGGTCGCTGCTCAGCGTCCTCGTCTGCAGAAAAGAAGTGATACTTGACGTCAATCAATTGAATTGTCACATACGTCAAACATACGGCGGATCTTGAGCCTGAGTTCTTTTCTGCTTGATTGGAAAACTCTTTCATATTCGATGTCGGCTCCGTTGACCAACTAGAAGGGAGAAGCGATCAGACTAGTCACTCACGCCGGCGACCAAGCATGTGTTCTCGAATCATACACTGGCTGGCTGAAGCCAGACTCGTGGTTATGATATGTGCTTCTGCTTTCTCGATGAGTTCGCGGTTCCAGGCCCAGCGCCGATTCAACGTGTTCCTGACAAATTCGACTGTAGCAGTAACAGAATTGCCTAAATCCACCGCCCGGCCTTCAAAATCATACCGAACCTGCAGAATGCTCCATGAGCCACGGGAGTGTTGGGGAGTCGCATTGGGGGTATTTTGACCAGGTCGAGGTTAACTTGGGGTGAACAAGCGGAAGTCACAAAGCGCCGTGTGGCCGGAACCATGGTGGCGGCCACGTGAGGCTAACTCCGAATTCGCCGAGCTATTCGCCGCCCCCGCCATTCTTGATGTTGACTAGCGATGAGATGAGTAACTTCGTCAGTAAGTACCCTAATACCTCTCTCTACTCACGCCGTGGCCAGTCAACTTGCACACACGTGATTTATAACCCGAACGAGCTCCGCTGGCAAGCGCTCAACTCGGCTGCCTTCGTTTCGTCCACGAGCGCTGGTAGGCTTCGAGCCACGACCGCGGATGCGCCCTCAACGCACTCAGCACGGATCCAAAGCGCGTAGAGAGCGACGGAATGCTAGCGGCATATTCAGGCAACAGCTGCTCAGCATCTGGGTGTGCCATAGGATACCAGAGGCGAGTGCTCACTGCAACTCCACTAGCGGGCTCGGACGCACACCGTCACTAATTCTTCAGAGTCATGCAGCCCTACGAACCTGAAGAACGAGCTTGAACGGCACACGAGCAGCTTCCATAACCACCTTCCGCAGCAGCAAACGAAGCTCATGTCTTCTCATGTTTCTCATGATACACACGCGGGATAACGAGGTGGGTGGTCCTCATGTCAATTTCCAATAACGTATCCGGGAGCCCAGAATATACTTCCGTGTGCTCGGCCTAACCAAGTCATGGTTCGTGGGTGCAAATATCCGAAGCTAACTTTACCTTGACAGGAACCTTGGAAACCGGCAATTGCACTTGGCTGTGTGAATGATCGGCTCTCACAGTCATGGGTATGAGTGACGGACCTGTGTCCGAGCGGTTGATACTCAAATCAAGACTGTCACAAAGCCAAATAACGGCAACATGAGGTACGTTCGCCATAGTGCTGTTGGCTGCTTGCCATTTCATAGCTGATCCTCAGCCTCCGCCAATTAAGCAACGCCTGTATCCATCGCTATGTTTCGCGCGAGTCGGTTGCCTAAGGCTTCATGACAACTCGGTGAGGGTAGGTGTTTTCTACTTCTCATCGGATTACATGCCGCGACCCTCTACATTGGTACCGTAACACTCGTGAGCTGCGGCAAGGCTGGTTATGTCCATGTCGGCCCTCGAGCACCTCCTCAATCCACGAATGACGGGAATATTCGCTGGCGCATGGAAGTGTAATTCAATTTGTACGCTCTCTACTATATATCACGCAGCCGCTGTTTACCTCTTGCTTTTCGGCCGCAGAACACCCAGCAATGCTCACATTGAGTGAGGCGGCGATCCTCTCAACTGTCTTTGAAGGCCTACTCTATGGTAAGTAGCACTCAAACGAATGTAGGTTGGATCCGACTCATAGTTTCGGACGGTGCAGGTTTCTCCGTGCTTATGTTCATGTTCACGATGTGGCTGATGTTTCAGAATCGTGGTCGACGGAGTATGAACAGAGGAATGTTGTCCGCCGGCTGTGCACTGCTTCTGCTATCTACTGCGGTGCGTTATCATGGCTTTCGCTGTCTGAAACGCCTCGGTGCTGACCTGATGCAGGAGATGGCCCTCAATATTGTCGAGCTCCGCCAAGGGTTTCTTACCATTGGACCATCTCTGGCGAGAGGTCCAGAGCAATATTTCGAGGATGTCTCCACTCCTACGTTTGTTGCGAAGAGCGTCCTCTACAACACGCAGACTTTGATTCTCGACTTCGTGGTGGTAAGTACTTAGCCACCGTTAATCACCCCAACTTGGCTTATTACTGGCGTTTAGATATATCGCACATATGTCGTTTGGCAAAACATCTATATCATTATTCTGCCAGCATTGGGCTGGTGCGGCTTATTTGGTGGGAGTTAAGTGAACATGCAGATCTGCGATTGGCACTGATCAAGTACAGCTGCCTGCGTCGGTCTCAATTTGGCCTTCGCTACAGCATCGACGCACGCCGGCTACATATTTGCGGCTTCAACCGGTCGCTGGATTATTGCGAACTATTCTATGACACTGGCGACCAATCTCATCGCCACTAGTATGTCCCAATCCCTTGTGCGGTAGATATTACTGACGCTTCGGTGTAATCATAAGGTCTCCTTGCATTCCGCATATGGACGGTGAAGAGGCATACAGTCAGGTTTCTTGGTCCGAACCGCCTGACTCCGATCTTAAGGACTGTTATTGAATCCGGTGCTATCTATTCGATGACAATCACGGCAGCCTTGATCTGCTTTGCTACGAGGTCGGACGGGGTATATGTTCTTATAGACATGGTGAGTATTGGATTTAGTTTCCTCGTTTTCCTATTAAATAAACCCCAGATCTCACCCATTATCTGCATCGTTTTTAACATGATCATCGTACGAGTTGGGCTATCGCAAGACCCCCGTCTTTCTGGAGCAGGAGTACAGCAGAGCGCGTTCTCAACTCGACGCATGTGTGGCTCCCACCCTCTACAGGATTCCCGCCAGCCATATCAATTGCCGTCACTCGCTGTCGAGATTTCCCAGTATATTGAGTGCGATGAAATGACACTAGACCCGATGGAGCAGAAAGCGACAGTCAACACCTTCGACGAGAGGATCTCTGCATGACATAGAAATATAAATATATGCACAATTCTATCCGCAATTCTATCAGCTATTGGTTCAGAATTGCGGCTGTCTGTATCAACAAGTTAGCATGTGCAGAGTGCTCGCTGCGTGCCACTGCTCGGTCAACGTTGGCGGATCAAAACCGCATGGCGGATCAAAGCGCGGCGTTTGGTGCGGGTGATGACACGCTTCGCCAATTTGCAACAAACCTTCATTGTCAAGCTCAAGTTGGTGTTGAGCCATGCTCGTCTCGCTCTAATTCTGAGCCTTACCCTCTCAAGTACTGTTATTTCTACTTCACATCAAACACGACCTTACCGACCTCAAGGCTCTGGCATGTACCTGTCAACAGCGCTCTTCGTGGCTTACGGGCTCTCGGAAGCTGCAGTAGCATTCAAGCTCCCGTTCCGCTTCCCATGGGTCAGTGCGCTGTCAAGCGTTGAACAAGTTCCGCTTGCTCTACCGCAGGAAGACTCTATACCTCGCGTCGCAATTGTCGGTGCAGGAGCAGGCGGATCGGCTGCAGCGTTCTGGATTGGCAAAGCGAAGGAACGATACGGATTGGACATTGAGGTCGACATATTCGACAGCAACTCTTATATTGGCGGAAGTGGGTGGGGTGTCCCTTGACTATCCGTATTAGTAACTGAGCTATCTATCCAACAGGAAGCACCACGGTCCAGCCCTATGACAACCCCGACTTGGAACCTATCGAGCTTGGGGCGTCCATTTTCGTGGAAGTCAACAAGAACCTATGGAGAGCGACAGAAGAGTTTGGCTTTGAACGTCAGGGCTTCGATGAGGGCGGTGATACTATGGGCATCTGGGATGGGAAAGATTTCGTCCTTACTGTGCGTCGCGTGAAGTCTCCTATCAGCTCGAGCACTAATCAATACGTTATGTAGACTGGACAAAGTCGGTTGGGTGGATGGTGGGACACGGTAAAGGTACTCTGGCGATATGGATACAAGGCACCCACTCGTACAAAAGCACTGTGAGACGCAAAGTCCATGATCCCTGTTTCCGATTTGCCTTACATCTATTTATTCTAGAGTGGACAGTATGGTTAAGGACTTCCTTACCCTATACTCTCCGGAGGTTGGCACTCAAACCTTCTCAAACATCAGTACGCTAGCTACGGGACTGGGTTGGACCGAAACGATTGGTCAAACCACCATGGATTACTTCGACTCGCAAGGCATCGACGCGCGATGGACCAGAGAGATGATTGAAGGAGCTACTCGCGTTAACTACGGTCAGGTGTGTACTATTTACGTACCCTGCTGAGCATTTACTGATCAGGCTTGGTCGTAGAATGCGGACGAAATACATGCGTTAGAGGGCATGTGCTCTCTAGCTGCCACCGGTGCCTCTCAAGTCAAAGGCGGCAACTGGAAGATATTCGAGCAGTTCGTCAAGCGGTCCAAGACCAACGTATATCTCAACACTACGGTATGGCCCTTGTGTCGCATACATGCTTGACTCTGCTAATCGTGTCCTTTGTTTAGGTTAAGAGTATCACTCAACGTGATGACAAGTACCTCGTGCGCGCACAAACTCACGGCTCGTCTTCCCTGTCTGAGCGGTACTATCGTGCCGTTATCATTGCTGCTCCCTTCCATAGCACCTCTATCGATCTCTCCCTGACTACGGCTGCCCCCGTCATCCCACCGCAGCCCTATGTCCATTTGCACGTTACGCTCCTTAGCACGCCTAATCCCCATGCACGGACGAGATTCTTCGGCATAGGCGAGAAGGACAAAGTGCCTGGCATGGTCTTGACCACCTGGGAAGGTGTGCGTCAAGCCAAAGAGGGTGCCTCTCCTGAGTTCAACTCGCTGAGTTATCATGGCAAGATCAAGAACAGGGATGGGACCCCCGCGAACACAAGTACCGACGGTGGAGAAGAGTGGTCCGTCAAAATCTTCTCTAAGCAGAAAATCGAGGATAGGTGGCTGCGTAGAGCGTTCGGCAAGATTGGCTGGGTCTACCGAAAGGAGGTTCGTCCACACATCTTTGCACAGAAAACGCAACTAAAGCATTCTGTAGTGGGATGCTTATCCCGTACTCCCTCCCACGAACACCTTCCCGCCGGTCAAGATAGCAAAGGGCGTGTACTACGTGAATGCGTTTGAACCGTGAGCTCTTCATGCTGTGAGGGAGACCGACCGATACCTAACGCCATTTCTAGCTTCATATCCACAATGGAAACCGAGACTATCTCTGCCCGCAACGTTGTTGAACTTCTTATGCAAGAAGAGTTCAACGCTAGCATCTGCAAGCGCAATGAAGCAGACCCTGAGGACAGGGTCACGACGGAGAAGAACGAAGACTTCGTATATGGATGGGATTGCTAGGTTATTCGACCCCTACTCAAGTGCTCCATCTCTTCAATTTGCTTGAAAGGGTCTATCATTGTCCGCTTTGTTCCACGTCTTGCTTGTATTACTATATTCTGCTCATGCACTTTTCTTGGTTTGCTACAGAGATGTTCAATGATCTGTTTACTTGGCTGAGAGTAGCACGGTGTGCACTGCTCCGGTCTCGTCTCGGAGTTTCCCCAGACAAGTGCTCCTTCGTCGACTTCGGCTTCCTTCATCATACATCTGCTACCAGGTTTCAGTGCAATCTGTGGTCCATCCATTGATGTGTTGTGGGCAACGTAATTCACTTTTGACTCGTGCTTTTGAATATTCTCAGCGCTGATTGACACACGGGCTGTGGTATCGCGCATTCCAGACTTACCTAGCTTCCTCGACGCTTTCACTGAACACATAGAGGGTTCATGAACACGTCAAGGAAGACAGGCAATTGTGCTTGCATTCAGCTTCAGTGCTGGCGGCGAATCCAGCTATAGTACTGTACATTCAAGCTGCGCGACGGGATGAAGGAAGAGTGAAGATAAAGCAAGCGTCGCTAGATAGCGGAGCAGAGGTTTGCAGCCCACTTTGTCCGATCAACGCCGCCTGAATATCCTAGTCTGCTTTTTTGATGCGGGGGTCTTAGGTATTGGTTGCCAATTACACAGGGGCCCGGTGCAACGGCAGGGATATGAGATCGCTTTGATTCCGTGTCGACCGCTTCGTTGGAGGATGGTGTGTGAAATCCGTCTGATCGTTCCTTTTGAGGCCCGGATCGTGTTCAAAACGAAATCCTAAGGCCCTTATCTTCGATAAGATGAGAGTAAGCGCGCGCTCCAACCCCGCCTCATGCAGCTGCTGGCACAGCGCTGGCATGGCATTGGCTGCCCAGGCTGGATCTGCTCAAAAACATGTTCGAGCGGATTCCAGACGCAACGCTGCAAATGCAGCCCAGAATCCGGGATCCCTCCTCGATAGCGCGACGATCCGAAAGATTTCGAATTTCAGCCTTCTGGCCGGTTGCCTGTGTAGGAAGTCATCTCCCGTTTTGGGCGAAATGGTCAGCTAGCGCCCATTCCCTTTTGGGCCGTCTCTCTATCCCCTAATGGTACTCTCCTACTTAGCAGTGAGAAGACCTGTATACAAAGTCTAGCAGTATGACAGGCTACTTCTATACTGCTCAACTGTTCAAATTATCTACACAAAATACCATGAATATGCAGGGGTACCGGATATAACCCTGTAAGTACATCTTACCCCCAGCCTACAGCAATCACAACACCCAAAAAACCTTCCTAAGCTCAGTGAGAGATATTCCACCAACTGGTGCAGTGTCAAGATATATTTATGTATCTGCTACCTCTACTACACTCGCTGCAACGCGTGCATACTGTACTCTCGGACGGGCTCAGCCATTATGTTATGTGGTTTTGTTTGGCTTCCATGTGATCATTAGCTCATTTGATGGTGGACCAGTTGATAAGTAGGCCCGAAGGAAAAGCAGACATCAGACAGACAACCCATCTGTTCGCAGGAGTCTGGCTACTCTGCCTGGGGAGAGTAGAATATCCTCTCTGCTTTTCAGTTCTTCACTAAAGTACTTAAAGCTCTTCCAACCTGAATATCTGCGCAATGTAGTTCCTCAGCTTCGGCTACATAATGAAGGACATAGTAGGAAGGATTATGTGTCAATGCACACTCTGTACATCTGAAGGCTTTGGGTGCAGTTCTTGAAGCATAAGTCACTGGCAGTCTCTGTTGGCAACAAGCTACACATATCTAATATGTTATAGCTGCATCATCTGAGTTGCCAATGCATGGTCACTATACACCTAGACTCTGAGCTCACTCAATGACGCATGGAACATTGTGAATCACATGTGCCATGTGATATTTGGAAAGTAAGTTCAAGTTAGCAACTTCAAGCCTTCTGCTCTTAGATGCCACAGACCTCTTATCCTCACTATAGCTTGCTCTGGTAACAATGCTCAATATATTCGTAATTGCGGCGCACAACAAGCTATGAAAGAATATCCAGGACTTGAAAGGTAATGCAATTTCACACAACATTGAAAATGCTAGACTTACTTCGCATTTATATGCAAAAGCTTCTTGTAAAACACTGTGGCTGCTTCAAGAAAACAGATTGCATGGCTGGCAGGACATTTCTATAGAGCTGTTTGTGCAGATTATAGATTGTGTCACTACCCAGGACATTGTTGTGTGCTCAAGTGTAGATACAGGTGACCCAAAGTGCAATTTTGGAACTTATTACAAGTCCCCTAGGTCTGCTAACAATTTAGGTTAATGGTACAACAGTTTGTTGGTCTGCAATACAAGCTTGAATGCTTCATCAAACATATCATTGACAGTTGCACCAGCTCTATAGCACTGTCAGATAAGCTGGCTTGCCTAATTACTTAGAATGGGGCTTGGAAGTGTATGCAGTGTGTTCAACAGATGGCAATTAAGAATCCACTGATGGCTGCTTGGCAGATAGTATTGCCGAAGTTCAGTTCAGTTCAGTTTGAGCCCATTTTTGTCCAAACCAGAACCAAAACCAAATGTTTAGCAGCCGAACCAGAACTAAACTGAACTGAACCAACTGGTGTTTCAAGGTCCAGTCCTAAGGACCACAAAAGACTGAAGACTGGACTAGACTGGACTGTTTTAGAACTGGTTTTAGTCCAGTTCTATAGTAGTCTAGTTCTGGTCTTAGTCCTGGTCTTTGCCTGTAGCTAAAAAGTTAGGACTGCTAAAGACTAGTCAGGACTAGTTCAGAATTGGTCCTAATACACATCTTGTATTGATGGTTTTGAGGGCTTGTCTATTGAAAATACGAGATGCAAACCCACTTTGGTAGTGTTGCCAAAGTTCAGTTTGGTTCAGCAGTTCAGAACTGAACTGATGAACTGAACCGTGTCGTTCAGTTCAGTTCAGTTCTGGCCTAGCCTCCAGATAAGTTGGTTCAGTTCTTGGTTCGGGGCATAGTGGCTATGCCTCAAACCGAGTTTAAACTAGTTCGAACCATAAACCATATAGATTCTATATAGTGTATTTATACTAGGATATGTAGAGAAAAGTATATAAACATACTTACTATAGCATGTCTGAACTATCTCATCATCTTTGTCCTTGTAAACTGAGCACCAATTGCTACTCTCACTGTGGAACCCAAAAGATAAATCCCGGGGATTTATGATGTAAACACATGGTGGTCTGAAATAAAATGGCCAGTATAAGTCACGTGCATTAATTACATGTTCCTTTTTAGGAGATATATCCTTTAAATAAACGCGTAAATCTACCTGACTAACTCTATATCCTTCCTGATAACTCACAGAGCTTTACTCTGAGAATAAATCCCTCATATCTCGTAGCTTTTCTGTGGATTTATAATGGGCACATTACTTGTAAGCAACAAGATAAATTGACTAGATAAATATAAAAAACAAGTTGCACATGTATCCAGCATAAACTAAGTGGAGGTTTTCAGAATATGTCTGCGGGATTTATTGTGGCAATATATTCCACCTAACACAGTAAGAGATATTGAGGACGTATAGTTGACATAAGTAAGATAAAGAACACAGATATATTCATCATAAATCATGTACTGCATATCTTCAGGATAAATCCAGCAGGACCTTGAACACTTAAACAAAGATGTCTGTGAAAGATAATAGTTAGTTGCATTCAATATAAGCCTTTTGACTATGAACACTAAACACACAATGCACATTGGTAGATTCACATACAATTGCAAATCTAGTGAGAGCTATCAACTTTTATATACTTTGCACAATGGTGGCGTATTTGTAGAACTTCGTTGCCCAAGTTAACAACCCCAGCCAGATTACGCTGTTTTGATGTTAGCTGTTAGCATAATAGTGAAAGTCCCTATGGGGCGTAAACATGTAAGTGCTTACCACGGTGTTGTGTTTTGTATGATGCAAACCTATGCTATATCACTGCTATTGTGCAATGTATGCAAAAGTTCTAGATAGTCCTTACTGGATTTGCAGTTGTATCTGAGTATACCAATGTGTGTACTAGTAAGTTCCTTGTCAGTAATCAAAAGTCTCATATTGAATGAGTTTATGTCTAGCTACTATATTCAGCAGACACCTATGTTTCTAAGTGTTCAAGGTCTTGCTGGACTTATCCTGGAAATATGTGATATGTGATTTATAATGAATATATCTGCGTTCTTTATTTTGTTTATGTTAACTGTGTGTCCTTAATATCTCTCGCTGAGTTAGGTGGAATATATTGCCACAATAAATCCTGTGGATGTATTCTGAAGACCTCTGTTTATTTCATGCTGGATACATGTACGACTTGTTTTGTATTTGTCTAAGGAATTTATCTTGTTGCTTGCAAGTAATGTGCCCATTATAAATCCACGAACGGCTATAAGAGATACAAAGGATTTATTGTCAGAATAAAGCTCTGTGAGTTATTGAGGAAAGATACAGAGTTAGGTGCGCAGATTTATATGTTCATTAAAGTTGTATATCTTCTGAAATGGAATATTTAATCAATCTGTGTGACTTATGCTGGCCATTTTGTTTCAGACTCCTACGTGTTGACATAATACATCCTCAGGATTTATCTCTTGGGTTCGCAGTGTCTGCTTATATTCTGGTGCATACTTGATGTAATCAATAGTAGCCGAAAATAGTAGCTAGCAGCTTCTGTCAGGCATTAAGCTTCAAAACACCATAATGTAAGGCTTTTGCACTGTACAAACCCTTCTGAGTACTAACATGTAACTCTACTATAATCTACCATTGCAATCATACTGATTTGATATAGTCAAGCTGATATATACATAGTTCAAACCCTGAACTAAACTAACTAAACCAGTTCATGCTAATTTAGTTTGGTTCGGCTCTGGCTGCTGAACACTTGGTTCTAGTTCTGGTTCTGCCAAAAATGGGCCCAAACCAAACTGAAATGAACTTCGGCAACACTACACTTTGGCAAGAAAAAAGTCTTTGAACTGTAGTTTTAAAGTAATGGTAACAATTTATTGCAGGCTTTTGAAGTGAATTTGGTTATAAGTCATTCCAAATTGCTTAAAGCCATGAAAATAAATACACTGAGCACTTGTGGATTTAAGTTGTGGTTTGCAGTCATGCATTGAATTTTAAGCTAAGGACTACGTCAGAAAACCACCCGGGTAGGATTATATGTACTTATCAGCGAATATAATGTTCATATTGCCCCGAAATGCTCTGAGGGGTTTATGAGGTATTATAAGACCGTCAGCAGAATCACATTGAGTCATAATCACCGGGTATTGAGATTATAATAGGACTAGGAAGTGATTATGGGTGCTCATAAGTGTCCTCAGCAGGATTATGAGCGATTTCGGTGATTATGAGCGAAGATAAGATAAGCCTGACTCGGAAGGAAAAGGTGATCCGCTTCGGCGCTCCGAGCTACTTCGTCACCTGCCACTGTAACTTTGCTGTGGATTCCTCTTATACGGTAAGCCAGCTGTTGTCCCCGAGGCACCCCGTGATTCGAACCAATGGCATTTTAATATAACTGAACGTGCTACGGTGTTCCGACGCTGATACCGGTAGACTACGAAGGCTTAGTGGCTTTAGTTGCATGTCCGGTGTTACATGCGCGTTATCTTGGCGCTTAGGGGACTAAGCACTGTCTTGTCCGCTCCTCCATCTCGAACACCTCTGGGCCTGCACCCTCGCTCTTTAAAGGTTCAGTTGACTACGTGGAAATGCTGTGAATGTATGTGAGCATGACCTGGTAGCTTTTCATTATATCTTGGCTACACAGTGTTTGGCCTGCGGGGTCATACACAGGTGATGCACGGTATCCGGGTGTTACTGCAGGGAATCGGCTCATGCTGCATGTCAGCGCAGGGGAGCTGCAGAGTACATGAAGCTAGCTTGCTGCTGGAGCGCAGGCGCAGCTGACTGCATGATCCTTTGTAGAGGGAACGTGGCACGAGAGCAATGGCTCTTCAACGTCAACATTCAAGTTTGTGACCGCCGTGGTGGTTGGAGCGCGCGTCCACATCCCATGTACATCGCCATGCTTATTACGACGCTACGCTGCGCGAACGACAACTTCCTCATCCCCAATACTGCATTACGCTTATAGGATGATTGGGCAGCGCTCAACTTTGCCTACACATAGTAGGAGGCTCACAGTTCACGATGGAGTACACACTCAAGCCAACGAGTCGACGACAGACAAGCCGCACACGCATGAGCTTCTGTGGATTATGGGGAGCATAAACAAGGGCCAAGACAACAGGAGGGTCGGTACTTCTTTGGCAGAGGAGCAATCAACTGCGAGGTCTGCGCAAGAGTGAGGCCTGGCATACTGCGTCACGAGAGGTCAGCCTATATTCACTAGTTTCGCTATTTCTCAGTACGAGCGCCGCTGCCACTTCTCTTGCTTTGCGCTCCAGCCGTAAAGCGCAAGACTTCGTGTGGATTGCTGATCTATTCTTCTGCGCAGAATACCACTTCCTGCAGTCCCTACACTGCCAGTCTTGCAGATAATTCGAGTGCCCGCCTGTCAATCGATCATCTCGCATCTCGTTCTGAGTCTTTCGTGTTGCTCGAACACTGCTTTGAGTTTTGCGGGGCATTGCGCGGTGACGGCGTGGTACTAGTCTCGTGACCAGCCTCTCCAATGACCCAATTTAGACATTGGATCAGGAGAGTCTGGTGCCCGCCCAACGGCGGACGGGGGGTTTGCGTTCGTCCATTTCTCGGCGAGCGCTTAGCTCCCTCGAGACTCGAGGTTCGACTCCCTGTGTCACACTATTGTAGCACATACTCAGGAGATGTAATATCAATACTTGAACATTGTTTTATGATTTATAAAAATTAATAACAATTTTTGTGCTCGCTGAGCCTCTTAAACGGACACACAAATAAATGCGATAGAAACAGGTCCAGCAGATAGGTTATGCGGCGGAACATGCTTCTGGGGCATTGCTTACGGCCTTATCTCACACAGTCTTGGTACTGAAGGCTAACTGTGTGCATTTTGTGATATTCCATCAAGTGGAAACTATAGGACTGCTCGGGCTGGGCAGTGTTGCTCAGCCTACTGAGCGGTGACACTGCGCCGCAAGTTATAACCGCGCCGTCGCCCAATCTATTCCGCAAAAATTGTTACAAATGTTAAATATACAGTCTCAGTGTGGCCATACATTTATGTGGTACTATAGTCAAACGTAGACGGAGGGAGTCGAACCTCGAGTCTCGAGGGAGCTAAGCGCTCGCCGAGAAATGGACGAACGCAAACCCCCCGTCCGCCGTTGGGCGGGCACCAGACTCTCCTGATCCAATGTCTAAATTGGGTCATTGGAGAGGCTGGTCACGAGACTAGCGTGGTACATAGCGTGGCGAAGAGGCAAGGCTGCTCGCGAGTTGCAGCAAGCGCTCGATGCGCCCGGCCTCGAGTCTTCGCGGCGACGAGGATTGCAAGCACCGGTAACTCATCATATTCACATCTAGGTAGGTATATACATACTCATAACTGTGCCAGGCACCGTTATGCACACTCATAATGGTGCTCAGTGGCATTATCATCCCTCATAGTCACACCACCAGGCATATAATCACTCATAATCATGGTCGCCGAGGTTTATTTGTGCGTATCTACACTTTTAATGCGCCCCGCCGCGGGTTATAATCTTCATATAGTTCGAAAGTGCTTATAATCCAACCCTGATTTTCCTGACGTAGCATAAGAAGTGAAATCCCGCGTAACAATAATATAAGTTGCTATGTCGCTCCTTTTGCACCTTCATGCGGATCCCTATGCAGTGAACGAGAGGAAGTACTTACATCTCTTCCGGTCCATACGACTTCCCTGAGCCAAAACCGTGCTACCATGGTCGGCATGGGGATCCGGGACCATGTCTTTGGATTGCAACCCGGAGAGCGTCTGTAACTCACGGCTGCTGAATATAGAAGAGATAAACATGCCTGAGGGTACGAAAGAGGTCGCTGTGGTGTACGATTTTGACTCGGTGCCAGCCTTCTCGCGAGATATGTTCGGGTCAGGCGCAAACGTCGAGAAAATTGCCTCTTCCATTTGCGTGCCGAAGAAGATGGGAGGCTTCGAAGGTTGGTGGGATAGAGACGTAACCGCCGCGGCTCCGTGCCGTCGCATAGTTTCCGATATTACCCTGAAAGACGAGGACAACGTCGCTCTCTATGAAGATGGGTTGCTCGTCTGGCAGGACAAAGACCCTAAGTACGTTTTCTGGCATCTTTCGTTTTGTCGTGCATAATTGGAATGCCTTTTCCTTTTCAGAATGACGGCAATGTACTTCTAGTCCGAGTGCTGGGACTATCTATTACTGCTTTACATTGCCATCATCTGTATATGGAAGGTTACAGGGTTGTGGCGTTCGGCAGCAATCCGGATGAATATTGTATCAATTGCGATTCTACTCTGCCCAAGTTATCAATTCCGTCCGAACGTGCGATCCTACAGTTGCCCAAGTGCTCGGTAAACAACAAGCAACTCCACGTTGAAACGTTGAAGTCCGAAGGTAAGCTCAAGTAAGTATATAGTGAGTCACGATATGCACACTCAAAACAGTCAGCAGCCTCCGACTCGAACCTAGGCTGGGGTAAAACTTCGCTGTGATTGCCAAGGTGCATAGACGCAAAAGCAATCGAAGGGTCCCAAACGATACCTAGCATACAACAACAACAAGCAGTAAAGTTTACGTTAAGAGTGAGCATTGCTTGAGCATGGTAGATCCTCCCGGGATGGCACCGTTGCTCATGCGCTGGTCTGAGGTTGTTGCGTCTGTTTTGCCGCGAGTCGTCTGTTCAGCAATTAGGAGCGCGTCAATAACGCGAAGCAGAATCACTCTGTGGCACGAATGAACACTCACTCGCGGGCGGCGAGGACCATCCTAGCCTTCCTTTCACGTAGGCTGGCTTCACGCTTGTCTGGAGCCTCCTCCCATTTGTGTAGAGGTGCAACATCGGTAGGGGCATTAGGATCTGACAGACGCTCCTTTAGATGGAAGCGTTCGATCAAGTTCTCCTTGGGTTGCGTCGCAGAGGAGGATGCAGTAGGTGCAGGATTTGCGTTTGCAGCAGCCCGCTGTGGCTCATTAGGAATTGCTCGCTGGTATATTCTGAAGTATGCTGGTGGCGGCTGAAAGTGCGTAAGATCTGTCGAGCTAAGCTGATGTAACTGGAGGACGTACTGCTGGTAGGAAGCCACGTTCGAGGATTTTGTTCGATGTTAGTTGCACGCTGCCTGTGCGGAGCAAATCATAGCGGATGTTGTCACTAATTCCAGCAACGGTGAATTTCCTGGTGATGCGCAAGTAAACTCGATACTTGCCTCGGGATGTCAGGGAACATGGAGTGAACGGCTTCGACCTGCGTGCGGCATTACTGGAACCGCTTCCGTAATTAGGGGTGTAGGACTTGCCTGTTCTACCGTTACAGTCTTCGGTTTGAATCCGAGTATTGTGGTCGGAGAGTTCGGGTCCGCTGCAGAGTCCTTGCCTATGTCATCGGACCATGCGAGGTCAACGTACGGCACCGCACTAACGTCTGGATAGCTCTCACCGGAAGTTGCCCAGCGAACCACAAAGACAATCACCGCAAAAGCAACGAGTACATTAACGACCTCGCCCATGAGTGTTATAAGGAGTTGGGAGGGAATGGTGTGGTGGTGAGGGCGAAGGCACGCGCTTCAAGTGACGCGGAAGGGGGTTTTGAGAGGGGTATTGTAGTTAAGCCTTATCTTCTGCCACTTTAGGGTTATCAAGTAAATAACTATATGTCTGCCTCTGCACAGGCCGACCTCTAACCACGCATTCACGACACATGCAAGCAGCAATACACTGACCTGTCTCCCTCCCACTCCCTCACTAATTCTCACTTCTTCATGGATTACGACGCTCTCTCGACTAGTCAAAAAGAGGCTGTGGATCAGCTGCAGGCTCTCACTAATGGTGGCGACAGAGACGTCGCAATAAGCGTGCTGGGCAGCGTGGAATGGGATGTTCAGGTGAGCTTTGCTTTCGATGGAACAGTATTCCAACATCATCCTCAAGGAGATATGCTGCTGCTGGGTTATATTCATGGGAAGTAGAGACGGTTCCGAGGGTAGGCTATGGAGCAAACTCTCAGCACACCAATTGCCAGCTGTGAACTGAGGGAGGTCTCATAGTCAGGCCCGGACTTCTCATTCCATGCACGTCGCCTAGGATAAACCTTGGCATGTGTTACGCTTGTGTAGTCCGTGACCTGGCCTAAATTCGACTGCTTACATGTGGTTCCAGCGCGCTGCAGATGTAATATTCTCAGATACCAATCCATCCCCTCCTTTATCCATTTCACGAAGCAATGAAGCGTTCAGGTCTCAAGAGCAGAGCTCATCTGCACCCATTGAGCCTTTCGACATCGATGATTCGGAGCAGCAGGGACTATTACGCGGTCGGTCAACTGGTCGACACTTCAACCGTGTGGTACGTCTATCCACTTGCATCGTACCAGGAGAAATGGTCACGCTCACTCCGTTATAGGCTGCACCATCGCATTCTGCAATTTCACTCATAATCCGGCCCCTAAGGCTCATAATCGCGCTGCTGACGGTGCCGTACACCGTGATTCGCGCTATACTCCGCGCTCTTCATGTTCCTATACCCTCCCAGCCATCCCTCCAGCGTTCTCTATAACTGGACTTGGCTTAAGCTTTGGAGGCTCGCGTACCGGACTTGGACCTGCACCAACAAGGGATCCAAAGACAGCCACAGAACGCTGGGTTCGAGGCCTCGAAGAGGAGACAGGCTGCTTCTGCTTCTCCAGAGCTCAGCCCACTGAAGGTGAATCATCTGGAGTAGCGTCCGGATCCGCTACAGTTACGAACCGAAGGCAAGATGAAGATACCAATTCCCGCATTCTTCCTGATTTCTTCATCGGAAGCTATGAATCCTTCGTTAGGGCTTGCGCCAAGGAGAATGAACCTCGGATTGGATGCATCGTCCTCGTCAGTGAGGAGCACGACGACGTGGCTACCTTCAAGCAGTGGGTAGTCAATCATAACGCATATCATTACTGGCAATTGATTTTGCGCATAGGACTACATTAACAGAGCCCGAGTTTGTTCGGCTCATGCACGACAACGACTTTTTAGTGTGGGGCGGTGACATTCGTGACCGTGATGCATGGAGTGGTGAGTGTCGGCAGACACCCGATGGCTGGTGGTTTAGCTGACTGTCCCATAGCTGCCCAGAAATTGCAAGCCACTACTTATCCCTTTGTGGCGTTCGTCGCACTGCAAGCTCGTCGTGGTTCTACGGCGGCTGGCGCTTCTCAGGCCCCTGCCCTGACAGTTCTTTCGCGTCACCAAGGCCCAGCAGTCCCTCTGCATCAGCACCTACTGCCGCCCATACACTTGTCACGCATCTGAAAGAGCAACTGCTGCCCCGAGTATCTCCATATCTTACTCGCGTCCGCTCTCAAACCGCCGAAAGGGAAGCTGTGCTAGCTGTAGCCGCCAGAGAACGTGAGCGAGAGCGGAACTTGCGCGCTGAACAAGACCGGGCGTTCGAGGAGAGCGCGAGGCGTGACAGGGAAAAGATCGAGAGGCGTCGGGCGGACGAACGCGAGCTGCAGGAGGCGGCTCGCCTGCGTGCCGAGGAAGAGCAACGGGAACAGGAGGAGGCAAAGAAAGCAGAGGAAGCGAACGCGCGTTGGGCGGAGAAACGCATGGCGTGGCGAAGGTACGGCCGCAAGGCACTGCTGCCCCGCGAGCCAAGGCCCGGTGAGCAGGGTCGTGGCAGGACCGTGCGTGTTGCCGTCCGGATGCCTGATGGACGAAGGGCGGTGCGCTTCTTCGGTGAAGCGGACTCTCTGACGGCCGTCTACGCCTTCGTCGACACTATGTTCATTCCCGACATCAAGGAGTTTGCTCCTCTTCCGACCCCACTACCCCGCCAGACGGCGAGGAGCCTGGAGAAATCGGTTTACTGCATGCCATGAAGAAGGCAGGCAAGAAGAACGGTGAATGGTTCGGCTTCAGGCTCGCTATGGCCTATCCGCGGAAAGAGATGCACTGGGAGGCGGGGAAGAAGGTTGGCGACGTGGAGGGTCTCGGAGGTGGGCAGCTGGTGGTAGAACTACTCGAGGACCCTGGGGTAGCCGCGAAAGCCCGCGCGAGCTTGGAGAGCCGTCGGTCGAGTAGGCGCGGTAGCGAGTCGGATGAGTATGAAACGGAGAGTGACTGAAACTTGGGAACTTGTTGCATGGACTCGGATTTTCGCTCGTTTCTGCGGACGTTTAGCCTAGGTTTCTCGATACAAATAGCTTACAAGACTACCGTAATACAGGTTCTGCCTAGAGGCTACCATCACAGGTTAATATACTAATCAGGGGCTCAACATCCTGTTTGCGAAGTTAGCTTTGTGTAACTGCTGGCCGTCAGTTGGTATAGTATAGTGAGGTATAGATGCCTGCAGACTAAATTCGACGATACAGCAAGTTCACGACTTGCCGGTGAGAAGCAGATGTGATTACGGCAAGTTGATCTAATCTTATCTAGTGAGATGGGAGTCAAGTGGAGGCGCCCATAATTCATTCTCTCTGGAGTCTCGAGTCTGTCTTCTGCGTCGCGCACGAGCAGAGAACCGCCACCCACGCTCTACAGCTCCCCAGGTATTGGGTACACCGCCATGTCAGCCTCTATCTTACACCAGACTATTTCAGGGAGTAAAACCAGAGTGTTACCTGGAGTTAGGTCGTAGCCGTTGTGGGGGTAGTACGACTGAAGGCTGGGACAGCGGGCGACACCCCGGTGAGTATTTAGCCAATTACGCTGGCAGTACGACGCTCATGGGACAGGACCACCGTCAGACCGAGAATATCGCACGTTCACGCCGTACTCCCGTCAGATCGGAGCGCTAACTTACCCCTGCCTCTCATAAAAGACGCGACGACAGCTTTCGCTCGCACACCGCCCGCCATGTCTCCCACCGACATCCGCAAGGTCTCCATCCTCGGGAGAGAGTCAATTCACTGCGGCTTTCACCTCGTTCCATACATCGTCCAGACGGTCCTCGAAACCCTCCCGTCCTCCACCTATGTTCTTTTCACCGACACCAATGTCGGAAACCTCCACCTTCCTGCCTTCGAGGCCGAATTCGAAAAGGGAATCCGCAACCTTTCTTCTGATGTCAAGCCACGTTTCCTCAGCTATATCCTCCCCCGGGCGAAACCAGCAAAAGCCGGGAATGCAAGGCAGAACTCGAGGATTACCTCCTCCTAAATAAATGCACTCGCGACACAGTGATCCTTGCTGTGGGTGGCGGTGTGATCGGCGACCTGATTGGCTTTGTTGCCGCAACCTTGTGAGTCAAGCGGGCGTCGTGAACAGCTGCCATGATGCTAACCTTGTGCAAAGCATGCGCGGGGTGCGGTTCTGCCAAGTCCCGACCACGTTGCTCGCAATGGTAGACTCGAGTGTTGGAGGAAAGACTGCAATCGACACTCCTCACGGCAAGAACCTCATCGGCGCGTTTTGGCAGCCCGAGTACATTTTCATCGATGCCGCTTTCCTTGAGACCCTCCCGGCGCGAGAGTTCTCCAACGGCATGGCCGAAGTCATCAAGGTCATTTGTCATCACATTCTACGTAAATAAATGCTGAAGAAATGCCACAGACAGCAGCTATCTGGAACGAGACTGAGTTCTCGGCCCTCGAATCCCGCTCCGCTGAGATATTTGCAGCGATTCAGACCCCGTCCAAAGATTTCTCGGGACGCACACAAGCAACCCGCTCGCCGGCACAAGAGCTCCTACTTTCAGTAATCGTTGGTTCGATCTCTGTCAAAGCGCATATAGTCACCATTGACGAACGAGAGACCGGTCTGCGGAACCTGGTGAACTTCGGACACACTATCGGGCACGCCATCGAGGCCGTCCTGACCCCTACCATCCTGCACGGGGAGTGCGTTAGCGTTGGCATGATACTCGAGGGCGAAGTTGCCCGGTCCCTCGGCGTGCTTTCCCAGGTCGGCGTTGGACGCTTGACGCGATGCCTCAAGGCGTACAACTTACCCGTCTCCATCTCCGACCCGAAAATCGCTTCGTTGCCGGCGGCCAGGCAGCTCACTGTCGACAGGCTTCTTGACATCATGAAGGTGGACAAGAAGAACAGCGGGCCTCAGAAGAAAATCGTCATACTTTCGCGTATCGGTGCTACCTACGAGCAGAAAGCTACTGTCGTCGCCGATGCCATCATAGCAAAGACCCTTTCGGAAGCCGTCAAGGTCATCCCTGGTGTTCCCTCGAAGAGTCCGATCCGTATGGCCACGCCCGGCTCCAAGAGTATCTCCAACCGTGGTCTTCTCCTCGCCGCCTTGGCTCAAGGCACTTGTCGTCTCAAGAATTTGCTTCATTCGGACGATACTCAAGTCATGATGAATGCCCTCATCGAACTTAAGGTGCGCTAATCATCTGGTAATCCTTTTACATTTGTTTAACCTCGGTTCTCTAGGGCGCCAAATTCTCCTGGGAAGATAACGGCGAGACCCTTGTCGTTGATGGCGGCGGAGGTTCCCTGTCCGTTCCGCCGAACGGAAAGGAGATCTATCTGGGAAATGCCGGGACAGCCGCTCGTTTCCTCACGACGGTCTGTACCCTTGTGAGGCCCTCTGGCGATGGCGAACGTACCGTCATTACTGGTAACGCGCGCATGAAGCAGCGTCCTATTGGCCCACTTGTCGACGCTCTTCGAGCGAATGGTAGCTCTGTGGAGTACCTCGAGTCCCAAGGCTGCCTGCCGCTTTCCATCGCTCCCGCTGGATTGAAAGGTTCCAAGATCCAGCTCGCTGCCAGTGTCTCAAGCCAGTACGTCTCATCGGTCCTGCTCTGCGCGCCGTACGCACAAGAGCCCATCACACCTCGAGCTCGTCGGAGGTCAAGTTATTTCACAACCCTATATCGACATGACCATCGCTATGATGAAGACCTTTGGCATCGATGTCGTCCGACAAAGAGACCCAGCGACTCAGGCGCCGCTCGACGTATACGCCATCCCGAAGGGCACATACGTTAACCCCCAGAGTACAACATCGAGAGCGACGCGAGCAGCGCGACATACCCGTTGGCTATCGCCGCGATCACAGGCACAGAGGTTACTATCGCGAATATTGGCTCCGCGTCCCTGCAAGGCGATGCGCGGTTTGCGAAGGAGGTGCTTGAGCCGATGGGTTGCGTGGTCGTTCAAACGGAGACGGAGACGACGGTGCGCGGCCCGCCCATTGGTACGCTAAAAGCGATTGGCTTCGTCGACATGGAGCCGATGACCGATGCATTTTTGACGGCATCGGTTCTTGCTGCTGTGGCGACTGGCGCCCCCCTGTCTGGTCGCGAGCTCACCGACACGGATGGCAAGAACGTCACCCGTATTCTGGGGATCGCGAATCAGCGCGTCAAGGAGTGCAACCGCATTCGCGCTATGATCGATCAGCTGGGTGAGTTGTTCCAGTGCAGTCCTTACACATTCTAGGCTGACCCAACCGTCCCCTAGCCAAATTCGGCGTCGAAACAAAGGAGCTGGACGATGGTCTCGAGATATACGGCAAGCCTGTACAGGACCTGAAGGAGGGTTGCAGCATTCACTGCTATGACGATCACCGTGTAGCCATGGCCTTCAGTGTGCTAGGCACTGCCGTCAAGGATACCGTGCTCGAGGAGAAGCGCTGCGTCGAGAAGACTTGGCCCAATTGGTGGGATGACCTCGAAAACAAGGTAAGCGCGCTACTGCTACACGGAGACTAGCACAGTTAACACCCGCCCTAGATTGGTCTTCCATGTCGAAGGTGTTGAGCTATCCGGCGCTGATCACACTGCATCCAAGAGCGGGCAAGAGGCTACTACCCCCGCTGCGTCAGCTGTCATCATCGGCATGCGAGGCTCCGGCAAGACGTTCCTTGGCGAGATAGCCGCCTCCAGTCTGGGCTGGTCCTTCGTGGACGCCGATGCTGCTTTTGAGACGAAACACCAAGTTGGCGTCCGCGAGTTTGTACACCAGAAGGGCTGGCCTGCGTTCCGCGAAGCCGAGACCGAGATCCTGGAAGGACTGCTCACTGCTCACCCCACTGGACACATTATCAGCCTTGGTGGTGGCATCGTCGAAACACCCTCAGCCCGGGAGCTCCTCAAGGGATATGCCGCGAAAGGACCCGTCGTGTACATCAAGCGCGAGATCGACGAGGTCGTCAAGTATCTCGGCGAAGAGACCGCTAGGCCCGCGTACGGCGAGCCTGTCATGGACGTCTTCACCCGCCGCGAACCGTGGTTCATTGAATGCTGTAGCCACGCGTTTGTCAACTATACCGGCGTTCTTAACGGCACGGACGTCTCTCCCGATAGTGTCAGGCGCGAGGTTAGCCGGTTTTTCGGACACATTACCGGTCAGCAGCCAAACGTCGCGAAGAACGTCGCGGCCGACAACAGGTCGTACTTTCTGTCGCTGACGTACCCTGACATCACACCTGCGCTGCCGTACGTTGAAGAATTGACGGCAGGCGCGGACGCGATCGAGTTGCGTGTGGACCTCCTCCGCTGCCCAGTCGATGAAGGCCACATCAAACCAGGAACGTACATCCCTCCGGTCGCGTACGTCTCCGAGCAAATAGCGGCCCTCCGCCAGAAGACCTCCCTTCCCATCGTCTTTACCGTCCGCACCGTATCTCAGGGCGGTAGCTTCCCCGACCACGCCGAGAAGGAGACAATCAACCTGCTGGACGCTGCGCTTGGTCTTGGCGTCGAGTATATCGACGTGGAGCTCTCGTGGTCGAAGAAGGCTCTGGATGGTCTTGCCAAGCGTAAGGGCTCGTCTCAGCTCATCGCATCGTATCACGACTGGAGTGGCAACTTACAGTGGGACTCGCAGCAGGTTGCAGATATCTACGACCGCGCCGCTGCTATCGGCGACATCGTCAAGATCGTTGGCAAGGCTAACAACCTGGAAGATAATCTCTCCCTGTACCGCTTTGTCCAGAAGACCGGTGCAGCCTCGACGGCGAAGCCTATCATCGCGATCAACATGGGGGTTGAGGGCCAACTATCGAGGATTTTGAACAAGACCCTCACCCCTATCACCCATCCTCTTCTGCCGTTCAAGGCTGCGCCAGGGCAGCTGTCCTTCGTCCAGATCCAGACGGCTCTTCATCTCATGGGTCAGCTTCCCACACAGCGCTTTTTCCTGCTCGGAAACCCTATCAAGCACTCGATGTCACCGACGCTGCACAACACCGGCTTCAGTACCCTGGGACTCCCGCATAACTACCAGTTGCTCGAGACAGAATCCGTTGGCGAAGAGATCAAGGCTGCGTTGACCATGCCCGACTTTGGAGGCGCGTCGGTCACGATCCCGTTCAAGCTCGACGTCATCCCGCTGCTCGACTCGCTGTCCCCGCACGCCGAGGCGATCGGCGCCGTGAACACTATCGTCCCGCGCCGCCGTGCGGACGGCGCACACACGCTGCACGGCGACAACACGGACTGGCTCGGCATCCGCAGCTGCATCCTCGCGCGCCTGCCGCCGTCTACAGCCGCTCCCGCGGCGGGGCTCGTCATCGGCGCTGGCGGGACGGCGCGTGCGGCGATTTATGCGCTGCATCAGCTCGGCGTGAAGACGATCTACGTGTTCAACCGTACGCGCGCGAGCGCGGAGGCCCTCGTCGCCGCATTCCCTGCTGCGGACGTCCACGTTGTCGAGACGCTCGGGGAGTGGCCCGTCCCGCCGGCGGTCGTCGTGTCCACAGTGTCCGCGGTGGCGACGTCGTTGAGCGGTGCGGAAGGCGCGCTGCATCTCCCCGCGACGGTATTTGCCCCGAACGTGCAAGGCGTTGTCGTAGACATGGCGTACCGCCCGGCCGTGACGCCGCTCCTGGAGCTCGCGGGCTCGATCGCGCCGGGATGGAAGACGGTGCGCGGACTCGACGTGCTGCTCGAGCAGGGCTATGCGCAGTTCAAGATGTGGACCGGCAGGGAGGCTCCCCGAAAGAAGATTACCGACGTGGTGGTGAAGGCGTATGAGGCGCAGTGACTCTGAATGGGGAAAGTGATTTGCACTGATTGATGTATAACAGAATGTTCTTGCTTAGTCGGTATCGCCTAGCGACATGAAATGTTCAACCATTCCGATCCGAGATTCGAGTATGCGTGTACTACATTTCCTAGGTATTGTACACGTTGTTCAGACCACACGACTGGAAAGTAACAGCTTGAGCATTGGTGTGTACATTTCATTTTGGTATTCTACAAAGCCTCAACCAGCAGGTCGTATCCTTCCCGCTGCCGTCCTGTCTGGTCTGTCTTCTGATGCAGACTGACTCGCACCTTTCTTCTCGCGAAAGCCGACTCATTCCACACGTTGATCAGACTCTGCACCTCCTCCATTGGAGTCTTGACAAACGCAGCGTCATACGCCCGTCCCCTGTTGCTTTGGAGCAGCGTAATCTTGGGCTGCGGGTTCGTCCCCCTGATGTTCAGCCCCTGCGAGCTCAGCCGCGCCGTGATGCCGAGGTCCTGCAGGAAGCGTATCCAATCCTTGGCCGCAATGCCGTGCCCCTCGAGCTCCTCACGCGGGTACAGGATGTGGAACCCGGCGGTGAGGCCCTGCTCGCGCGAGGGGATGCGGAACGGCGCGAACGAGTTGGACTTGATGCGCACGGGCGTCGGGCGTGGAGAAGCAGTCGGGCGGCGGGTCGAGCGGGAGGTGTGGCTCGGCGGGCACGGCGGCGGTCTGGGTGAAATCGGTGAAGCGCGGGCCGCCCGAGGCTGCCCAGGGCGGGAGAGGGTCCGACGCTTTCTTGGTGTAGGGCGGTGGTGCCTCTGCGGGAGGTGCAGAGTCAAAGGGATCTACAGAAGGGGCTGTGCCTGGTGGTTGAGTGGTTGTATCCGGTGGCGGACCAGGAGGAGGATTGTAAGTGGTAGCGGGTGGCGGACCGGCGGGTGGCTGGTACGAGGAGGCAGGAGGAGGTCCAGGCGGCGGTGCGTAGCTGGCCATATCTGTTCTCAGAATTTAGTTGATTCAACAGACCACATCATTCCTGCGAGGACATACTGGAAGATGGTCGTCGTAGTTGGGGGAGGTCTGGCGCCCGTGCGTCATGCTCCAGGCGGTGTTTAAGGAGGGCTTTGTGGCGTTTTGATGGCGGCGTTTGCCGGTACGTACATGCAATGTGACGTGTCTGGATCTTGGCTTGTTCACTTCGATGATATCGATCGCCAGCCCTTTGCTTGGAGTACTGACCTCATCTGTTGAGTCACACAGAAGACCGACCCTTGGCAATCCATCGCGCGCACACAAACGTCTCGCCGTCCATTGGCTGGGCAAAGGATGGACCGCAACGCAAGGTAGAAGCCCCGTGAGCGGGGAGAGTACATAATGCCTGGGGCACCGCAGAACCATCGCTTCATCCACTCTCCCACCTCCCAT
Organism: Terana coerulea; assembly: GCA_024811115.1. Lineage (NCBI taxonomy): Eukaryota > Fungi > Basidiomycota > Agaricomycetes > Polyporales > Phanerochaetaceae > Terana > Terana coerulea. The sequence goes on from JAKOGH010000736.1 coordinate 78,521, forward strand.
CGCCTTCGCACACCCATCGTCTTCACCATGTCGGGCCAACTCGACGTCTGCACGGAGATCAAGCTCGACCATGACAACGTCCGCGACCTCTACCAGAGGTTCAAGGCCGCCACCGACGAGCACGAGAAATGGCGCATCGCCAACACCATCATCCGCGAGATGGCAGTTCACTCGGATGCCGAGGAGCTCTCCGTTTACAAGGAGTACGCTCGTCTCGGCCTCGGCGACGCCGCTGAGCACAATAAGGGTGCGTCTACGGCATATATGCGTGCGCTTTTCAATGTATTCATTAATAACAGAGGAGCATGCCGAGGTGAAGAAGCTCGTCTACGAGGCCGACAGCAAGAACTTTGACTCCCCCGACTACGATGCCATCCTGACCAAGGCCTTCACCGCCTTCGATGAGCACGCCAAGGAGGAGGAGAACGACCAGTTCGCTCCCCTCAAAGCCAAGATCTCTGCTGACGAGAATGATGTAAGCCCTGTTCACCGTTGTCACAGCTCGTGCTTGTGCTCATTTATGACACGCAGAAACTCGCGCGCGACTTCCTCAAGGCACGTAAGATGGCACCTCCGCGGCCTCATCCCATGGCCCCGCAATCCGGCGGTATTGCTCAAAAGCTCGCCGGCATGCAGGCTAACGTGCACGACAAGGTATGTCTCTTCCACGCGACATTGAGCATGATGCATGATGGTTTACCGAGCTACGCAGGTCATCGAGACAGTCCAGGGTCGCGACTTTGTTGACCTCAAGCTCACGCATCCTGGCATTTGATTAGGCCTTGCACAGATCCATTGCGTGTTGTAACATGCTGGAGAAAAGGAACTGTACTTCTAGTGTAACACTACATCTGTAACAACGCCAACCTGGAAGATGTACGATACAGGCACGTTCGAACTTCACAGCTGTCGGGCGATCTCCTGAGCAATTAGGATTTGAGCACGACGATGACACCCCTGCGTTGAGTATTGGTGCCGTCGCTCTAGATGAGGTCTTCTTGAGACTGCATTGCTGTGATGTGAAGGTCTCGGGGAGTGGCCCGTCCCGCTGGCGGTCGTCGTGTCCACGGACATGCAAAGGTCGCGCCGCGCTGGATTCGTGGTAAATAAATGCTGATACATTGCAGAATAGTTATCTGACCTCCCAATGGTAGCACAAATAATGCATAATCTCGGGCTGCACTGGAGGAGGAGTATCAGACTTGTTTGGTCGTGTTTGATTCCGAAGTCCCGCCTGCCAAATCCGGGGGCAGTGATCTGATCAACTCTACCTCAACCAAAAGTTACGATCCATTAACCTGTGCTGTCAGTGAAGTAGAAACCCGAGGGCCTGAGGTAGGACTTAACAGCAGTGTCACTGTCACAGGAAAAAATGACGTCCAGACTAGGAACTCTCACGCTGACTTTGTACACAATAAGCGCGTTCTACTCGAGAACGGCCATCATACCCGTACGAACAGGGACATAAAGACCGAAAACTGAAGATTTGACAGTCGCGAGGTGTGTCTGAGTCACTGTCAGTAGAATGCCAGTATGCCGACGCACTCACACATACATCATACCAGATATAAAACAGCCAGCTTTACGTCCCAAGACCGATAACTGAAGACTCGACAGTCGCAAGGTGTGTGTCTGAGTCGCTGTGAATAGAATGACAGTATGCCGACGCACTCACATATACACCATATTAAAATATAGAACAGCCAGCTTTACGCTTCATGCCAGACAACGAAAATCTGGATACTGTAGAACAGCACCGACGGGCTTTGGCGTCACGTCGTCCAGATGATGAATATTATCCAACATATCTGTTTAATCTCGCGGATGCGTTACACGCCCGCTTCCTCGCCACGACCATCATATCGGACCTCGATGGAGCCATTCAGTGTTATCAAAGAGTTCTATCGATTTCCCCTGCCCCTGCAAATCTCGACCCATGGCTTGTCTTCCATTATCTCGCTAATGCCTACACCTGTCGCTTTGGGCTGTACAGAAAGATTGCGGATTGCCACGAAGCCGTTGTATGCCATGAAAAGGCTCTTGCGCTACGACCACCAGGGCACCCAAAGCGGAGCGACTCACTCAGTGACCTAGCCGACATGCTATTTGTCCGTTTCGACTGTGGTCGCCAAATCCAGGATTTAGAGGAGTGTATTGCACTGTATCGTGAAGCCCTGATCCTACGTTCCTCTGGGCACTCAGACTGGCAATCCACCTTGAACAACCTGGCAACTGTCTTAGGCACCCGTTTCGACCAAACCGGCCACGTGCAGGACTTGGACGAGTCTATCACATTAAGACGCGAGATCCTGGTGCTCGGCCTTCCTGACCACCCTAATCAACACCTATCCCTCGAATACCTAGCAATTGCTCTGGTTACCCGCTTTGATCGCGTGGGTCGTATTGAGGATTTGGATGAGTCCATCGCATTGCACCGTCAGTCTTTGGCGTTGCGTCCTCAGGGTCACTCGGAACGCCACTGCTCTCTCAGCGCCATAGCAAATTCGCTGCGTGTCCGCTTTGACCGGACTGGGAAAATGAAGGACCTGGTGGAATCCGTTGCGTTGCAGCGTGAGGCCTTAGTGCTGCGTCCTCCCGGACATCCTAACCACCTCGGCTCTTCAGGAAACCTCGCAATCACCCTACGTACCCTTTTCGTCCAGACAGGTCATGTGGAGCATCTTGAGGGGGCGATTAACCCTTGAGCGTAGGGTCCTGGCCATGCGTCCTCCCGGAGAACGTGACCGACACATCTCCCTTGGAAATCTAGCACTTGCTCTAAGCACCCGATTTTTACCACACAGGCCAAGTGCAAGATCTGGAGGAGTCCATCGCGCTGGAACGCGAAGCCCTAGCGCTGCGTCCTCCTAGACACCCAAATCGGCACTGCTCGCTCGCAAATCTAGCAACTTCTCTTCGTACTCGATTCGACCAAACTGGCCAGATGCAAGATTTGGAGGAGTCTGTCGCGTTGGACCGCGAGGCCCTGGCGGCTTTACATCCTCCCGAGCACCCTCACCGCCATGTATCCCTCAGCGGCCTCGCACGTGCTCTGCGCACCCGTTTTGATCATACTAGACAGATGGAGGATTTGGAGGAATCCATTGTGTTAGGTCGCGAGGCCCTAGCGCTGCGTCCCCCTGGTCACCCCGACCGACCGAGCTCCCTGGATAACCTAGCCATTTCTCTACGCACCCGTTTTGATTCGACTGGGCAGGTGAAGGATTTGGAGGAGTCCGTTGAACGACATCGGGAGGCACTAGCGCTGCGCCCTCCAGGGCACCCTAACCGTCATCTCTATGTTGGTGACTTAGCAACTGCGCTGCGAGGCCGGTTTCGTTGCACTGGACAGATGCAAGACCTTGAAGAGTCTCTCGCTCTGCAGCGTGAGGCCCTGACGTTGCGGCCTCCTGGACACCCCGAACGGCATTATTCGCTCAGAAACCTGGCAAATGCAGTGTACGACAGCTCCGAGTACGCTACGGAAGGACCATAGAAAAAGAGAGATTGTCGACGAGTCCCTGGGATTACTGGAATCTTGTGCAACCAATGTCGCGCACTCTGGTCCACTCTCTGCGCAGCTCGACGCTGCTTCATACTGGGCACACCGCGGACGGCGAGAGCAGCATCCTTCTACACTGAAAGCCTATCAGACATGCATGGAGCTTTTAGAACGTGCACTGGTAACATACCCCACTCTCGAGATGCAGCACCAACTCGTCCACGAGAACAGCTCGCTACCCCCGAAGGGTGCATCATACGCAATCGAGCAAGGGAATCTCGCGGCTGCCGTGGAGATCCTTGAACACGGAAGAGCAGTCCTTTGGTCTCAAGTGCGCCGCTTCAGAACCCCACTTGACCGTTTGGCAGAAGAAGATGCAGAGTTACACCGAGAGTTCACGAAAACAGCACAGAACCTAGATGCTCTCGCAACCTCTTCGAGTCCGTTCGCGAACCGGTCGCACGAGACCAGTGTTATCCAGCCAGGAGGGGATCAGCTGGGTGCGATGCTGAGGAAAAAGCGAGAGTTATCCGAGAGGCTGAGGATTTTGACCGAAGAAATTCAGCGTAGGCCGGGGTTCACCGACTTCATGAGGTTGTCACCGTTCCCTACACTCCAAGCGGCAGCAGCAGAGGGGCCCGTAATCATCATCAACCATGACAGATATCGCTCCGATGCTCTGATTGTCATACATGACTCGAGTCCAGTTCAGGTGCCACTATCGAAGGAGTTCTATCGAGAGATGAAGGGTCTATCGAGGCGTCTTCTGGATCATCGCAAACAAGGAGACTTGGGCTACAAACCGAAGGCTTACCGCCGAACATTACAGGAGACCCTGGAGAGCTTGTGGGACTTGCTGGTAGGCCCAGTGGTGGATGCGCTGCAGGCAATAGGAATAGAACGCGGATCGCGCATCTGGTGGTGTCCGACGTCTGTTCTCTGCGGGCTACCAATCCATGCAGCAGGGCCAACTCCAGAAACCCGAGAGTCAAGGTCAAAGATGTACCTCCCTGACATCTATATTTCCTCCTATACCCCAACTCTTGCTGCCTTGATTGAGACGCGCTCTAATCCAAAGGACGCGCAAGATGGGCAGACCTCCAGGCTGCTAGCCGTTGGTGAGGTCGACGAGTCGTTGGACAGCGTGAAGCAGGAGCTGGCCGTTGTGCAAAAGTTCCAATCGAAGTTGGCCTTGACGGTCGTCAAGGGCCACGATGCAACAGCTCACAAGGTGGTAGAGAAACTGCAGGACGCAAATTGGGTACACCTGGCGTGTCACGGCCATCTAGTTCCTGGAGAGCCGTTTCAATCCGCGTTCAAGCTATGTAACGAGGAACAACTCACCCTACTCCAAATCATCCGTTCACGCATCCCGAACGCCGAGTTCGCCTTCCTGTCAGCGTGTCATACGGCAGAGCAGACAATCGGGAGCGCGTCTGAAGAGGTTCTTCATCTTGCCGCCGCTATGCAGTTTTCGGGCTTTCGCAGCGTCGTCGGGACCATGTGGCAGATGAAAGACGAGGATGGGCCGGATCTCGCGGAATCATTCTACCAGGAGATGTTCACCGAGCGAGACGAGGGCCATTCTCTCGAAGTTGGGTACAAGAGAGCGGCGCGGGCTTTGTGCGCTGCGACGAAGAAGCTGAGGAAGAGGCTGGCAGATACGAAGGCGCCAGATGCCCTCGAGAGATGGGTGAACTACGTACATATAGGCGCATAGTGGAACTCACGGGCTGTTTTGTATTTTTACAACGATTGATCTGTTGTTGCGTGAACTGGGTGTTTGAGTGTGGCATCCAAACTCGGTTTGAGGCCCTTCGTCTGGTTGACAACGTAAGTCACCACGTTTACGTTGGCAGACAGTTAATCTTTATGACCTGTAAGAACCGGAAGACACGTCCGAGAGAGCTCCGAAACTGGGATGGGATCTATGTAACACGTAGGTGCGTTCACTGGATACGGGCGCTTTCCCCTTGGATGGAGGCGGTGTCCTCAAAGCTGTACATCTCTGTACCGGCATATGAAGGCGAACGCGGAGGGTTTCCTCGCTTAGACCACCTCGGTTGAGATCGTCCTCCTGAGTCGGCCTTCACAGGTGTTGAATCTCGGATAACCGCCTTTTGTCTTAAATGCCAGCAACTACTAGTACTGCCGCCAACCTTCCTCCGGAGCTCTTCGAAACCATATTACACTTTCACTGTGGGCGTTTCTTGGAGACGTTCGAGGTCCCTGGAGCCTATCGCGACAAACCGCTGCAGCTCACGAGGCACGAACTGGGCACGCTGGCGCTGACCTGCCGGTACTGGGCCGTCCACTGTCGGCGCAAGCTCTTCGAGGAGCTCACACTCCAGTCTCGGCAGGACGCTGAGACGCTCCTCGTGTTCGTCGGCACAGACTGCGCGCCCGAGCTGAACGTCGTACGGTCGCTGGAAATGCTCGAGCTGCGGTACACGTTGCTTGAGTGTCCCTGGGTGCACCGCATCTTCATGGTCGAGGCACTGCGCCACGTCCGGATTCACCTCACGCTTGAAGGTCCCACACCGTTCGCTCCTGATTCCAAGGCCTCCATCATTTCCGGGCAGCCATCATTCGCCTTGCGCACCGTCCACCACTCCCTGCCACGCCCTCTCCCACCGTCCCGGACGACTATCGCGCGTCTGACGCTCCGGCACGTCGCCTTCCGCCAGTGCGAGCACGTCAGCGCGGTGCTGCACTCTGTGCGCACAGCGTATGCGCTTCGTCCCGAGTACGTCTTCGAGAGCACGGCCTACGCGGACGCGGCGCTGCCGACGGGGCGCCCGCGCGCGTACCGCGGGGGGCTCGAGGAGCTGCGTGCGAGTGCGTGCGCGGCGCCATGGCTGCTGCTCCGGTCGCTGCTGGTTGTGTGGCCACGCAGCGCCGGCGCGGTACCACCACAAAAGAACACGCCTGTTCCGTACATCGACGTGGAGGAGCTGGTGCGGCTGGAGGGCGTGCTGCGCGCCGTGGCGGAGACAGGTTGGGGCGCCGGTGAGGAGACGACGGGGGAAACTGCGGTCGGTTCAAGTTCACGTTCACCCCGGTGTGGACGCGGAGTGCGTGTCATTCTTGTTTGTTGAACACTTGAAGACAATTGACCATGAGATTCTACAGCCGAGGGCGCGCATGGGTACTGGCTCTCCGTGTTCTGTGACGGTCCCGGCGGCGGGTGCGCGCCCGCCTTCCACATCACAATGTCACCCCATGGCTTGGTGCTAGCCGTCACCGCACAGTATGGCGACGCCACCCTCATCACGGACCCAGTTGCCTTCTCGCGGTTTGACTGGGAGACGCTCGACGCGGCACTCGCGCGGTTCGGCGAGGCGTTCATCGGGTTCACGCTGAAGGTGACGACGGACGAGATTCACATGCGCGGGTTTGCACAGATCGTGGTGGAGCGGATGCCCGAGATGAGGACGACAGGAAGGCTAAAGCTGAGATATGTGACCCTGGAAGAATTCCCGCGCTGGCAAAGGATGGAGGAAGGGACGTAGGTGGATGAGCAAGAAGACTTTCAGTAGTGGCAGGCAAAGCGAAGTGTAGTTGGGGAATGCTATTAGTGTCCGCACGGCTTAAGCACTTTATCTTGCAGTCGAAAGGGTTACACACTGGCGTCTCTATTCGGAAGACATCTCCTTCAAAGACTTGCGTACCTCCCGTGATTTCCAGTCTGATCAGGCACTGTTGAGAGGGTACGTTGAGAACAGCAGACGAGCATGATAAACCGAGTAAATTGAGCATATTGCTAGTATGCGTGATACAAGTAATCGCCACCGCATCGGCGTTACTGCTTCAAATTGAGTAGATATCCCTACTATGAAAAGAGGCTATGGTCAGGAAGCAGCAACAGGAAGTAGATATACAACATACTGCGTCCGACCGTTGGCGCCATCTTGAATCACAACAAGAAAATCATCCCCCAGGTAGACCTGGGCCGAGTCGTTCACAATCTTGTCGTAGGGGATCTGGCGACACGCTAAGCCAGTCTTCAACGGCTCGGGCCACATCCGCTCATCAACGTGGTCAGGCGGGTGTGCTTCAATTCCTCGAACCCTATCAGCCGCCGCATCTCCAGCTTCTTCGAAAACAATCATGTCCTGTAGCATCCCGTACGGCGACTCGAAGTCGTGCCAGACCAAGCGCCCGCCCTCCTCTTGCTGGTCGAGCATCTTCAGGACGAGGCCCCGCGTGCCCGAGACCGAGCAGGCGTAGAGGTCGGCCTGGCCGCCGAGGATGCGCGCATAGGGCGCCCAGCGCGCGAACGGGAGGGTACGCAGCTGCGCGGCCGCGCCAGGGTCTGCGTGGGCTGCAGCGTCGACGTCCATCTCATCCGGTTGTTGGTCTCGGAGAACTGCCCGGAGTGCTGCGACGGGCATGACAATGGAAAGCCCGGCCTCCGCCAGCAGGTCAAACCGGTCCTCGCCGTTCTGTTCGACGCCGACCCGGATCTGCAGTAGTGCGGAGGCGGGCGTGCGATGCCAGAGCCCGTCATGGCCTGCCGAGCCAACATCGACTTGAGCAAGCGGCGACCGAGGGTGACAAGTAGGGATGATGTGCACGTAAGTCGCATCCTCTTTTAGTAGGGGAAGCTCTAGGACGAGAAGCGCGTCTGTGAGGGCATTGCGGTATGGCCGGCGGGTAGGGTTGGGTGGGTATATGCTGAACACACTGAACCCAGATAGGTCAGGCTCCTCGTCTTCAGGACGTTCAACGGGCAGAACGAAATGCTTCGCATCAATCAGAGCAACCGAACTTGGCTCCAGCTGCTCTTGCTCGCTGTACATATTCTGGGCCAAATGATTGAGTGCAGATCCCATATGTAAAGGGTGGGCTTACAACAAGAAGTTCGCCCATCTTCCAGTCCCATATCCAGAACTCCGATTCGGGGGCGAACGCTAGACCACCCTCCTTGAAGACTAGGATGTTCTCGCATACTTCTACGGACTGATGACGTTCGCCGTCGTCAATTTCTTCAGGATCAATAGCTGACACCGATATGCTGGTAGTTCCCGCGAGTGGGTGAGGTCCACCGGTCAGTGAGGAATAGAGGTGGATATGGTAGAGATGAGTCAATGCACTAGTCAAGATCAACGTGAGACATTGTATGATATGTTAATTCAAAACGGCGTACTTATAGTCAACAAGAACTAGGAGCTTGGTCGTATGGTCGTATGCAATCGCAACTGGTGAAAACGTGAGATTGTTGACGACCCATTCCCGAGCAGGTACTCCTCGAAGCCTTGAAGGTGGCTGATGAATAGTTATCGTCCTGCTGTCTCGCTCGACGTAAACGGAGCCGAAAGCTTTGCAGAACTGGAGACGATTTCTGTTCACGACCTTGTGAAACGTGTCGGTCCACTGCAGAGTCTTGCATGCCTCCCGCCAGGCCTGGAGGCGGTCCAGGCGCTCCCGGAGAGTTGTGTTGCCGACCGCGGATGAGTCACCGTCTTCGACTTGAGCAAGGAAACATTCGATTTTGTACTGAAGTAGCGGGGAAGCGTCGATAGTCGAACGGAACGTGCGCGAAACCTGGTCGTCCCGTCTGACGATTAGTGGGTACACAAGACGAATGTATGGCGTACCAGCCTGCACAAAGCGATATCTTGACCGCTGAGATTTCCCAAGATACACTCTATGAGCTCCACGTATATCCCCGCCATCGTGCTTGCGGCCTGAGAACTGCCTAGCGACGCGCCGTGCGACGGCGCAAAGTCTGCATGCTCGCCTCGAGCGACGCGCCGTGCGACGGCTTGAAGCCTCTTGGATGGGTAGGACATCGCTGATAAATGTGTGTGAAATAAACGTCGGTGCGCGAGAGTCAAGGCTGAAAGAGAGAATGAAGAGCGGAACACGACAAAATGAGCGAGACTTATAGGTAACGCTGTTTGTGACAAAATTCACCATGCAGATGATGCAGTTCACCACCTTTGTGACCTTGCCCAGGTCGATACGTTTGCGCGATAGCTACAGGGTGTGGGCGACTCTAAACTTCACCATGAGATATTCGTGCATTGCGGATGGCGTAGGAAACGGAGTGAGCGAGTTTGCGGTATAAATGGTGGACGCAAGAGAAGAAGCTTAGAAGAAGACACGACCGGACGCGTTGACGCTGGAAGTTCACTCCGACTCGAGTTGAGTGAGTACAAACTGTCCAGTACCACTGAGGCATTTAAAACAATTCCAAGGCTCCCATCTCTCGTGCTATAACATGTACGGCAATGCAAATTACTATGATCATTTTTACATGTATTTGGGTCTCATACTTTCGCCATGGGTTCAGTTCGTCGAACTAATGCGTACTACTCCAGGTAGTAGTATTTGACTCGATTGCACGCCACCTGCATTCCATGCGACTGGGCAGCCCACTTCATCTGCCATAGGTCCAGGGAACTATGCTGAAGTCACCCACACCAACGCGGTCCAGTATTGCTCCATGGCCGTCCAGTATATCCATGTTGCGTAGAAAGGAGTGTAGTAGCGACGCGATAAAGCACGCACATTCACCTGAGAGGGAGGACGCAGCCATATCGAGCTTGTGTCAACGAGACAGGTCCGCCATGTAGCCGTAGGCCCCAACTCGCCGAAAAGGGTCACCTCACTACCACACCTTGTAGTCATGCGTTCCGAGCATTTCGCAGGAGAATTAGAGGCGGATTGAGTGCTGGGCATGGTGAGGGGCAGTGGACAGAGTGGACCCGCTAGACCGAGAAGAGTTTAGATTCCAAAGCAGTAGCGTAGGCCAGAAAAGACGACGCACATGATCACCTCCTGCCGAGCTGCAGCAGTGCCTATCGCCGCTGGAGGCTAACAATGTGCGGTGGAGCGAGATACACCGCTGCTTTGTCGCCGCTTACGGTGTCTCCGGCAGGACATGAGTTCACCGCGAGGCCGGCACTACGGATATATGTGAGGCATAGCGAAGACTCGAATTGAACCGCAGTTGCAGGAAGGGGCTCGTACGCCGCTGCGCAGCCATACTTTGGAAGCCTGGAAAGACCGGCCGGTGAGAAAGATGTCCGGCACCAGGCAAAGAATGTTTAACGGATCGCGCTGAATCAACCTTGCTATACACTCGCTTTACATGGCAGCCGAAGGCCCTTTGTTTGCAGGTGGTCTCTAAATTTCCTGCACTACGCAAGTCATCAGCTTCTGCGGGGTTGCGCTAAACAACCGACAACGAGGAAAGTCTAAGATACATCGAGAACGTGCCTCAGATGGTGAGCCAAGCTCGTCAGAGGCTTGCTTCGCGGCATTTGCACAGGCTGTGAGGCGGCCTGAAACCTCGTTCGAGCTGTGCCGCGGGCGACTCCCTGCCCATCTTGGGCTTCATCATCGGTTTGCCATGGCGATACGACCTCTTGCAGGTCAAACGAAGTACCTATATGGCCCAGGTGGGTGCGATGGCGTACACGCCTGCTCTGACTTCATGCATCATGGAGACTCCTGGGTATCCGCAGTTGTCCTGCCGTCAGTCCGCTTCCCATGCGGACAAGGTCATCATTTGAGCCGAGCAATGAATTTCCTGGTGATATGAATATCGTTTGAGATGAAGATGCGGTGAAAACGCTGGAACATACGGTGACGAGACGTTGTCTGGGCCAAGAGACCTGCTGGAGGCTGCAAGGCCACACAGCCTTGCAGTGGCGGAGGTGAAGCAACCAAGCGCGCGGGATCAAATTCAATTGATGGCGGCCCTGTGATCTCGAGAACGGAGACCGCGATCTTCTGCATTCTCATCGTCAAACCACCCTCGGGATGGTTGCATCTCTGCAATCTGCAACGTATTCGCAACGGGCAGCCGGTGTGCTTGGACCGAGTGTGCGTGTTCCCACCGGCGGGGTAACGAGCTGACGTGCGGAAGCAGCCCGAGACATGGCAACAGACGCCGGGGTGGTGCCTGTTGGCCAAATTGGGGCGCGGGTTCCTACTTGTTGGTCCTTTATTGAGGCCTTGTGGTTCGCCTTCGCGTGCGGGCCTCGTTGTCCTTTGCCCTCCGTTCTCCTCAAAGTACGGCCTGAACGTTTCGCAGTCGCTCCTTTTCCACCACCGCCGTCACTCCTTCCTTCCCCCCGCCTCGCTCACGACTACCACCATGTCGAGCCCCGTCGTCGCCGCCGCCATTCCCTCGGTGTCGGCCCTGCAGGCGGCTGCAAAGGCCTCCAGCGCAGGCTTCGACCACGCCAACCTTGTTTTCAACGTCGATCTCTTCCTGCTTGCTTTTCTCGCATTCTTCTTTCTGCTCTCTTTGCCCCGCGCCGTCTTCCGCTTCTCGCACCGATCTGAATGGTTCGCCGGGCTCTGGCTACGATACGTTGAGCCCAAACGGTGGCGCCCTCCGACATTCTACCAACTCGGAGATGAAATCGACCTGCCGACCGCAGCGTACGTGTCCCCCACGAGTGCGCGAGCCCCCGCATCCGACTGGCACCAGAACGATGGCGAGGAGCAGGGTGAGGGGACGACGGCAAGGGCCTCTCGCGCAATGTGAGCACGTCCTCCCACGTCCGCCTCCTGGGCCGGAACAACACCACGGCCACCAACCGCACCCAGGTGTCCCGCGCCCAGCTCGTCCGCGCGCAGTCACGGCGGAACCGCAAGCTCGACCTCCCGGTGCATATGCCGAACTGGACGACCATGCTCCCGGCCCTGTCGTGGGTTATCCGTATCAACCTGCGCCCCGGCCTCACGGTCGGTGGAGCGTCGATCATGGTCGCGTATTTCATCACGATTTGTTACGCGGCACTGTTCCAGAGCAACTTCTTCAGCGACCCGGTCCGGATGGGTTGGGTCGCTGTGAGCCAGCTTCCCGTTGTGCTGGTACTTGCGACCAAGAATAACATTGTTGGAACTCTCATTGGGGCTTGCTACACAAGAGTGAGTATTTTCTACCCTTAGGCTTTATGCTTGGCTTACTGTATGCAGTTGAACTACCTCCATCGGTTCGCTGGTCGACTGGTCATCTTGGCCGTGAATATCCATGGTTTTGGCTACTGTGAGTTTCCAAATAATCAATGATGAGTGCAGTAGAGCTTATTCTTTGAAGTCTACAAATGGGCCCTGGCGACGTCTACCACTAGTACACCTCCACTGACGGTGGCCCAACAAATCGTCGCAACGCCGGTGCACCTGTCCGGCTTTGTCGGTCTGCTTGCCGTCGACCTCCTGTTCCTCTCGTCGATGTCTTGGATGCGCCAGCGCTTCCACGGGACGTTCAAAGTCATGCATGTCTCCTGCGTCATTGCAATCTTTGTTGCTGTACGTCGTATCATGCCTCACTATCGCGGAGTCAGTCACTAATTTCACCGTTCTCTAGGTATATGCGCACTCTGCACAGTCCATGCCCTACTTGCTCATTTCCCTGGGACTGTACCTTTTCGACCGGCTCCTGCGCCTCGTCAAGACGCGCTACACAACTGCCCGCATCACCGCGCTGTCTGAGCTCGGCATGACGCGCGTCGAGGTCCAGGGGTCAACGCCGGCTGGCGTGCTGGCCAGCATGTTCGCATCCGCGTGCTCGAGAAGGAGATGGGTGGACCAACGAACCTCGGCATGCTCGAGTGCCACCCGTTCACGATCTGCAGTGTCAGCGAGGTGCGTCTATGCTTCTCAGATGACACCGATAAAGCAGTGGCTGATTGTATGCGGTATATCCTAGAGCCCTTCCGGCGAGAATCTGACGCTGATGTGCAAGAAGACTGGTATGTGGACGAACAAGCTGTTTGACTTTGCGCGAAGCATGGAGTACGGCCATTATTCGTCGAGCGACAACAAGGCTGAGAAGGCTTGGGAGCCGAGGGATGTCCGGCTCCTTATTGAGGGCCCCTACGGTGAGTTCATATAGCTCTATGACATCGCTGCATGAATTCATGAGGGCCTCAGGTGGACCCAACCACACCATCTACACCTCGTTCTCCGGCGCGCTTGTCGTCGCTGGAGGAAGTGGCATCACGTATGCCCTCGGAGTCGTTCAAGATCTACTGCAGAAGGATAGGGAGGGTCGCTCTCGGCTCAAGTGTGTCGAGTTGGTCTGGAGTGTACAAGATCCATGTAAGTGCCAAGTGTCCTCCGCAGCCTTTACAGATGCTAACAATGTTCGTCTGCAGCTGCGATCCTGCCTCTCCTCCACCACTTCTCGCATCTCCTCGCGCAGTCCAACTCCAAGCTGTACTACACCTCCCTCCAGGTCTCGGTCTACTACACTCGGTGCTTCGCAAACCCGCCCGATCACGTTATGGCCGTGCTGCAGCGCCTCCCCGCCGGACTGCGCGTTTCGCCCGGCCGTCCGAAGCTGCAGAGCACGCTGAACAGCGTCGTCGACCGCGCGTGCTCACTGTTCCACCGCGGCAAAGAGGCTGGCAGCCGCAGCGACCGCGGGAAAGGCCCCGAGGGGCGCCCCAGCGGCGTGTTCGTCACGGCGTGCGGCCCGCAGGGCCTGTCCGAGACATGCGCAAGGCCGTCCGCGCCATCGAGCCCGACCGCCGGCGCCGCGCGGGCGGCGTCGAGCTGTTCGACGAGGTGTTTGGCGGCTGAGCGCGCCCCGTGCGCCTTGTGCTTGATGACTCATGACCGCCACGCCTTTTCTCGCCACGACCTCCCTGCGCTGCCTGTCCCGCTCGTCTGCGACGTACGCCATTTCCCCTTACCAAACCATCCGTCATTCACACAATCTCATCCTCCAACCTCCGAACTTCCCATTATTGCCTATGTACTCTTGATATCCTGCCTATCGCTCTCTTACCCTACCGCTCTTTACTCCCCCGCGTCCTCGCTGGACCGCAGCGCCGTATGGTGCGCTCGAGGACATAGACTGGCTTCCCACTCCCGCCCCGCTGGTTAGACCGCCGCAGCCGTAGTACGCGACACACTGCCCGCGCGCGCTCTGGTAGTTCGTCCCCGTCGCACTGTTCTCTTGTCTGTCGCTGCTGTTTCTGTTGATGTATGTGGGGTCGTTGGGACGGGTATGTAAATGCTTTGAATGTACGTTCCGTTGTTATTACAGATCCGCATGGACGGATGAGGTGATAGTCGGCGGACTTGTGTGTATCAGTAGACGTTCCGCTACTAGAGTGTACTGTGTACCTGTCTATCTCTTGTTATGAATCCCAGTGTATGCCATGATATAGCGAGTCATGTTTGAAAGCTGTGCTGGACGGAAGTGTAAATTCAAGTTCAGACCCGTCTTCGAGCTCAGATCGACGCCACGAAGCTGTCACTTAGGGCGCTAGTCCGGAGTCCAGCGGCTTGCTTCAAACCAGCACGTTAGGTGTGCCAGGGCCAACACGTCGACGCGAGCACGAACAGGACGCGAAACGCTGCGCGCTTTCGCTCAGGAAGGGAAAACATGTGTACGTAGGTTTCAGTATGCGCTGTTCTGGCTTGTCACTGACTCGTGCGTATTAGCTATAGCTACCCCGCCGTCCACCAACACTTTCACGGTTGTGCTCGTGTTACCAACGGAAATCACCGTGTCCATTTTCCAGTACTTGAACGCTGGTGAAATTATTCGTTGCCAGCAGGTATGTCGCTTTTGCTCAGTGCGTAAACGCGTGCACTGACCAACAGGTCTGTCGCGTTTTTCGAGACGTTGTCCAGGCGTCGGTCGCCTTGCAGTACAAGATAGAATGCTTCGCGGCCGGCGTCGAGGACGGCTTTGCCTGCGGACTGAGTGTCAAGGAACGCATGGATAGCCTCGAAGAATGGCGCAAGGGGCGGAAGAATCTGTCGTGGACGGACGCGAAGACGCTTCCGGGCCATAGCAACGTGGCGCAAAGCTTCCTTAGTTCAGCAGGCTACGCCATTGTCAGAGATCTCCGTGGCGGGAGGGGCTTCTCTTTCTCGCAAATCCCTTCCCGCTCATGACGTATTGCTGAAGAGCACTGGGTAATTGACGATATCGGTTTCGCTTGGGTCAGCAAGGCATATGACCACACTCAGGACTTACTGGCAGTTACCGAGAGGTGGGAGGATCAGAGTATGTCGTCTTGAATATGGACTTGATAGCTCTCGATAATGATGCAGGAAGTCTCCAAGTCTCATGCATATTTATTGTCTATCGAGCAAGACGGGGAAGACTCACCCTCAAGCCGCCAACCCTTTTATGCTGGCATACATCCCGAGTCCGTTTCATGGAATCCATGTCGAGTTCTCCCTTTACTACTGTGCAAGCATGCTCATGCTTTGGACCTTTCAAGCTGTGAGTCGCACGACCCATGTTTGGGTATGGAATTGGCGGCAAGGGCGCTTGCAGCTGGTACGTGCGATCTCACAGCTCTCCTACTCCGTAGTTAACCTAATCTGTAGGAAATTGACATAGATGGTGCTGATGGAGGGGATTTTCTGGACCACAACCATCTCGTACTACCCTTGATGCACTTCGGTAACAGTGGTGATCGATGCGACCTGGCTATCCTCGATTGTCAAGGCCCTTACAGGCATTTGAAGAACAGCACGGAAGCCCTTGAAGACGCCTGTCTGGTTCTGGAAATGCCAGCATTATCTATATCGACCAGTAGCTTTCCAGAATGCTGCGTTACGGCCAGTGGAAACGCCTCCGGCGATGAACTTACCCCCAATACCTCGCTGCTCCTTTCCATCCCACGGGTCGCACTGACATTATCACCGCCTGTATCAAGGTCGACAATGACAGAGACGTTTTCGAGAGTCATTACTTTGTAATTCCTGTCGGCGCCGTGCTGGCTCGACTGCAGTCTCGCGCCGATGTCATCGCCCTCGGTCCGGAAGCCAGAGTACCTTGGGACGCTTGGGGCACCGAGACGCGGTACATTCAACACCATGATCCCGGCCATGGCCAGTTCTCTCTATGCAGTCCCCGATTCATCCTCACCGAGCCTCGCCCCAATGGAGACATTGGAGAGCATGTCGCGGTCATCCATGATTTTGCCTCCACCCCGTCTTTGTTTAGGGAGTTCGGTGCTACGCGCCAATCTCCCACAGACTCAAATCTCGTTCACCAAGAATCTACCATCGAGAGTCAGTCATTTATTTCCACCCACGTCGAGACAAAAGCACCCTATCGTCGAGCCGTGTCAGATATAGTGATCCAGACCGGAGGACTGCACGCCGACTGGGAGTTGTACGTTGGGGAACACTGTATATGTGCCGTCTCACCGGAGACAAATGAGTACGTCGTATTTATATGGCGTGTTTACGTGCATATATGCTGATCCACGTGCAGGGTTCGCTACTGGTCTCTGCAGCACATCTGTCGCCTTACTTTCTCAATGTCTGCTTCCCGTCTATGCTTGCTATTGACGTAGTTCGAGTTCGTGTTCGTAGCGTTCAAACATATTTAACCACTCGTTCAGACATCTTAGACTCCCAAGCGGTACCAGTATATCGCCAAACTCTTCCGGGAAGCACATGTTAAGTATGTATCTTTCGTTATGCCGTGGTTCACGGCTTCAAGTTAGTTTCTTGCTACTTACTGTATCTAGTTATATTATCCTAATGGCCTGTTACATGCGCAAAGCTATGCAAAGCTAATCTTGTAGTGTCGGTTTGAGCTCAGACGAGGCTTTGAGCATACAATAAGAAGATTGGTTTGGTTTCGACTCGGACGCCGCAAGGTGTTTGGGCGCTAGTCTCTTTCCTTCACACCAAATCGATGTCGCAGGGAACCCGGTACGAAAAGCTCGGTTCACTCGTCCAACAGGAGTCATGTATGAAAATCTTTTCTCCATATAACTTGCTTAGGTTCTGTGCTGACTTTCTGGCAGCAAAAGCTGCCCTGCAGCTCAGCAACCGCTACGTGGGCTCGTTTGTGTTGCCAGCCGAAATCACGTCATATATCTTCCAATACCTGATTGCACATGATATCTTACGATGCCAGCAGGTAATTCTTTTATATAAGCGTATGTATGCGTGTGCTAACCAGCAGGTCTGCCGCAATTTTCGAGCCGTCGTCCAGGCGTCTACCGCCCTGCAGTACAAAATTGAATGCTTCGCGGCCGGCGTCGAGGAGGGTGCTGCATGCAGACTAAGTGCCAAGGAATGTCTGGATAGCCTCGAAGAATGGCGCGAGGGGTGGAAGAATCTGTCGTGGACGGACGTGAAGACGCTTCCGGGCCATAGCAACGTGGCACAAAGCAGCCTTACAACATGCTATGCTATCGTCAGAGATTTCCAAAGTAGGAGGGGCTTCTCATTCTCGCAAATCCCTTCTCGATCGCGGCGTATTGCTGAGCAGCATTGGGTGGTGGATGATATTGGCTTCACCTCGGTCGACAACGTCACTGTGTACGACCACACTCAAAATTTACTGGCAGTTGCCGAGAGGTAGGAGAATAACAACGTCTGTATTTAAATCCGTAGCTCACAAAATGATGCAGGAAGTCTTCACATCTTCTGCACGTTCATTGTCTATCAGGGAAGACCGGAAAGACTCACTCCCAAGCTGCCAACCCTCTTATGGCCCACATCCCGAGCCCGTTTCGTGAAGCGCATGGCGAATTCTCCCTCTTCTACTGTGCAAGTATGCTCATGCTGCGGGCCTCCGTGGATGACATGAGCCATGTTTGGGTATGGGATTGGCGGCAAGGTATCCTGCAGTTGGTGCGTGTGGCTGCTCGCGTCACTCCTACTCCGTAGGGAATCTACTCTCACTGTCCACCCGCAGGAGATTGACGTAGATGGCGTTGATCTAGGGGATTTCCTGGACCATAGCCATCTCATACTGCCCTTAATGTGCTACGGTGACAGTGGTGATCGATACGACCTGGCTATCCTGGATTGTCAAGGTCCCTATAGGCATTTGAAGAATAATAGGGAAGTCCTTGAAGACGCCTGCCTGGTTCTGGAAATGCCAAAATTATCTGTGTCAGTTGCTCGCTCCCCAGAATGCTCCATTTCAGCCAGTGGAGATGCATCCAGTGATGAACTTGCCTCCCAATATCTCTCCGTCCCCTTCCACCCCACGGGTCGCACTGGCGTTATCACTGTCTGCATTGACGTTGACAGCGACATAGATGGTTTGGAGAGACATTTCTTTGTAGTTCCCGTCGGTGCCATACTGGCTCGACTACGGTCCCGCGCCGATGTCGTTGCCCTCGGCTCGGAAGCAAGAGTACCTTGGGGCACTTGGGGCACCGAGACGCGGTACATTCAAGACCATGATCCTGAACATAGCCGGTTCTCCCTATGTGGATCCCGCTTCGTGCTCACCGAGCGTCGCCCCAATAGAGAACATGTCGCGGTCATCCATGATTTCGCATCCACCCCATCTTTGCTTAGGGAGGCTGGTACTGCGCGCCAGCCTTCTACAAACTCGGACTTCATTTACCAAGGGTCCATGATTCACAGCCAGTCATTCCTTCCTGCCCAGGTCAAGACTATGGCACCGTATCGGCGGATTGTTTCGGAAATAGTGATATCAAGCGAAGGCCTGCACTCAGCCATGGAGCTGTACGTTGGGGAACACTGTATATGCACCATCTCACAAAAACTCATGAGTACGTTGTTTTCTTATACCGTGTTTGCGCGCGGACATGATGCTGATCCACATGCAGGGTTCGCTACTGGTCGCTGTAGCTATAGAGCCTACGTCGCACTAGCTCACCACCAAGCATGCATCTCAGCGCTGCTCTC
This sequence comes from Terana coerulea, assembly GCA_024811115.1. Taxonomy (NCBI): domain Eukaryota; kingdom Fungi; phylum Basidiomycota; class Agaricomycetes; order Polyporales; family Phanerochaetaceae; genus Terana; species Terana coerulea. Next base: position 97,644 of record JAKOGH010000736.1, read on the forward strand.
ATTCAACTTGTTGGAAGTTTGCAGTACACAATCAATTAATGGTTGTATTTTTCTTCGAGAAACCAATGTTAGATGGCTCGTCATCTTACAATTTTACGTCCATCCACAATTTACATCCATGATCAGGCTTTGGCCATGCATAAGTCTGTCGTCGCACTGCGTTTTATAATTTACCCTGGCATGAGTTCAGGGAATGTCGAGTTTGTTCAGGCTTAAGGCCTCATCCACAGTGATTTAAACATTGAACTGTGGTAACCTCCCAGTCGTCAAGCGAGTGCACGTGCTTACCACGGCCTTGGCAGAAGCGATCTCAGGCGCTTAACCCTGCTGCTTCTCACCATTATCATGTCAGACAGGGGTAGTAACGAGAACACAAACACTGCTAAGATAATTGAACGCATATCATGTATGTATTACTCCAGAATACTATGGCACAATCATACTCATGATTCGTGCAGTCGATTCAACTGCTGCTTATCACGGGCTGCGTAGTTCGTTTGGGTTACCGACGGAGATCACGTCGTATGTCCTGGACTTGTTACCTGCTCAGGATGTTCTGCGGTGCCAGAGGGTATGTGATTTGCGACTGCTTCTACACTCAAACCCCTATATCTCACGGACGCGTATCTAGGTCTGCCGTAACCTTCGAGACGTGATACGTGCGTCCGTCGCTTTACAGTACAAGATCGAATGCCTTGCGGCGGGCGTCGAGGACAACGCTGCCTGCAAACTCGGCGTAGGAGGGCGGCGCGGATGTCTTACGGCATGGCGGAAAGCATGGATAGATCAGCGATGGTCCCAGAGTGCGGTCGTGCAGGCGCCGGGCATAACGCTGAACACCTACTGGATATCCGACTACGCATTCTACCGGGAGCTGAGGAATCACCGGGGCTTTGAGTTCAACCAGATTCCTTCTCTGTCGCGTAACATTTCTGAAGACCAATGGCAAATCGATGATGTCGGGTTTGAGTATTGTCAATCCATGTACGACCATGCTCAAGACCTGCTGGTAGTCGTGAAGAGGTATGAAGCGTGCATATATCTCCCAGATACTAATCACATTCTTGTAACACCGTCAGGAAAGGCCACGGAACCCTTCACATCTACTGCCTATCGGCCAAGACCGGAAAACCCCATCCCCAACTACGCACGCGAACTCCTCTCATGGTCCTCATCCCCCAATACCTGCAGGTTCAAACACGATTTACACTAATATCGCGTGCAAGCCTCCTTGCGCTTAGTCTGGGTAATGGATTCACCAAGAGGGAGTGTAGTTGGGTATGGGACTGGCGACAGTGGATCCAAATAATAGTGAGCAGTACTTCCGCCATGACCAGATTGTCCTTAGTATCGCGTTGATGGCAAACAGGAATTACACGGTGAAGGGTTAGCAACCATGGAATTCATCGACAACCGCTACATCTTGTTACCGATGTACTTCGGTTCCAGCGCGCCCAACCGCGAGCAGGTGGAGTTGGCTGTGCTGGACTGTCGCAGCATCTGCTTGAAATCCTTACGAAGTCTAAACGAGATTACGGAACAGTGCACCATGTTTTTGGAGCTGCCGCCGTTCCGTTCGGGCGCAATGACCGCTCTGCAAGTCGTCACAAGCGGGCCGGCCTCGGGTACCGACTTCTCCTCTGAAAGCCTTACTATTCCGTTCCACTCCGGCGCGGACGCGCGGATTATCATGGTGACCGTCACTATAGACGAAGGGGACGATATCTCGAGGCATTTTTTCATAGTTCCCGTCAGCACTATATATTCCCGTCTATCTGAGCATAGCAGCCAATGCCAGAAACCTGGAACTGCCCCAATATTTCCCTGGGTCGCGTGGGCGGCCGACACCCGGTACCTTGGACAGTTCAATGTGGAAGACACCCTCTACGCGGTCGCCGGCTCTCGGTTCTTTACAACAGAGTTCAGCCTTGCCGAAGGGAAGGAGGTCGTGGTAATCCACGACTTCGAGCCCAGCCTATCCTCGCTGCCAGATCAAGACTTCGACGTCGTGGTGGAAGGATCGCTGATCGACAGCGACGCTATCCTCGCGGCTCCGCACGTTGAGACCAAGTTACCATATCGCCGTATTGTTTCGGAGATCACAGTGCCGCCAGGGGGAGCTGGACACTGGGACCTCTGTGCTGGAGAGCACTTCATAGCGTTTGAATCGGTGACAGGCACTGAGTAAGTGCAGTTGTTGTGTTCCTGGTGCATCCGGTAACGCTAATACTTTCTCACAGAATTCGATACTGGTCACTGTAAAACCATCATATTCTTGACTGTGGTTGTATACTCCGTCAGAATCCGAGGCCCGTCTGAGTCTGTCCGTTCGACCATCCTATTGCCCCGGGTATATATATGCACTTATTAATCCCTGCCGAATCCATACAGAGTAGATCTATACATTCCAACCTATCCAGACCACTCTATAGTTGTACATCCAAGTAGTGAATAAACATCAAGCACAGCCATATGTGCATTTGTATTTGCACCCAAAAGCCATTTCCGATAAATCACGAGAGGTCTGCCGCAAAATCTACAAAGCACACCGTAATGTCTGTATAAGAACACTATGAGTTACGCATCCTGCATGATTACGCAGAATATCCATACCTTTATTATTGTTGACTTCGCCATCGCCAAACTTCGTGCGTCCACCCGGCGCGTATGACAGCTCCTGCCCGTCCTCCTTCGTCCGGCTGCGGACGTCGTCATGCATCTGGGCGACGTCCCACACAAACCAAAGCCCCGTGCGACACATCTGTGCATTGCCGTATAACATACCGTACAGCGATGCGAAGTCACGCAGGCGCAGGAAGCGTGCACCACGGAAGGACGGCCGCACATTTGAGGGCAGCGAGCTGCCGGCATGGTACGTCGGACAGAGGTCTGCGATGTAGATGTCACCGGGTTCCTAGCAGGTGCACGATTAACCAGTTAGTAAACATAATGAGATAAAATTGGAGAAGTTATGCGTACAGTGCGCACAGTGGCTTTGCTATGGTGGACGTCCCATACAATGTCCTGCACAGGCTCGCCTATGTTCAGCTTCTGCACAATGTCCGGCACGGACGCCGTCCCTCGCAGCAGGCGCGCAAAGTCCGGAATGAGATACAGAAGGCTTAAGGTCGTGCCAGCAATAAGGTGGCGGCCGTCGGGCGAGAAGCGTGCTGCAGAGGTTAAGTGAAAACACTTTCGTGCCGTGTGAACTCAATGCAGCATACCTGATACGAAGTACGTAGTCCACCGATGCGTTGTGGAGACCAGGGCTTGACTGGTTTCTGCTTTCTTCAGCGGGTCCACTATGACGTGCGGTTGCAGGGCGTCAATGCCGAGGACCTCGACAAAGCTCCGGAAGCCTTGCAGGTGCACCTCGCCGCCGTGAGTCCCAGACCTGTCGTCCGGGGCGATCTTGGAGAGCTGTAGCGAGCTTTCCTTGGTCTCGGAAGGTACAGCGTCGTCCACATACAACAGTGCCGGCACCTTGCTCCCGCTTCCGCCCATCACCACCTCCGGAAAGCCTTCATCGTGTAGCGGTACGATGACCAGGCAGTTATCGAAGCACACACACATGTACTCCGTCGACAGGTCGATATCGAGGAGCAGAAACTGGCTCGGCACCGTCTGGAGTCGGACATTTCGCGAGTTATCAAGGACGATTTGGTCTAGGTCGAATGAGCGCAGAAGTTCGCCTTGCAAGATATCGTACAGCTTGATGATGTGCGGGGCTTCGATGTCGACGACCGCGAGCAGCGACGCCTTGAGCCGCCAGGTGCGGAAGGATGCACCAGTAAAGGACGGCAGGAAGCCGTGCGGGACGTACAGGCCACGCAGGTCCTGTGGTATCCCAGTATTCGTGGCAAGGGGCGACTGCTTCAGCTGTCCAGGAGTCGCGGCAAGCGGCGACGGCTCAGTGAGTGGACTTGCGACATCCGGGGTCTCCATGTTTTGCGCGTCAGTTGCTCTTCTCCATATTTCGAGTCCGCCTGTGTTGCGCGACAGCACAAGATAGCCATCAGATGTATCCAACCTGTTCACCTAGAAGCAAGAACTTAGTATCGCCTTCGGGGACTGCTGCTGCAGCGCAAGCGGCGATAGAAGAAGCTTACGGATTGAAGATGCCAGAGCAGCCTGCCGTCGTCGAGCGAGCGTACGGATAGCGAACGGGATGGTTTCGTGTCTGTAACTGCGAGGACTGTTCGCTCATGCTCGTCTACTTTGAATCCGCGGACACTGCAGTGGTAGGAGAGCAGACCGCCTTCCGTTAGAGTTCCCCGACCAGCCCAGTTCCGACCAAGATCGACCCATCTCCGGCCTGTGCTGTAAGAGTTAGCTCTTAAGTCCCCGAGACATATCAAGACACGGCGCACATAAATCCTTCCAGGTCGCTACCCCGATCAACCAGCTGCCTCCGTGGCTCTGTTCACTCGCTGCCGCGTCCTGCAGCGAACGACCGGGTTCGACAAAGCGGTGCAACACCGCAGCTTGATGAAAGAGCGCACTCTCATGGTCGAGTAAGAAGTGATGAATATCGCGAGACAGGGTGTAGAGGTTTACAACGTCATATATGGACAGAAAGGAGAGGACGTATAGAGAAATATCGCTCGAAAGCTGCGTGAACATGAGAGCGGTTGGCAAGCCTCGACATCAGCAAACACAGACAGCCGTACGCCCAGAAACATCAGCGGTGTATGCGCGATGCTATCGTGTGCGCAGTGAAGCATCTAAGCTGGTGATGATTGGTGTGATGCTGGTAAGTACTGTTGGAGTAGGAAAAAGAAGGAAAATAAATATTGAGATCCGTAGATCTACCACTCCGGGAAAGCGTGTCATCCTTGTGCAGGGGCCATGCTAATCTTCTCTGTATCGTTCCAATTTTTTCGTATGTCACCCCGAAGGGGACACTGAACGGTGGAGGAGGAAGAGGTCTCCCGCAGTGAATGGCCATTTTGTTCAACTCGCGGGTTTTCAGCGCTTGACTCCAACAAGTACCTCACGAGCCTGAGTGTAAATCCAAAGAGCTGAACACGACTTCGACCATAACAGGTTCACCGAATGCTGAGTGTGCAAGCAATCCAAGTCTAATGAAAACCTCCTGTGCTTGCTCATCCGATCAGTGGAATTGCGTAACCATCACCAAGGGTTTTTGTGTCAAGAGTACGGATATGCGAGTCGCAGCGTCCTCGACGTAACTCCGTGAGTTTTCCGCCACTCATTCGCACAGCTTTCCTGCAAAGGTGAATTAGCTCATGAGGCTGCATGTGGGCTGGGGGAATCACAGATAGTGAGCGACCCTGGAACGTGGAGCGATTCGCGCTCAGGGTGGGCGATAAAAGGAGGTTGCACAAATCCTCGGATACCCGAACCACTCTGCAGCCAAGTCTGCTCTCCCTGCCTAGACGGCCCATACTTACGACAGGGCCGAATATGTTTACACAAGCTGCAAGGCACTACGCACTGCGCTCATGGCCGAGATCTTTCGCCGTCGTCCGTCACATCGTTTGTCGAGGTCATCTCGGCCCTGGGCGCCACCGTGACGGACTCGGAGAGCATCTTCGAGTACAGCTTAACATGCATCGCAGTATCGCCGTCCTCGAAGGGCCGTAAACCTTGGCGCATCAGCAGGGTTGCGTATAATGAAACGCCACCACTGGATCGTTCGCTTGTATCCGGTCCGATGGGTATTAGCGAACTTTACGGACAAGCGGTAAACCAATGACAGGAGAGCGTAGAGGATAGTGACGTTGGATAGTGTGCAGGAAGATGGCAGTGGCATGACGGAGAGGTGCCGCTCAAGGAGATCGTGAGCGACCTATCTGCGAGGCAAAGATGAGGAAGCGACATGGGGCCACAACTGCTCCGCCGGTATTTGAGAATTAACGACGTACTCACGGTGAATTTTGATGTCCGTATGAAGGCCGAGGGAGACCGGGAAGGTCCTTCGTATGCTTCTGTGTTCAAATATTGCAGACTTTACGAAGTGCCTGTACTACAAGCTGTGCTTTGGATTGCCTGCTTAGGGAAGGAGGGCGACAAGAATCAATGGGAGCCTAGTCCAGAGCAAAAAGGCCGCAGCAAATGTCAGAGAGAAAATATGGCTGGCAGTGAAACATGTCGGTGAATTCTTCCAAGGTACACGCGGGGATACAGCGATGATAGCCGTTCTATATCTGCCTCCTCGTATTCATCTAACCTGACCAAAATCAACAGCACGCTCACCTAAAGCCTCCGCGTATTTCGCGCCTCCTGTCTTCTGCCTGCAACCCTGAGTAACGGCAGCGGCGGAGTGGAATGTGCTCTGGACGGCTGGTCAGTGCGTATACATATCGAGAGGGTAGGCGGTGGCAGGCGGTGACGCAGGACCACAACGAGGCCGCCATAGTTCCGGAAGCTGATGACAACTGTCCGCAGGCTCGTGCTGTACATATACCCATGGGTCATGGCGCCTCGCAGCAGTTCTGCACTACCGCGCAGTAGCCTAAGCTTATGCACCAAACAACTCGAGCAAGGTTCTGACAGTCCGTGACCTGATGCCTACATCACGTTCAGATTGGCTCTGGATGAAATGAGCGGTCAATGGGGTCCAGGCAGATATATCCACGCTCTGGAACTCACATTTCAGGCGTTTCCCACATCTGCCCACTCCGAGATACCGCGTTGGCACTGGGTCATCTGCAGGCTGCAGGGCCGTCCAGAAATGCAGGGTCTTGCGATGATGCAACAGTGTTGGTGCAAGAAACCCCCTTTTTCCATTACAGCGCGCTTCCAGATCCGATTCGCAAGGTGAAAGAGTAGGGTCGACGCAAGCTTCCTCGACGGTCGTATATAACCCTTTCCGTTTGGGACCGCGAGGCTTTCCATTTCCCCCGCTGTCCCGCTGGCTACCTTTGAGGAGTCACTATCAAGGCGATCACGACTACCACAAACACGACGATGAGCAACACTACGCTGGAGGGTAGCGCAGCATCCGGCAATGTTCACACACTCTCTGCACCATGGAAAATTGCGTGGTTACTCCTCACAGGAATATCCTGCCACTATTCGCTGACACCGCCCCATATCGCGAAGCCAAGAACCGTAGTCGCAAAAGTCGTTTTTCGAACGAGCAGTCCAATGGATCACGTTCGCAAGCAAGGTATGCAGGCCATTAAAATCGCTGGACGAGAAGGGTTCTAAAAGGACTCATATTCTAGAGTTTGGTGTGGTTGATGACACTGTCCGACGCACTGGCGACGTACCTCACGGCATACCACCATCCGCCTCCCGCCTGGACATGTCCGCACGGTCCAGAACGTACCACGCCATACCTGCCGTACCTACCCCAGCAACCACAAACGCCGCTGCTGACGGCCTCGCCCACGCTCGTCCTGGGTGCCGTCGCCGTCATCGCCGCGAACCTCCTCCGCCAGTGGTGCTTCCGCAAGCTCGGCTCGCTCTTCACTTTCGAGGTCGCGATCCAGGAGAAGCACGCGCTCGTCACGACAGGCCCGTACGCCGTCGTCCGGCACCCAAGCTACATCGGGATCTATCTGACGCTCCTCGGGTCGACGGCTGTCGGCTTTGCTCCCGGGTCTTGGTTGCGCGAGTGCTGGCTCACTTCATGCAATATCGTGACATTGGAGGTAGCAGGAGTAGCGATCAGGTTGCCGAGTACGGGGCAGGTAGTGGTTGCGGCACTGGTAGCGTTTTGGTTTGCGAAGCTGGCACTGGTGTTCAAGAGCACGTATAAGAGGCTGCATATGGAGGACCAGGAGTTGCGTAAGGTGTTTGGCAAGAGGTGGGAGGAGTATGCGAGGAAGGTGCGGTGGAGTATCCTTCCAGGCGTATATTAAAGGTCGCGAGTGGGTCCAAAAAGTGGCAGGATTCATAGGCCCTAACCACTACCGCTAATAGTGGAAGCGTAAGTCGGTCAGACGAAGCAATGGTACATGTGCACTGCTGTATTCATGACGAAGGACAATTCGACAAGCGCTATAAATCCGTGTACCAGCACTTTGATGAAAAGCTGAAGATGATTCAGCGACGACCACTCCAATAGTAAGTTTCGGCGTACCTCCTAAGTACACTGTAGGCTTGTCAATCTCATGCGTCGATACTTACCGCCCTACATGCATGGTCAGAGCAGAGGTGGAAGGACCGAGGAAAGGACCCAGTATCGCCGGAAACGCTTCAAACCCTACTAATGGTCACGTGAAGGCCATCATTGGACCTGAGTCCTGGGCGCTTGCAGCCGCTGTGCATTCTTCCGCTCTCAACGACGACGACCTCCCGCAGCTCGACCACGACGCTCTAGCGTCCGACGTACCACCCGCAGTCACGGTCGTAGTGTGCTCATGATATTTTCCTCCTTCTCTCTGTATTTCTACGATGTCTACGACCGACTCTAACTTCGACATGTTCTCCATCCTTTCCCTCCCTGGGCTCTGGATCTGGGTCGCATCTCCCTCTGCCTGTCCTCATCGTCTCTGGATTGTCCACCGCTATCGCCACGGTTGTTTCCGCTACGTCTATTTTCCTGCATCTCAGGAACTACCGCAAGCCCGTCCTGCAACGGTTCGCTCGCTCTCTGGCTTCGGTCCTCGCTCAAGTGCGCTCATAACACTCATTATGTCTGCTCCCCTCATGTAGTATGGTCGTCCGAATCATGCTCATGGTCCCGCTCTACGCCATAGCATCTCTAATCTCTATCTTCTCTCTTGAAGCCGCGTTCTTTATCGACGCTGTCCGCGACATCTACGAGGTATGTTTGTGCTGCTCGTAATGGAGTCTGGCGCTGTGCATGCTGCGCATTACGCACAGCGAGCACACAGAGTGGCTTACTACCGCGCTGCAGATACCAGTGTCATGATCATCTGTCGTGCGTAGGCTGAGCACTTGCAGAATCTACTTCTCTGGCTGGAATCGTTTTCACACTGCTAATATGCGACTTATCTTCAGGCATTTGTCATATACTGTTTTTTCGACCTCCTCATCGCGTATTTGGGTGGAGAGCGGTCTCTCTTGAATTCATTACATGGCCGACCTCCGAAATACACCGTCTTTCCGACGAGTTTGTTTTGGCCGGAGGTGGACGTTAGTGACCCATATACTTTCCTGTTCCTCAAGCGAGGTATCCTTCGTGAGTGACTTGTTTCTTTTTCTCTATCTGTTATTTACCCTTGACGTTTTGTTTTTAATAGAATATACACAGGTGAAGCCAATCCTTGCGCTTATTACTATCATCTTGAAAGCCGCCGGCAAGTACAACGAAGGCGACCTTCGTTGGGACTCTGGCTACCTATACGTCAGCATCGTGTACAATACCAGCATTTGTATGGCACTGTACTGCTTGGCTATGTTTTGGATGTGTGTTAATGACGACCTCAAACCTTTCCGGTGCGTACTCGCATTTCATCACAGACCCTCATCGCCCTAAACAAGGGCTCTCCAGACCAATGCCGAAGTTCCTATGCGTCAAGGGCATTCTATTCTTCTCGTTCTGGCAGGCCATCTTCATCTCCGTTTTAGTCGCTGCACGCGTCATCACCAAGCTCGGCCCGTATACCGACAACGAACACATCTCGCTTGCACTTACCGACGCGCTCGTCTGCATCGAGATGCCCTTTTTGCGGTCGCGCATCAATACGCCTTCTCCACCCGTGACTTCGTCGACCCGCGCGCCAAGTATGTCGCGCGCATGCCGATGGGGTATGCCTTCCGCGACGCGTTCGGCCTCAAAGACGTCGTTGAAGACACGAAGGCGACGTTACGCGGCGAGAATATGGACTACCGCGAGTTTGAGCCGAGCGAAGGGTATATGCACCAGGGCGCCGGGCGCGACCGCCGGCTGCGCGCGGGACTGCGGTACAGCCAGGGCGGCAAGCGCAAGTACTGGCTGCCCCAGGCGACGGCGGCAACGCAGCCGCCCGGGCGCGTTGAGCGTGGGCTCAACCGGGCCATCGAGCGCGTCACGGGCCGGGAAGACCAGGGCGAGGAGGTGTTTGCGCCGCTGCTGCCGCACCAGGCGGACAACGTTGTGCATCTCGCGCCCGATCTGCAGTCGCCGACGGTGGAGGAAGATGCGACGCTCTGGGGCGTCTCGGACCCGGCGAACGAGGGGTACGAGCTGCCGTTTGGCGACGTCGATGACGGCGATGAGGAGCTATACAAGCAGAGCAGGAAATACCTGTTCGGAGACTACAACTATCCTGTCGTCGATGTGAGCTCGGAGGCTGCCCGACTGCGGATTTGGGACGAGGAGGAGCGGATCTTGAGGGATGAGCGAGGGGCCTACTTTTCACCTATCCTGGGCCCAGGCCGTCTCCTGGGCGGTGCCAAGCGTGGTTACGGTGCTGTAGGGGACGGCGTGCGGGACGTCTCACGGAGTCGAAAGAATTCCGACCTGTCAGACGGAGGGAAGACGAGAGGCAAGGCTGCCGAACGCATCAGGTCTCCGCCCGTGCGCGAGGTGATCATCGACAAAGAAACCGACCGGCTCGCGCACCAGGAGGCGCAGCCCAGCGACGTGCATCTCCAGTGGAAGAAGCCGGGCGGGAACTCGTCGTCACCAATACGGCCGCCCCGGATTCGCAAGCTCTCCAACCAGGGCAAGGCGGGCTCGTCGTCCGGCGGCTCGTCCTCAAACTCGTCGGCAGCGAGCAGCCCGCGGAGCCGCGCCCCGCCGTCGCCTCACAAGGACACGGAGCGGCCGGTCCTGCCACCTGACGCGGTAGACCTTGTCGTCGAGGACACCAGCGGTGCGCACGACGACTCCGTCGCACGAACGCCGGCGGGGCGAGCCGGCTGGCTTACGCAAGGTGTACCGCCGCGGGTACATTGCTGAGGACGAGGAGGGAGACGAGGCAGAAGGCGAGGTCGAGGTCGACGCCCGTGACGAGCCGAGCGAGCCGTTCACGGTGGGCGAGGACGTCGATGATGTGATGGAGGCGGAGGAGGCAGTTGCAGAGGAGCTGACTGCGACGCGCGCAGGAACGCCTCCTGTGCATGCCCGGATCGTCGTGGATAGCCTCGAGAACTTGCATGAGAGCAATCCCTGGGCATGAAGTGCCATTTCTCCCTTTCACTGATACCAGACTCATGTTTTTATTCGTCATTTCGTACACGGGCTGGAAGCAACATATTTTTATCTTGGCACGCATTTCAAGCGGACATCTTTTCAGTCTCCGCCATCGTTGTTTGTACTACTGCAGATGGACCATGCGACTTATCTTCCTGTGCTTTCTCCTCTTCGACCCGTGGTTCCGTCGGTTCCGTTGTGACGTCGGCTGTCCCACTGTTCAAGACAACGCGACCAAGTCCGAGACAGACAATGAACTGCAGGACAGCGATGCCGGCGAGGATGCGGAAACCAAGCTGGAACGCCCCGACGTACGCCGAGACGACTTGTGGGCCGATAAGTGGGTCCTTTGCCGCGGTGACGGCGTCGTTGATGTGCGACAACGCATAGCCCGGACGGGCGAAGGCCGACACGCTCGAGCGGAACTTATTATTAATCACTAGGAAACTTATCAGCCCATTCGTACGTGCGCCGCCGTCCACATATGCTTACCTGTACCGACAATGCCTACACCGAGTACTCCGCCGAGGTTCGGCAGGGCAGAGATGAATGCTGTGACCGTGGGGAGGAGGTCGTTGGGCAGACCCGCTTGAGGGATGACTAGCGTCACTGTCGTCCCCTGTACGTGGCATTTAGCACCGTGGTGCGTAGTAAGAGTGGGAACTACCTACCGAGCCAAAGCCAACACCGCAGATGATAGTATAACCGACAATCCTTCCGATACTGCTTGTCTCATTGAGTGTGGTGACTAATCCCTATGGCACTGTCAGCCATCCCTCGCCGACCAAGCTGAAGCGCATGCAACATACCATTCCGATGGGCAGGATGGCGAGGCCGAGCAGGAATGGAGGGCGGACAAGGCCGTACTTCGAGGCGTAGTAATTTGTCGAGATGCTGGCGAGCGCGGCGGTTAGAAGGAAGGGAATGACGAGCGCAGCGGCAAGCGTAGCCGTTTTGCCGATGACCTGTAGGAAAGACTGGAACAATCATGAGAAACGATGTTGTAGGCTGGGAGCAGAGACGTACTAGGAATATAGAACGTCTGCAAAGATGTTTATTATCAGTGAGTGCGACCAAGATGTTACACTCTTACCGTAGCAAATAGGTGGAAGAACAGTAGAGCGCGGGCGACTGGAGACATAGTAGCTATTAGACATGGAAAACAGCTGAAGGGTCAAACGGACACACCAGTGATAATGGGGACATTTCGGTACTTCCACGAGACGAATAAACCCATTGGTACGACTGGCTGTGACGCGTATATCTCCGCTACAACGAAGGCGACGAAGGAGGCCCCGAAGCCTGCAAATAGCCCGATAATGATGGGCGAGTCCCATGCGTACGCATCGCCGGCCAGGTTGAGCGCAACAATGAGTAGGGTCAGCCAAGACACTAGAAACGCCATGCCGAACAGGTCCATTGAGCGTAAAGTGGATCGCATGTTTGAGTGCTGAGACGGATGGGGAATGTGCACCGAGTAGATAAAAATTGCCGTAACTTCGACGGTTAAGTTGACGACATGGCGAATGCAGCGACGTAATGAGACTCACTGAGTGGACCGATTGGAGCATTGAGGAGGAAACTGAGGCGGAACGCATCAGCGGAAATCGTACATGAAGTCGGTACGTCGCTACTCACATCCATCGCCAGTTGCCCGTCTTCGCCAATGCGCCACCAACAATGGGTCCCAGAGAGTCGGCGACAATGAAGACACCGTTGATGAGGTTTAAATAAGTGCTTCGTTGCCGCTCATGAGTGAGTTCTGGATGCAATGTCAGGACCGACGAGCAGTCATTGGCGTAGTGTCTAGGTGCTCACGGCTGACGATGATAGTGCACAGCGAAAGCAGTCCGGCGCCGCCCACACCAGCAATCAGCCTTCCGGCCACGAGTTGTTGGAGAGTATGGGCAGTTCCCGCTATGATGTTGCCGATGATGAACACCCAGACTTCGCAGACAAGCATGCGCTTGGTTCCCAACACATCCTGTAGAAAGATAAAGCGACACCCCAATTGGAAAGGTCTGGAACCTACTGATAATCTTCCAGTCAACGGCTGGAGCACTGTGGTTGTGAGCAGGTAAGACGTGCTGATCCACGTTAACGACCCCTTGGCGTGGACGCCTGCGCCTATATCGGAGACTGCAGTCGCGACAATGGTTTGCTCTACATTGAATCCCCAGTCTGAGTGAAAATTGAAACTATAATCCACTGCAATGACTGACCGAGTGCATACAAGAACGTGCAAAGCCCCAGGCTGTCAAACCAAGTCCCGCCGAGTTAGCATCGCGTATGAAACCTTTCTTCCTCTCACCAAAGAGCATCACCTGAAGAGAATAAGGCCCACTCGCGCATGTGACATGTCGTCAAACTTCTCGGCTTTGTTCATAACATGCTGGACGACACTTTCCGTGCATTGTGTGGTCGGGTCTTTGCTGCTGCTCGACGTGGGCATCCGAGTTGGGGCTCGCTCAACCTCTTCCAAGGTTAATATTGTCTCTTGCGCCTGAGCGTAGGATGCACTGGCGGTCGCAGCCTGAAGCGACATCGTAAGAGTCACAGGTTGCTTGTACCAGCTCGCCGGCAACGACAGTGCTCTCGACGTACAGCTCAACGGCGACGGAAAACAAGTCACAGCTCGAGCGTCTGGCGGACCTGAAACCCGGCGAGGCCGTTTTAGCGCTCAGCATCGTGGCGTCTTTGATGGCGTAAGGACATGCCGAATAAAGAAAAGAGGAAGGATGGCATTCTCCGGTGCGTGCCGAGCCAATGCCGAGTTGGCGGCGCTGTGTGAGAAACATGTTTTTTAACCACCCCGAGCTCTGAGACTACCCTTATCCTCCAGGAAGACCCACATCTCGACTCTCAGCATCAATACTGTACATTAATGACCTGACAGGGGCTGGTTGTGACTGTGACATTTTTGCAACAATTCAAATGAGCGGCGGCAGGGTTGAGGGCCTGTGACATGCTTCCAGAGACCGGTGGTGAGCAAGCTATCCGGAGCCAAATTTGATGTTTACTCACTGTTATTTGACTATTATTATGCAGCATCTACTATGAATATACCATTAAAAGGCGTTGAGTAGGAAAGAATGCTCATTGCGCCCGTAGGCCGGGGGATTTGGAGGTAAGGACTTACCTGTTACAAACCGGCGGACCCCTCTGTGACCAGTGACAAAAACCCGGATAGCAGATAGGCAGGACCCCTGTGACGTGTGACACCCTGTCAGGTCATTAATGTACAATACCGTAGTTTTAACATGTCATGTGGTAGCAAATGATGGTGAGTATAGCCCAGAACTGCTTTAATATCGGAGGGGCTTACTAGTATATCTGGAATATGCTCCACTTCAGGATCTTGGACCAGTTCCAAAAGTTATAAGAGAGCCTCGGCCATCCGCTCTTTTAGAACTTGACACACAGTTTGGCGTCATTGCATACATGGCTGTGGAATCTGGAAGAGAAGCAAGAGGAACGAGACAAGCAGCTGGAGGCTGAGATTTGGCCGAGATCACGGAGCTGAAGAAGAGACACAAGGAAAGATGCACACCATTTGTTGCCCAACTTGACAATCTGGTGTGGGAAATGCGCAACATCAACAATTAGAGGTCAAATTACCTCCTAATTAACGTGCTCCCCATTGAGCTGATCTCATGCATCTTTGTCAAGGCGTACGCCCCACCAACCAGGTGAACAGTGCAACCATGACAGATACAAGGCTTGTAACTTCCCCTTGTATAGAGAAGGGGAACATTTTGGCCAACTATGCCTGTTTCCAAATCCCGTTGCACAGAGTTAGCAAAGCGATAAAGCATTTGGCACGCTATCAGCCATCTGCCATGTCTCACATTGTTGGCACGGCATCGCCTTCGCAGAATGCAAACTGTGGCCGTGTGTCCACATCAACCTCTCTCCACTCAACCCTGCACATGCTGCAGAAGGGCTGGCATTCTACACAAATCAGGCCAGGTCATTATCAGTCACTATTATTTTTATGGACGTGTGATAATATTTGTTGTGGTGACTTCCCGAAAAATTCCGTACTTACTTTAATATGATCTCCGAAGCTCAATGAAAGGATATAAACCTCTACCTACATCGCACCTTTGAAGCCCACGGTCTCATTCCTGGACCCAGGTCCCCTACTTTAGCCTTCATGAATTGGCTAAAAAGCTCAGGCTTCACTCGAAGGAGATCATCCCGGTATCGAGTCAGTCAGTGATATTCTTTGTAATCTCATCCACTAATGAAAGGCTACTGGACATCCGTTGGTGCAGATTGAGTTGACAGGCCTCAATGTCAAGAAGCTGAGCAGGGAGGATATCATGTTTTTGGACACATTGGTGTCTTTAGTCTGAGTCACTTATATGAAGTCATTGATGGTGTCTGAGAAACTGTAGTTGGACTGGTAGCCTGGCAAGATGGGGAAAGTCTAAGCGAAATGGCTGCAAGAGGACAATGGCTAGAGTCATGCAAAGGTGGTGGACACAGACATTAATATTGGACTGGCATGCAAGTGTAGAAAAGTGGACATGAAGGGTACTAGGCATGGTGAAGAAGACTGGGTGGTGGTTGAAGGAGACAAGTTTATGTTGTTGGCACATACAGAGGGCAGGTTTGAATCGAATGTAGGTCTATTTCTGTAGTCTCAGTTCCAGACTAGTCAAACACCTAAACGCCCAATGTGGTTCGATCACTCAATCGGACTTCAAAAAACGAAGGCGAGCTCTGTGTTTGAGAGTCTAGTGAGTAGTCTTGTTCCTATTTGTATCTATGACATTGGCCTCTACGGGGCCTGCTATGCAGGGATCGAAATGTCAATGCACAGTAATGTCATAGAATGTCTGGTCACTTCGAGGGGGGTGCATAATGGCTAGCGCTGATATCAACTTGTCCTCAAGTGGTCACTATGCATCTGGGGTCCTGCCAAGTAAGCACTTTGGAGACACCTCAGATGTCCAAGGGCCTTACTCTCAAATGTATTCCCAGTGTCGCAGGCTCAGGGACATTTGCATAGTTATACTTATGATTCTGCTAGTAATGTGCACGGATATCAAATCAAAAATATTTGGCACCTTTTGCAGTGCTATATCCACACAAAACTAGCAATTATAACACTAATGTCCAATAAGTAGCGCTGTACTGCGTGAGCATCCACTGTAGAAAGCAGGCAGTGCACTCACAAGGCTAAATTTCAGGCTCCATTGGCTATTTTCTTCATTGCCGTGCATACCCTCTATCACAAAACTACAATACTCACCTGCTGGGATGACTTGAAAGAGGTGGGGAAAGCAGAGGGACTTGAGTAGAGCTAGTAGAGTGGATCTGAATCAACGATGTTGTTGAGTCTGAGGTTTAGCCCACAGACCAACCTCCTTATATACATGTGTAGAGGGGCCCCAGACACTATCTAAGACCTTCAATACCATATGCTGACTGATACAGTCAGGTGATGTCTGACTAAGGCTCTAGAGCATACCGCCGCTCTAACTCCCTTATCAGATCTGACTTAGCTATCATGCTAACATCAACACTATCTAGATGTCCTAATTGAGCTACTGTACACTACCAGTCCATGATATCATACTGACATCATACTGAGGTCATAGTCCAGAACAGTTCCAGACCAGAGTTCTGGATCCTACGTCTGTATAAGGCATATCCCTGATGTCCATGCCGATAAGCACATGGCAAACTGATCTAGCATCTTGTAACGCTGTGTGACAACTTGGTAACATGTCCCGTGACTTGATGTTACACTCTAAGCGCTGTAGACTAGCGCTGAGGGAAATTTATGACACCCTCACCTCAATGAAGCTGGAGAGTTGGGAAACACCGGCTTTTGCTTGCAAGATCCCACTATCTACTGCTATCTTATCTCTGGGGGTGTAAGATCCTAAGCACTTGTGTGCAAGACGCTGGATAACTTGCTGTCAGTGCTAGCAATTGTGCCTCCCCTCCCGGGTTACTTCCGATTATCCAGGGTGTAGATTGCTCGAACATGATTGCGCGCAAGCATGGTCAGCCTTTGCTCGAGTCTCAAATCTCTCTACTCAATGCATATGTGCCCATAATTTCCATTCCATATTTTGTGATTATATTGTAAGGTCACAAAATTATATGCAAGATTAAGGACTGAACTAAGTACAACAGCTTGAAATATACCGGATGTGGTAGTACAAGGAGCAAGCCACATTAATATGCATACAACCTCTCAGAACAAGGATTGGAGATGGTGGAATCTTTGTTTAGGCCGAATGAATAATGCTCGCAGATAGTTGAATTTTTGGAAGGGTGGAAACAATGTGAGGTTGCTGACAATGGAGCCCAGTACAAAATGTCTGAGCAGTAAGTAGCATCAGCAGCCTCACAACGTGACACACACCATATATGAACGTACAAACGCATCTTGGGGTAATACGCACTCTTCTGCAACACCGCGAAGTCTCACGCATGCAATGCCTCTCAAAAACAGCCCAATCATGACCCTGTTCACGTAGGCTGTTTCCGGCACTGCTGGTTGGGTTTAGTGGAGCTATTGATGTCACAATTTCCTCAGCGCTAGTCTACAGCGCTTAGAGTGTAACATCAAGTCATGGGACATGTCAAGTCATCACACAGCATTACAAGATGCTAGATCAGTTTGCCATGTGCTTATCGCATAGACATCAGGGATATGCCTTATATGGACGTGAGGATCCAGGACTTTGGTCTGGAACTGTTCTGGACTATGACCTCAGTATGATGTCAGTATGACATCATGGACTGGTAGTGAACAGTAGCTCAATTAGGACATCTAGATAGTGTTGATGTTAGCATGATAGCTAGGTCAGATCTGATAAGGGAGTTAGAGCGGTGGTATGCTCTGGAGCCTTAGTCAGACATCACCTGACTGTATCAGTCAGCATATGGTATTGAAGGTCTTAGATAGTGTCTGGGGCCCCTCTACATGTATATAAGGAGGCTGGTCTGTGGGCTAAACCCCAGACTCAACAACATCGTTGATTCAGATCCACTCTACTAGCTCTACTCAAGTCCCTCTGCTTTCCCCACCTCTTTCAAGTCATCCCAGCAGGTGAGTATTGTAGTTTTGTGATAATTGACCACGTTGCATGAGAGGCAAGCACAAGAATATTGAGGCAAACACCAGAGAGAGCTGAAAGGGGAGAAGAATGCGCAGAATGAAGAAAAGAGCGAGCAAGGATAGAGTGAGGGAGGTCGTCAACGTCCAACGCAAGCCCGAGAAGCATCATGTGCGAGTTATCTACACCTGGATGATCGAAAGTCACCAGACGTTCTAACGCACCACTGTGCATCGATTTTCCGATCTCCGCACGGCAGGCCCTGCCTTGATGCCTTAGACACAGAATGGGAACAAGACTATCTGGTGAGTTTTCGTAGCCTGAATGCTCCTCGCTCGCACGTGATGCCTTCCTGAGCAAGAGAACATGTTGTGACACCTGTGCAACACCAGCTCACTCTCGCGAGTAGGACTCTCTGTATATACTGCTGGTGGTTCTCACCTCATACAAGACAGTCACTGCTTAGTATATTCACTCAATTGATTCGATGTATATATATATATATATATAGCACAGCTAATGTCGCTGTAACTTGACTGGAAAGTTGCAAGTCATCAAAGTCAAGTCACACTGCAGTCAAGTCATGTCAATTCATTGGCTGATGCGTCGGCTTGACTTGGCTTCGACTTGACTTGTGACTGCAGTCACGACTGCATCCCGAATGGAAGGTACTGGTCACCCTTGGCACAAATTGTGCTTTACTATGACTGGCCCCACGTTTATAATTGAACCACCTTTTATAATTTCGCTTTCCTGCGCTCCCTTGCAACCCGTTGGTGCCTAGAATTTTTCTTCAGATCCTTGGGGATGATCCTAAGCGGCTGTGAAGTTGGTTTGTGCAATTTCGTGAACGGGAGGGATAGGAATTTTGGTAAAGCTTCGAATGACGGCCGTTTGCAAGAACCAGCCCATTTTGGCGCTAATCATCCTATCGACCAATCCGCATGCAGGATCATCGCTGAATTGGGGAATTCTGTGATGCCGCCCATAATTTTGAAAGGTGGGTTCTCTGAAAGAGCCACTCCCATTCGCCCCCTACACTCATCTTAAAAAATCAGAGAAAATACAGATGCGTGCGCAAGGCAGTATTGTACTGGTGTACCAGGATTTATGAGGAAAATTGTAACGCGGGAGCAGCCCCTTAAAGAGTAGGAATCCTTATAAACGTGGGGCCAGTCATAGTATGGCCTCAAATGAGATAAATACTCACTGAGCCCATTTGACATCATTTTCATGCATCTCTCATTTACTATATACCCTTTTGCGGCTGCGAGAGCACGCAACAACTGAGACTGCGAACATCAGCTTTAGGCGCCCACCTGGAGCTGGTGCATAGATCAGCATTATTAGCGCCGCACGTTGATGGAGAAGCCGGTGCCATTTCCGACATTTGCAGTCAAATTTCACATCCCTGTAGCCATACTATGTAGATAGAGCTACTAGGATATGCCATGAATAATCCATAGAGCATGCACCCACCCCAAAAATACAGGTATGTGGCTCAGAGGCTGTGGAACTCACTCTGAAGTCAACTGAAGTTGCAGTCAAGTTGATTGGGAACGACTTGACTTGAGTTGACTGTCCTGAAAAGGATTAGTCTTTAAAAGTCAAGTCACAGTCAATTCAATTCAAGTTACGGCAATACTAAGCACAGCTAAGCAGAACTCTAGTGAGATATGTGAAGCGGCGGGCCTTAGTGTCTTCATGTAAGGCGAAGGCTGCCCAAGCAAGGAATGACTGGTGGAGGGTATTTGAATGGGTCCTGCAGCTGATGAGGCATAATATGGGCCGTCAAGAGGCAGGCTTTCTATGTGTCAGGACGTGAGGGCTTTGATTCACGCTATGAGCAAGGGAACTTGTCGCAGATAGTTGAGTAATGAAGAGAACCTAGCAATAGTAGGCACAGATATCAGTATAGAGGGTAGCAAAAGCTCGCTATGCTTTCCTGGAGCCTGAACACCCTTCCTGAACCTGGCCACTTGGCACTGTGTCTCGACTTCCTGATGCTCGCCACTACACACGCCCGTGATGTCTTCTAAAGGAGTGCACTGAGTTAGTTCTCAAGACATATACTGAGTGATTGCCTCACCTAATAGCTATTGAGTATCAATCAAGAGAGGTTTGGAAGGCTACACATGCCAGCAGAGCCAACTACGAGAGGCAATCAGTGTGAAGAAAGTCGAAGGTGGACAGAGGTGGACGGTGGTCACAGAGAAGCATCACGTGCGAGCGAGCTACACCCGCTGGCTCAAAGTCACCAGACGTTCAGACGGGGAGCTCGACTTCGTTTTTACGATGTCCGATTGAGCGACCGAAAGCATTGGGCTTTCGGAGTCTGAACCGCTCTAGAACGAGACTACCATTTCTGCAGAGTACGTCCATCCTAGTCTCGTTCCCATCCGTATCTATGACATTGGCCCTACGGGGCCTGCCGTGCGGAGATCGAAATGTCGATGCACGGTAATGTCATAGAACGTCTGGTCACTTCCGATCATCCAGGGTGTAGATCGCTCGCCGTGATCGCACGCAAGCACTTTCGGTCTCTGCTCTCAAGTCTCGAGTCCTCCTGCACAGCGCATCTATGCTCATAATTTCCTTTGAAAAATGTGTATTGTATTGTAAAGTCACAGGCATTTGAATAGTTAAGGCCTAAGTTATGTCAAACAGCTTGAATTGTCCCAGAAGCAGTAGTATAAGCCATACTAGCACGCATACAGTCTCTCAGAATGAGCACTGACAGTTGTGAGATATTCTTGTGGGCCAAATGAGCAATGGGTGCAGGTAACTTGATGCTGGGAGAGGGAGGGAACAATGCAGGCGAGCTCGCGAAGAGGCCAAATATACAATGTCTGAGAAGAACAGTGGCATTCATAGCCTCGTCATTGTAACACATACCACTGGCACACGCATACCCACAGCGGTATATCCAGGCAGTCTCCTTACTCCGCAATGCTCACGTCCTCACGCCCTCGACACCTCTCAAAAACCGACCCACAGTAACTCTGTTCGGCGGAGGGTATTTCCGGCACTGCTGCCTGCATTTGATGACGCTATAGACCATGTTGCGCGGGAAGCAGGAACAAATATGATAAGGTAAAGGCCAGAGAGAAATGCGAAAGAGAGAGAGCACCGAAAGAAAGACGGAAAGAGCGAGCAAGGATGGAGCGAGGAAGGTCGTCGACGTCCAACGCAAGCCCGAGAGGCGTCACGTGCGAGCGATCTACACCTGGATGATCGGAAGTCACCAGACGTTCTAACGCATCACCGTGCATCGATTATTCGATCTCCGCACGGCAGGCCCCGCCTTGATGCCTTAGACACGGAATGGGAACGAGACTAGTCCATCCCGGGCAAGTGATACAGAGCGGTGCCATGTCGTCCAATCTGAGCAAGCGTAGAACGGATGGGTCTGGGACTCGACAAGTTGCGCATCAATATTCTGGCCATGTAAATGCGTGTTAAATGTACACGTTTGCGATTTCTGCTTAGGATCTAGTTTATACATTGGTACTCACTGCTTCCGCATTCCCTACTCAGACATACATCATTGCCCCCGAGTGAAGATGCAGGCTGCGGTACGACACCCGTGTCTATGTCCTGCACACCCGCCGGCAAGCGGGTCGATGTCGTACCCTCGGCACCCTCGGCACTCATCGCACCCGTGCCCGCAGCTGCACTATTCGTAGCCTCGGCTATGATTATTGATCTCTTAGTGCTGTGTGTCTGAACCACAGCTATAGAGACTTACTTGCTAGCGGATCCTTGGGCCGTGCGACAGCGGCATCGGGCTGAGGCGAGGCTGGCGGTTGATAATGTTCTGAATGTCCGTCATGCCATTTCGCAGTAACAGAGCCGTCCTAGCGGGCGAAGAATATCGTAAGTTCGCAATGATCACGACGGATGCGGATAGCATAGAAGTACCTCGTTGCCGAAGTATACTGCCTTGGCCATGTGACAGAACAGGCCGACTTCTACGACGCCGGTGAGCATCTTTATCCTAGTCAGAAGCTAGACCATGTAATAGCCATAGATTAGTCTCCCGTCGACTAGATAGCGACTGGTGCGCACCGTCAATGGGTCCTTCATCTCCTCCTCCGGGAACGGCGCATCGATGACAAAGTTGCCGTTGTCGCTGACGATGGGCCCCGCCTTCATCTTCGCCATGCGGAGCTTCGGGCTCGGCGAACCGAGCGTCCGAAGGTTGTGCAGTACCTTCGCGTAGGCAAAAGGGGCCACCTCGACGGGGACGCCCTGCTTCCACTGCAGGACATGCACGGGTCAGGCAGAACGAGCGCAGCATGGGAGGAGGAAAGCGTACGGTGGTGCCCAGCACGGCGGAATTCTTGCGGTAGTCTGCCACGATCACCCAGGTGTCGGCGGCCTCCGCGAGGACCTTCTCGCGTAGATGGCAAGCACCGCCGCCCTTGATGCAGTTCAGGTCTGTGTCGACTCTAGGTAGATAGTCAGCACGTCGGTTAATGCAGTGGGACCGCTCGAAGGTAGCAGAAGCTGACCCAATGTAAAGCAGTACTCACTCGTCAGCACCGTCAATTGTAACGTCGAGGTGGGGGTACTGGTCTACGTCTCCGAGGCGCAGTTGAGCGTCGACAATGAGTTCTTTACTTTGGAACCTAGTTGCGGAAATTGGTGATAGCATTAGTAGTCCTGGGTGGTGAACGCACCAGTAGGTATGAAGACCCGATCCTTGTTCACTTCTGGTCCTTGCGCAACAATGCGTTCTACGACGTATGGTACCGTTGAGCCCGAGCCAATGCCAATAACCTGCCAGGCGAAGGCTATGAGCACGAGCATTTCCTTTGTGTCCCCTCCCGCGTTCTCGACTGCACCCCAATCAGAACAGCAGACTGCGCACCTGGCATTCCTTGGAGACATGTTTGTCGACTGCCGTCCAGGCAGCTAGCCGTTTCGCGCCCTCTATTATGTTAGTCGGCGCGGCGACCTCGACGTGACTGACGGGCACGGTATTGACGCCTCTGTTAGGGACCATGGGGCGTACGGGGAGTGGGTATTCGGCATCTGCGTGAGTGCTAACGCGGCGAGCTTATATGAGAGGGTGGTCGTCTAGCGAGATGAAGAAGCAGACACACGAGACTCCGGGTAGTACGACTGGTGGAATCGGCATTCTTTGGGAGTAGGTTCGAGTTCGGCAGGTTCTATCCCTGGATGTCTGCTGTGCGGCGTCGTGGCAAGGCAGGACGGAGACGTAGGGGAGCGAGCGGAGGGGTATTAAAGCAGGGGCGAGACGGCGAACGTGGGCCAAAGCGGTAGTGCGACTCATCGCCTGTTTTGTGCTTTACTCCCACTCTCCTCGGTACTCGGTCCAGCACGGCGTACGCTCTTACTCTCACCGTCGCTGTCAACTGCTGCACTCCGATAGCCCCTTGCTGTGAAGATGAAGGCTATTCGCAGTATGTTACTCGGGTGGCCGTCTTGACATTATCTCACGGGGTCCGCTAGGCGTGCTCTTCACCTGGTCCGTCTACCTCCCTGGCTTCCGCCCATTGATGTTCATTTAGTCCTTCACCCGCAGTGATTCTGCGGTCAAGCAGATTTTACTCACTATGAACGAGAAGCAGTCGTTCATTATTGAGGACCTTGACGACAACCATCTAGTGATAAAAGCGGATGAGGAATGGCGGGTCCGAAGGGAGCTCGAAGCTGAGGCATGTACCTGAGACAATGTGGATGGCTTATCACTGATAGTAATTCCGCAGCTCGAGAAAAACACGTACAGCTTGGAGTAAAGCTGCGCTCTTCTGTCCCTGAGATGGCTTCTCGGTGCCAATGGATTCAACGCCTTGCCCTGGACTCAACATAACCACCCTTTCACTTTCACCCATTGGCTCCCCTTACCAAAAGACAGCGCCGTGCACTTGACCTCGAGCTCAGATTAACAATATAGCTGCCCCTCGTCTCAGGCTATCATATACCCGCCCCGTGCTGCATGCCATCTACAGCAGCTCTTTCGACGACATCAATATCTGGAAAAGGGATCCGGAACCGCCTTACTTTGGTATATTCTGTACACAGCATGCGGGTTGGTTCATACGGGGCCGCAATGATACAGAGGCTGAGATGTAGGCCTTCGTTACGCGTAGAGGGAAGCTTAGCACCTACGTACACCCATTAGAAGTTAACTATATTATTTGCAGTGCATTTTCCCAACGATGACGGATGGAGGGTTAAAATATGTACGCGAGCTGGTGTGTCCCTACACGCAGTGCGTATCCCTCCAGTATAATGGGTGTAACCACAAGATACTTGACTGCACTGTCACTGATCGACAGCCGGTCGAGATAAACGTGAAGAAATATACAGGCACACGCAAAGGCATTGAATTTCAGCAGAAACACGGGGTTAGCCTAAGCTACAGGTTCCTGAGTGCTGCCAAAGCCATGGTACGAACTTTCGCGGTGATCGAGGTTAGCCTGACTGGAGCGTCTTGCGCTGTTGGTATGAAGCAAACTAGCCCTGCGCCATTGGTGTTGCTGTCGATGGATGGCCTGGTGCACTGTGTTCTGGCGGATGCGGCGTGCCCGCAGGAGACGGAGTGTGGTCCGCTCCATTTCCAAGCACCTCTTCTAGTTCCTGGTCGTCCTCGCTCTCGTTGCTCTCCTCATCCTCCCGTTCGTCTGCCCCTCTGCCCTCGTCCTCACTCTGGCCCTCACCTTCTCCGTCCACATTCATCTCCACGTCGTCATTCACCTGCCTTGGATCCCAATCCAACTCCTCTGGTTCCTCCACGTCAACCTCGACGCGTGCCTTCCAGTCGTACTTTTCGCGGAGAAGTGCAACGGCGCGGACTGCACGGTCTACGCGTTCGTCGTGTTGCACGCGGATCTCCTCACATTCGCGCAGGACATCGGAGTATTCTGGTTTCTTCTCTTGTGCAGCGTATCGAGAGAGGGGCGCGGGCGCGGTGCCAGAGCTGGCACTTGCGCTCGCCATGCCGAGCACGCCGAGGGACCCCCGCGTTCGCATGTGTTCCGCAAGGTGCCGGACAGTCTCGTTCTCGAGCTTCAGCACGTCCGTCGTCTGCTGGTTTCGCAGCAGCGGTATGAGGTCGTTGTCCAGCTGTGCATCTGACATCGGCACGCTGGGATGCAGAGCAAGCCGTTCGTACGGATTTACTGGGGCTTGTGTTCCACCGTGGCCATTCACCCGCGTCACATTGGCGGCGACGGCGGCGACGTTGGGACCGACGAGAGACATGGACAGATTATGCGACTGCGAGAGAAGAATGGTGTATTTTGAGAGGATATCTGGCCAAGCAGGCATGGCATTCTGCCCTCCGGCCTCGATCGTCCACTGCAGAGCTTGGATAGATTCGACCATAGAGTTGATCTTTGAGCGAAGGGACTCAAGCTGGGCAACTGGGAGAGAAGCGACCTGCAGCGCGGGATTTGGAGTCTGAGAAGTCGATGCCATGTCTGCACACTTCAGGCGAGGCGTGCGTCGCTGGTACGGAGTGTCGGGACCGTCGAAGGCAAAGCGAAGTCTGCTAGAGTCTGCCGAGCTCACGTGTCGGGAACGGCGGTGACCCAGACGCCCACACCAAATACCGACAAATACCGCTTCCGCGCAGAGTTCAAGTTGGGCTCGGCTCGAGCTGTATTCTCTTTCGCTTTCTCCATCTCCTCCTTGTCGTCGCACACGCTATGTTATCTCTTCTCGTACAACGGGCCGTCTTGCGGGTGTCCGCGCTGTCGGGCTCGCTGCTCCTGAGGTCGCATGTGCCAGCAGTTGCGTCCGCGATCGTGTCGCGCTCGTTCGTGACAACACCTCAGCTCGCGTTCCCAAGCGCAGCGACCAATACGACCAAGCCCAAGAAGGCGGGCACAGCCTCCAAGGCTACCACGACGAGCAAGGCCGCCCCTAAGCGCAAGACAGCGGCGAAGAAACCCGCTGCTAAGAAGCCTACGAAGAGAGTCGCGCCCAAGAAGCCCGTTGCCAAAAAAGCCGGCCAAGCCGAAGAGTATGTGCGCAAGACGACATCGGTGGCGTAGGCTGATGCGACGCATTCACAGAACTGGACATTGCGCCTGAGGACAAGCCACCTAAGGGCGCCCTCACAGCGTTCATTAGCTTCGCTCTAGCCTATAGGAAAAAGCACGCCACGCCCAATACTGTAGGCCTTGTCGGCAACCAAGCCATGATGCGCGATGCGGGCGCGGCGTGGAGGGCCCTGAGCGACGAAGAAAAGCAGGTGTGTTTCGTGTCACCCGTGAGTCTAGCGGTGACTCACCGCCGCTTGCAGCCTTACCTCGACGCCTACGCCGTGGACCTGGCGGCTGCCAAAGTGCGCATGGAGCAATACCTGAAGACTGTCGACCCCAAGATTATCATGGCGCTGAACAAAAGCCTCAAAGCGAAGGGCCGTCGTAGGATTCTGAATCCTTACAACAAGCGACCTTCGACAGGCTTCCTCCGGTAAGTATCTTAGCCCTACTCTCGTACAACGTATCTTCATTAGCAATGTCGCGAACAGCTTTATGGCCGAATTCCGGCCGAAGTATCTTGAGGAGAACCCGACTGCCCCTATTCCAGATGTAGCACGCGCGGCGGGTGCTGCTTGAGAAACTTGTCTGAGCAAGAGAAAGCGGTGCGCCGTGCAAATTCTTGTCTGTACTCCTTATGCTGACGATTTATTACAGCGCCACTTGAACGCAGCAGCCAGTGCTCTCGAAGCATGGAAGGCTGCTCAGCCCCAGCCCGAAGCCTAAAGCTCCTCATCGACCCCAGCTTGCTGGTATTCTACCCATTGCTTCATGGTCGACCGCCCAGTAGAATGACCATACACCAGCAATGTTGCCTAACCCTATTGATGCTCTACTCAGCACATACAGTCTTTCCATACCGCCGTCGTCCGCACTTACCTACCTTCTTGTCTACTGTATTATCGCGCTTGAAGAGCCTATTCCATTGATTCATTTAGTAGTGCCTTACAAGTCTTGGTCTGCCTAAACAGTCTCCAAACGTTGTCTATATGGGTACAGATACATTCATGATGTTGACCAAGGGCGTACATAATTCAGCCAGAAGGATCCCTGACGGGTTGATAATACTCGCATCGGTGTCCAGCCTGGCACATCGCAACATAGATACCGTGAAACAACTGTGCATAGACGTCCATCAAACACATAAATCAAGGACCGGCGAGAACAGTAAGGGCGTGAAACGCTGGTGGAAGGAGTGGCGCAGCGGGAATAATGGTGGGGGTATATATGTATACCGGGTTGCAGAATGGGAAGGGCGACGCAAGTGGAGGAAGACAACTGCAAGCAAAGCGACGAACGAGAGGGTACGTAGAGTGAGGTCGGGGAAGGTGAACTAGGGGAAAGCAGTAAATAGAGCTAGCTCTAGATTACGAGATGATAAAAGAACCGACTCATTGTCCCGCGAAACTAAACCAACCAAGTCAACGACCGAATGACCAGCTTCATAATCACATTGATTTATCCGGGTTATGGCACAGCGCGACAGTAGCAGCCCCTACTTTCGCTCACAGTCGGTGTCCTGGTACGGCCCAGAATAGAAGCGTTAAAGCCGCCACGCAGGCTGCGACAAGGATAGAGACCCATATCGCGCGTCCGACAAGGAGCTTCTTGACGTACGGCTCACGTATGCGAAGCGTGCGGAAAGGCGTGGACTCGGACTGGCCGAGGAACACAAGGACAGGGTCGAGTTCATATTGATGAGAGATGAGGAAGAGGATGGCGATAGTGAACGGAATGAAGAGCTGCCGGGGCATCATGAGTATATGCGGGTTCAAGATGAATAAAATGGACTTACGAAGAAACGCTTCGACTTCGGGTGTACGTCAAGGAATATGAGGGAGAAACCGACGGCGAGGCCTATCCAGAGGACAATGAGGCCGACGATGAGGCGCACCAGCGCGGACACAGGGGTTAGGTTGCCAAACGCCTTGGCCCGCAGGAACCGCGGGAAGGCGTCCTGCTCCATCGCGCGGAAGACGTACTCCTTCTGTGAGTGGAACATGTCCGGGATTTGCGCCATGATGCTCATCTCGGATTGCGACTTCGGCTCGTGGTTACTGTTCAGAGGGAAGGAATGGATGCGCAGAGACGGGGAAGGTAGATCTCGTGGTTCTCTGTCGAGCCGACGGCGTTTCCAGCGGGCGAAAGGTAGCGGAAGTAGATGCGCTCGGCAGAGGCAATGAGATCCTGCCGTGAGATCGCAGAGGTGCGGGGTATAACGGTGGGAGCACGCGATGCTCGTCGCGCGTTGAAGAGGGTGGGGGTCCGGCCGGACAATGAGAAAGGGGTGGTAGAACGTGCTGGCTCTGTGCCAACAGCTGTTGAGGGGGACACCGCCGTATTGTATGGGCTTGTACTACGTGCAGCCTTCTCATCCGTAGAGGCCCAGTTGTTCCTGTCCTGTTCAGAGAACATCTCTCCTGTGCTTGCAGTACTTCGTTTCGCTGCCGAGTTGGGATTCAAGCCGACAACGGTGCCGTAAATCGACCCTCTTCTGCGCGCATAGTCCCAGTATTCTGGCCAGTCTTCACGGATGGTTCGACCAGACTTGCGGACATCTTTGAAGTATGCGCGACACAGATTCTCGTGCTGCTGCACGTCCAACCAGAAGTCCAGAATATCTTCTGCGCCTTCTCGTTGCAGAAACAAGCTGGATTACAGAAGTAAGCGAAGTCAGCCTCCCGGGAACGCAAAGCGAAACGCACTAAAACATGAACAAGTCCACGGGCGGCCTCGTCCTCCGTGAAAGCACCTCCGTGAACGAGGGTAGCCTGTTCTTGCGCTCCTGAGCCCACTCATCCTGCCGGCGATTGTCGTCGTCCATCGCCGTCGTGCTATCTTCAACGCTGCGTCTGACCGCCTCGTGGTTGTCGCGAACAGGGAGCAACCGAGTTTGGCTCTGTTTGGCGCATCACTTGTGCGCTCACACGTGACGCGTCCTTGGGCGGGCGTCGCCGCCGCCGAGCTTGACGTCCCCGACCACCACATCCCCGACCATGTCGTCGTCGTTCTCTAAAGCGCTGTCGCCTGCTATCCGGGAGATACGTATTCTGTGCTGCCAGACAGGCGCAGCGTCGGCTGGGACGAGGTGCGTCGGACCACTGCCGGTCGATTCGTTCATACTCTGACGAAGTTGTTCATCTCACATGGCTTTGTCTATACGTTTTGGATTTTGCATATTTAGGCAATTCATCTCTTCAACCTATCCGGTGCTTAAGGAACACAATCCGGACCTCCCCATCCTCATCCGCGAGGCCAAGGGAACGCCGGCTAGAGTGTTTGCAAGATTCGGTGCGTCCCGCGACCTTTCACGGGCTCCAATAATTCATGGGCATTGCTTTTCAACCGCAGAAAGAGGGCTTGAGAAGCATGTAGATGTGGAAAACCTTTCCTCTTCAGATGTCGCGTCAAGAATTGCCCAATTGCTCAGTGCATAGAAGACCCGTGTAATATTCATGATGTGCCGGTTCTCACTTTACCCAGGCATGCATTGATTCTCTCAAAGTCACTAAAGATAGGAAACAAGGTATCACTATCTTTCGCACGTACAACTGCCAGGCCGACCTCTACCCCAAACGAGCCAGGCCCAGCGCACTCTCGAGGAACCTTCTACCCGCGAGCAAAACATGTTCAGCACATCGCCTTTCAGTACATGTGTTCCCATTCCAAAATACGACCCAATCCCTCCTGTGTGAGCCCAATATGTGAAAATACGCGTTTTGTAACCGCACAGCAGGCCGCTCCTCTGGCAGCAGAGGATAGGTTCCGACCTATTGCGTGCTAAGCTGCATCGTTTATTCACACGGCGAGCTACAAGCGTCGACCGCGGCGGCGAATACATTCATATCGGCCAGCTGACGGACCCCTGCTAGATTCTATCAATGCTGAGACCTGCAGCTCTACTCGTACAGTAACCTGCATTCACCAGGTACTGCTGCCAAGATCATATGAAAGTTACTCATTGGCTACACAGCTTTGCGTTTTATTATGGAGCTCTCTCTACCAGGCTGTCGCTCAGAACTCCATAACAGGAACGGATCCGACAGCTGGAAATTGGTGCGGCGTCTACTCTCTTTCATCCGCACAGTCACCACGCTCAAATCCGACCTAATCCACTGCCGCCTTTGTGGTCCAGACAGCTCTGACATGCCTTTTGCTACAGGCATTGATATACCACCGGAGCTCTTCGACGAGATTATTCATCACCTCGCCCATCACAGGACCTCACCAAACGACATCGACTTCGAAGCCGTGGACAAGCGTCTCTTGGGTATCTGCAGCCTCACCTGCAGATACTGGGCGCGGAAATGCAGAACGCACATGTTCCGCTCGATCAAGTTGCACTCCTTGGACGATCTGCACCACTTCTACGCGTTGGTCAAGGGTTCCTACCACGTCGAGCCGAGCATACAACAATGCCTCCAGTCTATCACGATGGTGCGCACCGGGCCCTGGTCTTCGCCTTGGTTCCACTTCATCCAAGACATTGCCGCAAGCTATTTACTCGGCGTCAGGCTCCGGCTCGATAACACCTGGACCATCCCACCCCAGTCTCACGCCAAACGGGAGCTCGCGCCGCGGTCGCTCAGTACAGGCCTACCAAGTACACTTCCTCAGACGATGTTTTTCATCCATGACCTGGACCTTGTCAACCTGCGCTTCGCCAAATTCACGGATGTTTTATACCTCCTCGACCAATTTTCCATGCTGACAGGCTTCCGCTGTGCGCATTTGACGTTCGACGACGACTCCACGGTGCCGCCTCCGCGCCCCCGTCATCGACCACGGTCCCGCAGCGCACTGCGAGATCTCTCCATCCTGGACTGTTGCGGCTCGGCAGTTGAGATTCAGGCGATCGTGGCGATCGTGGGCTCTACGCAAGAGGGGGTACCTACGCGTGGGATGCGGACAGGTGGGACGTCATAGAGCGAATCGCTCTCTCGGTCGCGCTTCCGTCGGAGAGTCGTGGGCGGATCGAGTGCCAAATGTTTCAAAGGGAGGGTAAGCAGTTCGTTCGTCCCCGTAATTACTTGCAATAGCCTTACACAACCAGTCCACAGGTCTGCCGTTCACCTTTTACGACACCACAGGTGCCCTGACGCACTTCGTAGCTTTCGGCATCGGCCCTTCGGCTGGAGAACAGGACGGAGGCGTGGCGGTCCCTGTCAGTTACATTCGAGTGGACTTCTACGACCCGTTCCCTACCCAACATCTCCACTTCATCGGGTGGCAAGTCCTCGCCGACCTCGGTCACGCGCTACAGCCTCGCAACGGGATCGTGGTTATCGTGCGCAGTGAAGATGTCTTCAGAGGTTTTCTGGAGGTCATCTCACGCGATTCGCCGTTGAAGGAAGCATGCGCATCTCGGCCCGTCGACGTCCGCTATTCCCATTGACACGCCTTGCCCGATGGGTCTGACAAATTCATGTATGGGGCCGCCGCCGCCCCCGACACCTACGGAGATATTACCGCGCGGGCGGTCCTCAGCAGTCCGTCTCA
This sequence comes from Terana coerulea, assembly GCA_024811115.1. Lineage (NCBI taxonomy): Eukaryota > Fungi > Basidiomycota > Agaricomycetes > Polyporales > Phanerochaetaceae > Terana > Terana coerulea. The sequence goes on from JAKOGH010000736.1 coordinate 129,299, forward strand.
GCATGCCGTGGACGATGCCCCCGTCGCGCTCAGTGATGCGCAGCGTTTCGAGTTGTGGTTACGGCCGGACGCTGCGGCAAAGCAGGCCTACCTTCGTGACATCGTGGCACTGCGCCAAACAGCCCCTGGTATATAGCTCATATATGTATATGCTCTGTAGCATCCGCAAATGCCATCCAAATATTTCACGAAATGCAGATAGAGAATGTGATATGGTGAGCTTTAGCACTGTGCATGTTATGGAATATCGGGGGGGGGGGGGGGGGGGAAGGTACAAGTTGAATTTATTTGTTGGTGCTCCAAGGATTGAGCACTGAGTACTGAATAATAGCACTATGACAAAACAGAGATCATGTGACGCAGTCTCGTTGGCTGTTGAAGTGATACATGCACGTTGTGGGTATAGACCATGGTACATTTAGGACGAAACTCGTGCGTGTTCCCGACGCGCCCGACAGCCGAGAACAGCAGAAACAGCAGCGGCAGGTCCATTACGCTAGGGGCTGGGCCTCGATGATGGTGTCCGCTGTCAAAATAACGGGTCGCGCGGGGGAACGTCGTCGGCGCGAGGGGGCAAACGCGCAAGCGTTCACGTTGCATTACAGCAGGTTTATCTAGGACCCCTGACAATAGGGGGGAGACGCCTGAGGCCAAATCCGTATCATTTTGACGAAATTTGACCCCTCACGCCTGGTGCAGTCCGTATCAAAAGCCGGCCGTCAGGCCGGCGAGCCTGAGCCTTTGGTCCGTATCCGACCTGCGAAAGGAGGTATGCCTGATCCCCTGGGCCCGAGGCCTGAGGCGGAACGACTCGGCCCTTTGACCGTCCTGGGTTACTTAGCTTGACGAGTTACCGAGAAATCAAAATTCTTGCCTACTCTCTGCCGAGCTGAACGCAACGAGGTCTCGAGAGGCCATAGTTGCCGCGGTCTAGCTCGACACTGCTAAGGCGCGTGGGAACCCGGCGACCGAGGCAGATGCTGTTGCTTCTGCAACAGCAAGCGAGGAAGTATGTAGTGTGTACATGTGTAATATACAGCCTTACGGCATGAAACGTCCATTCTCGACCTGCTTCATGGTGCGCTGAGCGATGTACTTACACTGTATAATATGTACTACAAGCCTGGGACGCCTGGTCCTGTCCGTCCGTATCAAATCCGGCCGTCAGGCCGGAACGCCTGAGGCAATCCGTACTGATTTGACCCAAAATCAGAAATTTCCGTCCGTATTCCTGGGACGAAATCGCGGACCCCCGGCTCAGGCGTCCCCCCCTATTAGAGCATATTAGCTGCGATATATATCCCGTCCGTATTGAGCCGGAATTGGCCGGAAAGCTCCAACTCCCTGCCAAAATCATAGAGCGCCGGCCCCATTTTGAGGCGCTTATCGTGATATTTATCGTAGCTAATATGCTCTATTGTCAGGGGTCCTGTTTATCTACTACAACAGTCAGGTACACAACCAGGCACGTAATTAGCGTAACAAACAAATGTAAATACGGAGCGCCCGAGCGTCGGGGCACAGCGAGCACGAGCTCGAATCCATAATTCTAACATCCGCCGCACGCATGTAGTGCATCGTGACGACGCGGAAGCCTGCCCGCTCGAGCAGGCCGACCATGTCCGGCTCCGTGCGCGTCATGCCGTTGCCGAGCGCGAGGAACTGCATGCTCGCCGTGCGCATGAGGCGTGAGCTGCGCGCCTGGAGCATCATGTCGCACACGAGCAGCGTTGGCGCGGCTGCGGCGGAGGCTGAGACGCCGGCGAGCATCGCGGTGCGCACGTTGCGCAGGATGGTGACGCACTCGTCGTCGGACTAGTCGTGCAGGACGTGCCGGAGCAGGTAGGTCGGCTTCCCCTGCGGGAGGCGCGTCTCCTCGAGCGTAGAGCCGAAGAAGTTACCCGGGACGATGGGCACCCGGCTGCGCGCACTGGCGGGCTGCGCGGCCCACAGCTGCACATTCCCCAAATGTCAGCGGGTTGGCTGCTCTGCGGACGGCACGGAGACCCACCTTGGTGGCGTTTGCACTCGTGTCGGGGATATCGACGAGGATGAACTCGGGCGTTCGCGCGCTCGGCCGCGAGCAGATGCGCGGTGGCCTTGAAGCACTCGTCGGTCCTGGTGTCGCATCGTGTAGTCAGTTTCGGCACACGCACTCAATGGAACGACTGCGGGAGGATACGCACAAAAGCCGATGGAGTCGCGCAGGTCCTCTGGGTTGTCCGAGCGCAGCAAGTTGCTCATGCTGTTGTTCCTGAACTTCTTGCTCCCAAAACCGCCTACTTCCTCAAATTAACCGTGCCAGCGGAGGCTATTAATCGCAATTCCTGAGGCCGAGAATAGTCAGCGTTCTCGTCGAACGAACGAGCGAATTACTCCACCTAAATGCTGAGGATTAATGCGGACGCTTTCGCCAATCTCCGAAAGCGACTTGGTCGCATCGCCTATGATGCCAGCGACGTCGAGCTCGCTGACAAGCCTGAGTGCAGAGCTCTCCTGCCAGGATTCTGTGCAGGTGACCCTTTAGTAAAGCCGGCGGTACCTGTAGGCAGCGAAACTCACCTGCAAGCGTGACGGTATATTCGGCGGGACCAAGCACGTCCTGCTTGATCTCGTCGCAAAGTTGTGTCATTTTGTACTGCGTCCAGTACATTTGCTGTGTCTCTGAGTGCGGTTGAGCGCCATTGGTCGTACCGTTGCCGTACACGGATTTCGCGAGTCGGAGGAGCTTTTCAGCCAGCGCGACGGGGGGAGGAGTCATTGTGCAGGTCGAGCAGCAGCGAAGAACGTGTTGATGCCAGAAACTCGGGATAACGAGCTCGTGGGTCGTACCACGCCAGGCAAGAGAACTTTATATCGACGTAGGAGCTGGTTGGGGCTTTAGGCCCCCACAATGGTACTAGCAGGCGCGACGTTGCACGGTTGGCCGGTTGCACGGTCGCAGTCGTCAACGTGTATCCCCAGGCACGGTACGGTAGCGGGGGACGAGTGCGCAAGCGGCCGCTTCCCATCTTCATGATGCGTTGGCTCGGTTACGTGGCTACAGCTGAGGCAGGGAGTAGGGTGAGTTTCTCTCATGGTACGTGACTGGGGATTGTTACATACCCGCCGCGCGCAGCGCATCGCCGTCTGCTTCCTGCATGCGGATGAAGACATCATTGATGGGAGATCACGCCTGGGGACTCGATGAACCTCCGTGACCGTTTCTGCGAAGGTGCTGCAAATCGCGGTAGCGGGTGTATGCTTTCCCATCCACCTATATCCCCGAAACCTTCGACAATATTCGGGGGCTTCCTTGTACTTGTCCAGTGCCCACGGCCAATTCTGTGCTCGCTGATTGTACATACGCGGCAGGCGTCGCTGCGCCGACAGGACGATCTGCTCCCAAAGGAAACTTGGTCTTCCAAGCATTCGTTCACGCCACGCACCCATGTCCGCCGAGCTTGAGCACCTAAGAAAATGAAGAGGACTGCGTACCGCGACTGCTGGCAAAGGATATCGTGCGCCCCGACTTAGCACGGAAGACGGGATTGTCAGACACGCAAAATATACACTGTGCGCACACTGTCAAGCCTCGAGGCTGAGCATCCACCGCTGGGCCAGTTGCTCTCGTTTCACGCACGCAGGGCGGTCACCGGGGTAGATCAACACCAGAAGTAACTGGCAGATGCCGGGAGGCCAGGCGGGCAGCCAGCGATGCAATGCGAAGTTAGTTTGAGCGTTGTGGTGGCAGGAGGCAAGTTGGGTTTAGCGCCACATCGACGCCACATGCTGTTCCGTTCGCTATTACCTCTTAGGTATTACGTACGCCTTTTCGAACACCGCACGACTAGGAATGATCTGCTTTGACTGAGCTACACACACACCCTTCTCCCCCACCCATAGCAAAAATGAACCGTGTCTTGTCATTCCTCAGCTCGTTCATACGACCCGACAGGCATCGTTGAAACGCGCATTTCTGTGTAGCTTTTATTGGGAAGTGTGAGGGTACATGCATGCATGCTGTAGCGACTACTGCACATGTTATGCTTGGTCTCGTGGCCTCTCATCTATAGACATAACACACGGACCCTCGTCTCCGGGATCTCAGTATTGTTGTAACCCCTGTGCTCTACTCTACACAAGTTCGATTTACAACACAGTCCGAGCACATGTAACAAAATTCAAGCTGAGCGAAGTCATCCGTTACGATGTCTGCAGTGGGATAGACCTTCACATCCATCCATAGCTGCGTGTCGACGGCATTGTTGACGATGCAGCGTCGTCTGCACGCTCATCTCGTGTCCGCTGGATGCGGGGCCTGTCAATGTCTTTCAGCAACCTTGCTGCCGTCGTGCCTCGCCGTATGCATCCCCATTAGCGCACGTCTTCTGGTGGGCGCCCTGCGATATCCGAGTTCCCAGATCCCGAAGCCTCATGATTCCCTTCGCCAGTAGCTGTGCACGACGCAGCAAGAAGCTTACAGAGATAGGCGTATGCGTCCTCGTCGCTCTGGCAGAGCACGTGAAGCTCGAACCGCTGCGACGGCTTCAGCACAACAAGGGAGCCGTCAACATAGTGCCCCGCCGCCGCCGCCAGGACCGTGCCCATCTTGAGAAAGCTGCGCCGCGAGCGGTCCAAGTACCGCACGTCCAGTTTACCCACCCCGCGCAAGCCCGTGAACAGCGTGTGGTCGGCGACGCCGTCCAGCAGCCACTGGAAGAAGCGCGGGTGGTCGGTGTGCAGCTCGACGCCTCCGGCGAGCTGCAGCCCGAGCGCGAGTTCTGCGCAGCGGGCCCAGTCCAGAGCTGTCGCTTGCTCCAACGGCAGGTGGCTGGTGACAAGGATCTCGATGGAGCTGATCTGCGGGGCGACGTGTGCGTCTGCGGCGTTGTCCTCTCGCACGGCGTCGAAGCGAACGCGGTGGGTCAAGTCAAGCACTGCTGGGTCTTTGAACGAGAACACGAGACCTGAGAGGAAGATACGTGTGTTAAACGTACCTGCGCCCCATCAGACACGCGAAGAGACTCACTGTCGCCCTGCGGCTGCAGGTCCGCCCCGGCGAACGACGCGTGGGCCAGCGACGCCAGGATGCCGTGGATGGCGCCCCACGCATCCTGCGCCATCCGCTGCGGCCGCAACGACTGCGGCGTGCACTTCGTGCCCAGCCCGATGATGCCCAGCAGCATCCTGATGTGGAAATCCGCGGGGCCGCACTCCGTGGCCGTCGCGACGAACAGCCTCACCCGCTTCCGGCGCCCCCGCGGCGGGGAGGTGGCGCGGTGAGCGACGCGTCCGCAAAGCGCACCCGCCTGCACTCGACGTGGTACAGATCTGGCGAGCTGTCCAACAGCCGCAGGAGGTCGGACAGGCTCGCGAAGCGGAGGTCAGAGAACTTGAGGTAGCGGTACGGCGTCATGCTGCCAGGCAAGGTTCGAGGGAGGCCGGTGCTGAACGTGCTGGGCGCGTACGGTGGGGTCTCGTTCTCCACAACGGCGATGGAGGCGTGCTCGAGCACGACGGTGATGTCGAACAGCTTTCCGATAATCGACGCCTGTGACGGCTCGAAGAGCAGCATGGCGTGAATGCGGTGGAACCAAGGCGTCGTCCATGCGCCCGTGTGCTTCATCGTGATGTCCTGCAAGCACTGCCGGAGCGTGGGCTGGAATTGACTGGGTGCTTCGATGAACTGCTGGAAAGCGACCAAGTCTTCCCTTGACCGCAACGTGATGTGCTTGAGGATGTGCGGGCGACAGCGCGTGGCCCAGTAGCGGCATACGAGGCTGCATACACCAAGCTGCCGCTTGGTCGCCATCGACTGGATCTCCGGCGAGCCCTGGGGGAATGTGTTCTGTGTGAAGCGTGCCAGGATATTGTCGATAGTCTCTGATGGGAGATCTGCCCCGGTGGCGAAGGGCATTGTGCGAGTGCTTGGGTGATGAGCACCAGTGCAAGGGGCAAGGTCGTCCACCGTAGTCGCCCCGAAGACTCTGCTTTATAGAACGGAGATGGAATGCTGCATCAATGACCTATCAAATGCGGTGAGCCTAGTCAATTGGCATTGACGCGTTGACGTACAAGTGGGGATACTGAGGCTAGCCTTTCCTCAGTGTACACAGACCCCGCAAGCATTAATATTACTAGGGGCAAGGTGGAATACTATGTCGTTGTTCACCCCAGCGTTGCACCTACTTGCTGAAAGCTGTGGCCGCAGTAGGGCTCGCATGCGTGCAACCTTGTGGTAGCCCGTTCACTTGTCCCCTCTGCAAGAGTCTTCGTTTAGAGGCTGTCCGTGCTGTCCATAGTTGTGATGAGCCCTAGTGCAGACTTGCATCGTCCAACCGTCGAAGTCGGAGTCAAGGAAGGCGCGAGCGGCTATCAGGCACACCTTACGAGTCGGGTGATGCCCAAAGTGGCAATGGGCGGGCCGCCGCGATCGATGCGAGCGTTCCACCGTTCAACCGTTCAAGTTCTTCAACTGGACCTCGATTTCGCCTCGGTACTTTGTCCACCGTTTTCATGTATTTCCTGGCTGCGAGGGTCGTAAGCTTTTGCTCTCGGCCACTGATTTCAACTGACGGTTCCGAGCTCGTGCAGTGAGTCCGGCCAGAGCACACCATGTTCACGGCGACATAATAATATTGTTTATCTAGCGCAACACGTTGCTCGACAGTCCTCTTCAAGCCTCTATATACTTATACACTTGCAATCGAACACAGCGACATGAGCGATATGAGACAGAACAGTAACAATACAGATGGGAATGGCCGTTACAGAGCCATCCGGGAGGGCTCCTGCTGCCCCTGTGCATACTTCTACATGACACGAATCCTCTAACATGCGATGGACAACACGCTTCACAGCGCAGCACTCGCGCGGCTCATCGCCGCGACCATCCGCCCCGCGAACGACACGACGTGCTCCTCGGAGAGCATCGTGTAGTGCTCGCCGTCGACGTCGACGAACTCGACGCCGCCCGTGCGGAACTCGCTCCACCCCGCCAGCCGGTCGCGCTTGAACTCCTCGCGGGTGCCCATCGACGGCAGCGGGATCGCGCAGAAGACCGTCATGTGCGCTTTGCGCACGAGCCCGCCGGGCGTGTACGAGCGCCCGAGGCAGGACATCGCGTACGCGACCTGCGTCCACGCGCGCAGCTCGTCCGCGCGGATCTGCAGCTCCGCGAGGCGCGCCTGGTCGCCGTGCGCGAGCGCCCAGTCGAGGATCTCGAGCGCGTTCGCGGGCTCGCCGTCGAGCGTGCGCGCGGCGGGGAACGCGGCGTGCAGCGCCGCCTTGCGCTGCTCGAACGCGGGCGCGGGGATGAGGGCGAGGAACATGAGCAGGTTGATGAGCACCTCGAGCCAGGTGAGCTCGACCATGCGGAACTGGATGTGCGGCGGGAGGTTGAAGACGCCGAGCCAGGCGACGGCGCGGCGCTGCGCCTCGAGCCGCTTCCCGATCTCGAACGCGACCGCGCCGCCGAAGCTGTAGCCGGCGACGAAGTACGGGCCCGCGGGCCACTGGCCGAGGATCGCGTCCGCGTAGGACGCGACCATCTCGTCGAAGGATTCGAAGACGGTCTCGCCCGCGCCGAAGCCGCGCGCGCGCAGCGCGTACACCGGCCGGTCGTCGTTCAGCGCGCGGGCGAGGTTGACGAAGACGAGGACCTCGCCGACGCCGGGGTGGACGAGGAAGACAGGCGGCTTCGATCCGTGCGGGTTCATGCAGACCAGCGGGCTGTACGCGGCGTTGCCCGTCGCGCCGGGGGTCGCCGCGGCGCTGGCGAGCTTGGCGAGGTGGTCGCTCAGCTGCCCCGAGCTCCGGGTAGCGCAGCATGTCGATCGTCGGGATGTCGACGATGGCGAGGCGCTCCTGGAGCAGGTGCTTCAGGCGGATGAGGTGCATCGAGGTGACGCCGATGTCGAAGATGCTGCTCATCCGCGTGAGCTTCGTGATGTCGAAGTCGAGCATCTCCGCGACGGTGCCGAAGACCTGTTCCTCGATGGGGTTCGCCGGGGTGTAGGGCGCGCCCACCTCGGCGGGCACAGAGCGGAGCGTCGCCTCGAGGTCCGCGTATTGGCCCTGGAGATAGGCGGTCGCGAGCCCGGAGCGGGAGACCTTGCCGAGCGCGGTCTTCGAGAACGCTTTGCGGGGGAGGGGGAGGACGACGTGCGGCGCCTGGGAGCAGAAGATGATGCACGCGTGGCGGATCTTGGAGTTGGCCTGCGCGATGGCCTTCACGTCCTCGTCGGAGAGGCCGTCCTCGACGCGGATGCTACTGTGCTGGTAGAAGACGCCGTAGGAGTCGGTGTCGCGGTCGGGCAGGCGCATGGCGCACACGTACACGAACGCGCGCGTCGTGCCCTCGATCGCGCTGTCCTCGATGAAGTTCTCGGCGTCGACGCTCGGGTACTTGACGCCGTTGATGTTCAGGTGGTCCTTGTCGCGGCCGACGAGCGAGAGGTTGCCGTCGTGGTCGAGCAGGCCGCTGTCGCCGGTGATGAACCAGCCGTCGGCGGTGAACGACTCCGCGTTCGCCTTCTCGTTGTTGTAGTACTCCCGGAAGACGGTGGGGCCGGCGAGTTCGAGCTGGCCTGGCTCAAACGGCGCGCAGGGCTCCCCGGTCTGGCGCGACGTGATACGGACCCTTGTCCCCGTACAGCATCGTCCGAGGGAGAGGTAGCGATCTGAGGTGGAGCCTGCGTCGCGGACGATGGCGCGCGTGTCGTAGATGCTTCCAGCCTAACGCAGTGTACAGTCAGAAACGACGGAACGCGTCGCATTTACCCGGACAGTGCTCACCCCAGTCTCGCTCATCCCGAACCCAGCGCGCAAGACGTCGCGGCGCGCGCCAAAGGACTCGATCAAATCCGCAAAGTCCACGGCGGTCTTGATGGGAACGGCCTCGCCGCCGGAGATGAACGCGTCCAAGCGGGAGAGGTCGAGCGTCTTGCTGTCAAAGGGCGCAAGGGCGACCTCACGGCAGATCTGGGCGACGAGGAAGTTCGGGCTGAACGTGTACGTGATGCGGTACCGGCTGCACCATTCGAGCAGGTTGCGCGCCTGGGGGAGGACGGCGGTCGAGGAGGCGTGGTATTGGCTGCGGTCAAAAGTAATCAGGTACACTTTCTTATGAAATAAGGCCGCCACCGTACCTTCCGTTAACCTCCAACGCGTGGAGATGCACCTCCGACACACACGCGACGTGGTCAAAGGCAATCCAGTTGAGGAACCGGGAATTCGGCGAGCTCCGGTGGTGCTTCACCTTCCCGCGAATGCTCGACAGCAAGTTCGAATGGCGCAGCGCGACCGCCTTCGAGTTCCCGGTAGAGCCAGAGGTCAGCATCAGGACCACGATCTCGTCCGGCGACACCTGGCGGTCGGGGAAGACGAGCCGCTGCGCGGACGGGCTGGGGCTCAGCTTCTCAAGGTGGGCGAGCGACAGGGCCTTGACGTCGGGCGCGAGGGTGTGGATCTCTGCAATCGTGCTCTCCTTTGCGATGAGCGTCGGGCCCTTCAGCAGCGTCTGCAGGTGCTTGAAGAATAGAACCTGGCGCGAGGGGTCGGGGTGCAGCGCGGGGAGGGGACAGACGACAATCCCGGCTGCGTGACGTCAAGGCTCAGTGGATATCCACAAAACACAGTGGCGAAGAGCGTACCGAGGGCGCATGCCCAGAACACCCGCAGGTGGCTTTCGTGGTCGGGGAAGCTGGTGATGACGATGTCGGTGCCCGCGATGAGTCCGGCCGCGAGGAGCTTCTGTGCGTTGACGACGGCATCGAGGTAGAGCTCCCTGTACGAGACCGACTTCTCGACCGCGCCGTGCGCGTCCAGAAATGAGACGAATCCCGCGCTCGACTGTTCGGCTGCACGAGTGCGGAGCAGCTCTGGAAGGGTGGAAGGAATGTCCTTGACAGGCATGGTGGATGCGATGCGAACGGAAGGGTAAGCGGGTGTACGAGGTGTGTCTCCGCGGGCTGACCTGGACTCGACGGGCGAGGAGAGATTATATAGCATTATAGCACTTGCCCATGCGGGCAGATGCCAGGCATTCCTTCCCCAATTGGTGGCATTCTGTGAGAGATACGACGGATGGGCTGCTGGAACAAACCAAGTGAGCGGGTCCACGCCAGCGAATCAGGCTTTTGGGCGGGTCGCCGAAATGCTAGCGGGCGATGTCCTGTTCCGCCCGCTGTTGTAACCTTGGAGGCAACGCCTGGCTATCTGGGAATTTGTCACGCACTGAGGCGTTCCCAGTCCGTTGCCGAGCAGAAGGGGCTCCCCGACCGACGTCGCTACAGCGTCTACACCGCATTGGAATGCTAGGAGCCTTCGCTGCGGGGTGGCATGTGCTGCAGCGATCCCATCGTCAGTTCGCGGTACCATAAATTACGCCCGGCAGTAGCTTGGGCAGGAACCTTGCTCGGAAGGGGCGTGATGCGCCACTCACCCGGTAGCTTGAATTCCATCGACGACGGGTGGCGGGAACGTGGACGTCGCGGCACACGCACTGGGTTAACCGAGATTGCAACCCCACCGGAGGAATATTTGCAGCAACTGAGCCCGCTAGCGTACCGGCCAGGGCACGGCGACTTATCGTACGGTGCGCAGCCATCATCGTCGGCACGCGCGAGAGGGGTCGCCGCGGAGGGCGTCGATCGTGCTCTCAGGCTAAGCCCGACTCGTGTAGGAGGGCCTGGCCAGATGTTACGCGGGTTCGCTGCGAGCCGTCGAGCGACGCATGGTGCATATCGCCTCGGTAAGAAACTGGTGAGTCCATGACACGAGCGGGTTCGACGGTGCAAGCGCCTTGCCCCCACGACACGCCCGAGAACTTGAAGGAAAGCGGTGTCCACAAGAATTACTTGCAGAGGAAACCGTCCTGCCGCATCGGTATCCGTCGCGCGGACAACATTTCCGGTGTGACCTGCACGAAATGATACAGGCCTTTCCTCTTGGATCTCTGGCTGCCGCCCTCCGTCTCCATCGCATACGCAGCACCAAGGCTATCCTTTGGGCATTGCGCTCGAAAAAGATAGGCAGTAACTGTACGCGGGTCCAAGTTGTATCAGTGCCACATACTGTGCAAATCCACGAACGTACCCAGCTGATCGGTCTTACAGCTTGGTACCATCGTGAAGGCTTGCGCTAACCATCTTCACCTGGTAAGCTTTGCGGCACATATCGCGGAATTCCAACCCTATTGTCAGTCGCCTTCGAGCTAGTACCGAGCTGGCCGTCGGCGGTGGTGATGGCATAGTTTCCAAGTCCTCGGATGGTGGTCGCTCGCTTTCAACGCTCGGGCGCTCCGTGGCCCTCCCCAAATCTTATCTGGAGATTACGGCAAACGGAGGGGGGGAGGAGATTGGCGCCAATGAATGTGGCGCACTGGCGGTTGCGCAGAACCACGTCCAGATTTTCGACCAGACCGCTCGTCACAGTCACCAGGGCCGTGAACGCTTCTGGATGGGACTCGCGTCGCCGGTCGCAGACGGTGGATTGCTGGAAATGCTCATGTCGTTAGAGCATCTTGCTTGGCTGTCACTACGATGATGTAAGTAAGTAGTCTTGAATACTGCCAGGTCCGAACCCTCTTTCTGATATCTGCACAGACCAGCATCCTGTCACGAATCACTGAGCGCAGCTCGGCCAATGTTCCATCCGAGTCATTCAACTGTATACCTGCAGCGGCACGCCTGCACGAATTGGAGATTATTCGCCACCGTGCTCACAAGGAGCGCACAGCGTAGGAATCCCGACTCCATGGAAATAGACCTCGGGCGCTGGCGGGACGCCCTGCGCTGCCTCCATTCGCAACAACGTCCTCGAAGGCGAAAAGTGTTATGCTCCAGCGCTGACGCTGCGAGATGCTGCGGGTGCCGAGCGAGGCGGCTCGCCACTGGCTGCAACATCTGCCTGCGTGCCTACCTCGCGGCGCCTCGACGCCAGTTACCTCGGTCCACGCACTACGGCTCAGCCCGACTCAATGACCTGCAGCATTCTCCCTGCGCTCTGCGGGCCGCCGCAGACCTTCTCCAGGTACGCCGTGCGAGGGGACGGTGTCAATCGTGATGACGCGATCGCAACGCCGCGGCCCTTCTCGCGCTCAGAGCACAGAGGCACCCAAGTCAGACTCGAAGCTGTGCGGTAACTTGCCGCGTCCGTGGCCGCCGCAGACGGCCTGTTGATGTCAGCCCTAGCTTTACACTGGGGCATCTGCGTTAGTGGGTCGCGGGCGCATGGCGATCGTGTGGCTAGCAGGCGTGTCGCGACGTACAAAAGCCTTCCGGTGAAACGGTGAGCTGCCACCCTCAAGCTCGCGGCCCACCGAGACCATTTCACCCGCTCGCACAGCCAGCTCGCCACTCATCATCACCCAGAATGACGTCCCCGACACCCCATCCGGCTCGGTGAGGATCTGCTCGGCCTCCTCCGGACTCTGTACGGCCACGGCGCCGGCCCACACGGCAGCGCGCGCACGGAGACGCAGGAGTTGTACGAGGCCAAATACCAAGTCCTGCAGCTCTGCGACGAGATCCGGCGCGACGTGCTCGGCCCGGCCGAGTACACCGTCACGCTCGCAGGTGGGTGACTCACTGTGCATGACTCCTGTCGTGGATCCTGACGGGAACTGCTGCGGCCGCAGAGTCGTGCCAGGAGAGCTCTGCGCTCAGGTTCGTGAGCGAGCTCGACGTCGCCGCCGTGATCGGCGACGGGACGAAGACGCTCACGGAGATTGGGCACACCGTGGGAGTGGATTCGCAGCACTTGGGTAATTATCCATTCGCATTCTGGTCGCGGTGATCACGCTCACGCCGTGGGCTAGGCATCGCCCTGAGCTGCCTGCAGGGGCACGGCTACTTTGAGGAAGTGTCTGGCTTCGGCACGCGCACCTACAAGAACAACGCCTTGAGCAACCTCTTGCGGTCTGACAGCCCTGAGAACCTGCGGGACACCATCGGCTTCGTGTACGCCTTCTCAGCAGTTGTTTCTGCATTTTAAAGCTGACTTCTCTGCGCAATGCCAGCTGTGACGAGGGATTCAAGGCGACCGCGCATCTCCTCGAGGCGGAGAAGGCCAGCGCCGCGCCCGGCGCGCGCCAGAAGGCGGCCCTGAACGTCGCGTTCGGCTTCGAGGAGACGTCCTTCGAGTGGCTCGCGCACCCGAAGCACCCCTGGCGCGGGGAGCGCATGGGCAAGACGATGCAGCAGCTGCACCGGCAGGTGAACGAGCACGTCGTCACCGGTGCGCACCTTCCTCTCGCTGCGCGATCTGCCGCACACGCTGACCGGACACGGGGTGGGGCAGACTTTGGCTGGACGGCGCTGCAGTCGCCCGTCGTGGACGTCGGCGGCGGCATCGGCTCCCTCGAGCTCGGCGTCGTGAAGGCGTACGGCGCCGCCGCGCCGCAGTTCGTCCTCTTCGACATCGCCGAGACCTGCGCCAACGGCGCCAAGGTGAGCACGGCGCCCACCGTACCTTCGTGCGCCGCGCCCCGCTCACGCGTCCGCGATCGTAGGTCTGGGCGGCGCAGCCTGCGGACGTGCGCGCGCACGTCTCCGCCGTGCCGGGCGACTTCCTCGCCGGCACGCTCGCGGAGACGCGCATCCCGCAGGGCAAGCCGACGTACCTGATCCGGCACGTGCTGCACGACTGGACGGACGCGCAGTGCGTGCACATCCTGCGCAACGTGCGCGCCGCGATGCTCGCCGGCCGCGCGCCCGGCGCGCCCGCGCGGCCGACGCTGCTCGTGTGCGACATGGTGCTCGGCGCGCGCAGCTCGCGCTTCGTGCGCACGACGAGCATGCAGCTGCTCGCGCTCAACCGCGGCATGACGCGCACCGAGCCCGAGATGGTCGGCATCCTCGAGCAGGCGGGCTTCCGCCTCGTCAAGGTGCACGCGATGCGCGCCGTCGACTCGATCCTCGAGGCCGTTCCTGTGGAGTGAACGTCCTGGCATCGTGCTGGACCGGATGATTGAAGTCGGCTATCCCCGGTATTCCGTAGAAATCCTGTAGAAATCGATTGCGAGAACCCAAATGAACATAACTTCTACATTCAGCGGAACGGCAGCGGAAGGCAAACGAGCATGAGGCTGGATGGACGAGAAAGATTCATCATGTCTGATTCTCCTACGTTTGCTGCCGTTAACCATCACTGTGCTAAGACTGGCATGTTGGGGAGCGAGTAACCACCAAAAGGTCACAATCAGGGAGGCCAGTGGCAGAGTTTGGACAGAGTAATTAGGCGATTCGGCAAGCAGCATCTACATCAGAAATGCCTCAGGAACGGCTCTGGAGGTGGGGCTGCTTCTTGGGCACTTTATCGTGCAGTATCTGACCCCATGTTCGTGTCTATACTCGCGCTGAGGATTGCCCATATTTCGTCCACTCTGAGTCTGACACTCCCTGATATCGTGGTGACGTAATGCCTAACAGGTAATAGCGAAGCATGTAGCGTCAACTTGAACGTGGCGCCCAACCGAACTTGTCTCCTACCACCACAACGCCCAAACTAACTTCGCAGTCCATCGCTGGCTGCCCGCGTGCCCTCCCGGCATCTGTCAGTTGCTTTTGGTGCTGATTTACCCCGGTGACCGCCCTGCGTGTGTGAAACAAGAGCAACTGGCGCGGCGGTAGATGCTCAGCCTGGAAGCTTGACAGAGTGCGCACAGTGTATATGTTTCGCATATCTGACAATCCCGTCTTCCGTGCTAAGTCGGGGCGCACGATATCCTTTGCCAGCAGTCGCGGTACGCAGTCCTCCTCATTTTCTTGGTCTTCCAAGCATTCGCTCACGCCGCGCACCCATGTCCGCAGAGCTTGAGCACCTCAGTTTCCTTTGGGAGCAGATCGTCCCGTCGGCGCAGCGACGCCTGCCGCGTATGTGAGATCAGCGGGCACAGAAATGACCGCGGACGCTGGACAAGTACAACGAAGCCCCCGAATGGCGAAGGTTTCGGGGATTTAGGTGGGTGGGATAGCATACACCCGCTACCGCGATTTGCAGCACCTTCGCAGAAACGGTCACGGAGGTTCATCGAGTCCCCAGGCGTGATCTCCCATCAATGATGTCTTTATCCTCATGCAGGAAGCAGACGGCGATGCGCTGCGCGCGGTGGGTATGTAACAATCCCCGTCACGTACCATGAGAGAAACTCGTCCTACCTCCTGTCTTCGTTGCAGCCACGTAACCGAGCTAAGCCATCACAGAGATGGGAAGCGGCCGCTTGCGCACTCGTCCCCCGCTGCCGAGCTGTGCCTGGGGATGCCCGTTGACAACTGCAACCGTGCAACCGGCCAACCGTGCAATGTCGCGCCTGCTAGTACCATTGTGGGCGGCGATTCTGGGGGACCCAGAGCTCCAATCGCCTTTACGGCGATATATAGTGCTCTTGTCTCGTGTGGTACGATTCACGAGCTCGGTATCCCGAGTTTCTGACATCAACACGTTCTTCGCTGCTGCTCGACCTGCACAATGACTCCTCCCCCCGTCGCGCTTGCTGAAGAGCTCGCTCCGGCTCGCGAAATCCGTGTACGGCGACGGTACGACCAATGGTGCGGAACCGCACTCAGAGACGCAGGAAATGTACTGGACGCGGCACAAAATGACACAA
Organism: Terana coerulea; assembly: GCA_024811115.1. Classification (NCBI taxonomy): domain Eukaryota; kingdom Fungi; phylum Basidiomycota; class Agaricomycetes; order Polyporales; family Phanerochaetaceae; genus Terana; species Terana coerulea. Next base: position 144,891 of record JAKOGH010000736.1, read on the forward strand.
CTTTGCGACGAGATCAAGCAGGACGTGCTTGGTCCCGCCGAATACACCGTCACGCTTGCAGGTGAGTTTCGCTGCCTAGAGGTACCGCCAGCTTTACTCAACGGTCACCTGCACAGAATCCTGCCAGGAGAGCTCTGCGCTCAGACTGGTCAGCGAGCTCGACGTCGCTGGCATCATAGGCGATGCCACCAAATCGCTTTCGGAAATTGGCGAGAGCGGCCGCATCAATCCTCAGCATCTAGGTAAAGTAGCTCGCTGATTCGTGCGCCGAAAACGCTGACAATGCACGGCCTTAGGCATCGCACTAAACAGCCTGCGCTGGCACGGTTATTTCGAAGAGGTAGGTGGCTTCGGGAGCAAGAAGTTCAAGAACAACGGCATGAGCAATCTGCTGCGCTCGGACAATCCAGAGAACTTACGCGACTCTATCGGCTTCTTGTACGTATCCTCCCGCAGTCGTGCCATTGAGTGCGTGTGCCGAGACTGACCGCGCGCTGCCACGCCAGGACCGACGAGTGCTTCAAGGCCACCGCGCATCTGCTCGAGGCCGAGCGCGCGAACGCCAGCGCAGGCAGCGGCAAGCAGACGGCGGGACTCAACGTCGCGTTCGGGTTCGAAGGCGACTGCTTCCCGTGGTTCGCCAAGCCCGAGCACGCCTGGCGCGGCGAGCGCGTGGGCAAGACGATGCAGCAGATGCACCGCCAGGTGACGGGGCACGTCGTCGCAGGTCAGCATCCCGTCCCTCACGCCGTAGCGGGCCCGAAATGACGGCATGTTGTTAGACTTTGGATGGACCGCGCTGAAGGCGCCTGTCGTCGATGTCGGCGGCGGAGTGGGCTCGTTGGAGCTCGGAGATCTTGGAAGCGTACGGCGACGCGACGCCAGAGTTCATCCTCGTCGATATCCCCGACACGTGTGCGAACGCAACCAAGGTGGGTCTTCGGACCGTCCGCAGAGAAGCCAGCCAGCTCACGTTCGGCGAACACGCAGCTGTGGGCCGCGCAGCCCGCCAGCGCCCGCAGCCGGGTGTCCATCGTCCCCGGCAACTTCTTCGGCTCTACGCTTGAGGAGACGCGCCTCCCGCAGGGCAAGCCGACCTACCTCCTCCGGCACGTCCTGCACGACTGGTCCGACGACGAGTGCGTCACCATCCTGCGCAATGTGCGCGCCGCGATGCTCGCCGGCGCGGGCGCCCGCGCCGGCGCCGACGCTGTTGGTGTGCGACATGATGATCCAGGCGCGCAGCTCGCGGCTCATGCGCACGGCGAGCATGCAGTTCCTCGCGCTCGGCAACGGCATGACGCGCACGGAGCCGGACATGGTCGCCTTGCTCGAGCGGGCGGGCTTCCGCGTCGTCACGATGCACTCTATGCGTGCGGCGGACACGATCATCGAGGCCCAGCCTGTAGCGTGACACACCCGCCCCCGCCGTTTAAGCTGTCCTCGGCTGCAAGTAGGGCGCCGCGTATATTTCGTCCCAAATTTACCATGGTATACACCCACAACGTACATGTATCACTTCAACAGCGAACGAGACTGCGTCACATGGACTCTATTTTTGTCATAGTACTACCATGCAGTGCCCAGTCCTTGACGCACCAACAAATAAATTCATCTTGTGCTACCTCCTCTCCCCAGACATTCCATAACATGCACAGTGCTAAAGCTCGCTATATCACATCCTCTGCATGAATTTCATAAAATATTTGAATGGCACTAGCGGACGCTACAGAGCGTATGCAAAGCCCACTTCGTCTGCAAACTTTGGTCACCGTCGTGCACCTAAATGGGCGCTTGTTCTACGAAAGCAGGTCCGGCCTGTAAAGACGTGCTCCGCCGGAGCGACGAGGACGCAGACGTCTATCTCTGTAAGCTTCTTGCTGCGTCGCGCGCAGCGACTGGCGAAGGTAGCCATGAAGCTTCGGGATCTGGGAACTCGGATACCGCACGGCGGAGTACTGTACTTTACCGACCAAAGCGGCGGTCACAGGTCACACCCATTTTCAGCCGACCCCGCCAATGATTTTCTTTCGATTCTTGGCGATTTTGGGGATTCGTCGGTGAAAATGATTTGGGGCGCTTCTGACGCTTTGGTCGTTAACGTTAAAGTACAGTACTAGTCACTACGTGAAGGTCTATCCCACTGGCAGACATCGTAACGGATGACTTCACTCGGCTTGAATTTTGTTACATGTGCTCGGACTGTGACACTGTGTTGTAAACCGAACTTGGGTAGAGTAAAGAACAGGGGTTACAACAATACTGAGATCCCGGAAACAAGGGTGCATGTGTCATGTAGTTGAGAGGCCACGAGACCAAGCATAAGTGACAGCGACTAAGTCGTCATCAAAAACAAGACAAAGTGCATCAAAGAGACAAAAGGACAAGGGTGGTGGCCCGCCTGATGGGACCACAACAAACTTGGCCTACAACACGATCTATGTAGCTGTATCCAAGGCGGTTTACACCATACTTCTCAGTCAAGTTCTGTTTCCTCCTCAAGGTCATCCTCATGGTAGCAGAACCGTCGCCGCATCGCTTCAAATTCGTAGAAGCATACACACTCAGATGCACATTTCTCGGCATGGCATCTTTGTACGGCCTCCCAGGGCAAGTGGCAAATGTCTGCACCAAGACATTCAGACAAGGCTTTGGTCTGAGCCCACAAATAACATACCTCTGCGCGAGTCGTGATACCGGAGAGTAACCCTTCCCGCGTCGTACAGTGGTGGGAAATTTTCTTGGGCGAGGATCTTGGTGAAGCGTACTCTGTCGGAGTCGCAGAGGTTGCGAAAGTTTGTTGTTAGGCGAAATCCCAGCGTGCGACCTGTCTCTGCAAAGTCGAGCATTGCTGAATCCATTCGCCGTACATCTTCGTTCCACGCGACGCAGCCATCTGAGTCGAGGAGCCAGCTGGGGTCCCCGAGGATGTGTATGATCACCGGAGATAGTGCTTGCGAATGCCTGCCGGCAATCTGTCCGCGTTCGAATAAACGAGCGGCGTAATCCGCACCAGAACGATACTGTGACAGCCGTAGAGTCACCTCCAGAACCTGTAGTCTCACATACGGAGAAAGATCCACCGCCTGGCCAGCAGGTGCCGCATCTACGGCGGGACTCAGTAATTGTAGAGAAAAGCGGACTTTACTGTACTTACTTGAAAAACTGAGCTGTAAAGATAGGGAATTAACCGACGGCCCTATGGAGGCGCTAATTTGATTGAAAGTATCCACAGGGAAGAAGCCAATGCGGTGGTCGTCGGTCAATGTGAGCGTCAGCCTCGTGAGTGTTTTCGTTCTGAGGGTCTGATAAAAGCGACGGAAGCCGTCGACATCAACAGGGCTGAAGGTCAACATCAACTCTTCATGGGCCACGTCGAAAGGCGCAAGCTCTCCTCCGCCAGCGAAGCAGGGGTCGACCTAAAGTCCGCATGCAGGATGGCTAGATATTTTGTCTGAAAGCCCACGGGGAAGCAACGAAGCAAGTTCCACACCGATGTCTCGGGAGCACGGTTGGGAGGACGGAATAATATGTATACTGCATCAAGAGGCGCAAGTGCCCTTAGAGGGGGAAAGGCTGATACTGCGGCGGTGGGTGCCCATACGTCACTGAGTTGAAGTTCACGCAACCTGGGAAGTCGACTCATCAAGGACCCTAGGATGGCCGGATCCACAGTAGCGTCGGGTGGTCTGGCCCAGTCTCCTAGCGGTACGTAAGCGTCGATATGTAAGTTTCGAATGTAGGGGATGACCACAGGAGAGTCGTCGAGGAACTTGGAGAACTCCTCAAGAGTCTTTGGGCGTATATAACCCACAGGCTCGGGGTCTTGTCCTTCCATCCAGTTGGATGCCTCATCTAACGCATTAGGGGAGAAGAATGTGTAGAGAATGTCCCGGAACATGTGACGCCTTGTCAAGGAAGCCCACGTGTGGCAAACCAATGCGCAGGAACGCAAATCTTCTTTGCCCAGAGTGATCAGCGGATAGCGCCATACCACCGTTATGTTGTGGTCTTCAGGTCGTAGATACTCAAGGATGATGTCGACCAGCTCTGGAGGGATGAATGGTGTCGTTCCTTTGACGTGCTGTGGTTCGAATGCGTCCTGCGAACAAAATGTGTATCAATGGCAGCGACATTTCGCACAAGGACTTGCCTGCATGCAAATTTCCCTGCTCTCGGGGTCGTCCATAATGTGCGAAGGATTGAGGGATGTTGGAATGGGACCGGGGACGTAGGCTCAAAGGGCAGCCCTTATGAACATGCCTGCACGTGTCGAGTCTCCTCTTGTTACCAATTTGGCAATCGCGTTGTGGCACCGATCGCTCTCGGCCACCGCATGCCAGAGGCCACGATGGCAATATGTGTGAGGCCAACCAGTCCTTGCGACAAGGACAACAGCCTGGTCTCTCCAGGTAAAGTACCAGATCCCGCGAGTGGATGGGTCATCTGCCTAACCAACAGACACATGATACTGTTTGAAAGGCGCTGTATCATCGCACTGCTACGACATCATGCCGGTACTGTCAGTAGCATGGAGCATTCTCGAGCATCTCCACACAATCCTTCAACTTCTGCTGCGCCCACTGCACCTTAGCATCCGTCTCTCCACCCAGATCTGTTCCTCGACGCCCAACGGCAAGAAGGACCACCAGAGAAAGAAATGCATCATACCATAACCGCTTCGTTCGTTGCCTCCGGAATATGATGGGATCTCCGCCATATCCCTCGAGCAGCGCCTTGCTAGGAGATGAATCGCCCGACGACAAAAACATAGTCTCCAGTAGCGGGTCGCCGTACAGCGCGTGAGTGGGTGGAAGGACTGAGGTGATGGTTGGTACAGTCTCCGGCTCCGAAGCATCCACTGCAGGCGATACTAGGTCGACGAGGACCGCGTCCTCATCCGCCAGGAACGAGATGAGACTCGGCACCTCGCAGTCGTCGAACAGGAAGCTTCCGATCGCTCGTCCTAGCGGCTGGCGGAAGTCGGAGTACGCCAGGCCAGGAACGAGGTCGAATGCCTCTGCGCATTGCAGCATCGACTCGAGAAGGGACGTGAACGTCTCTTGCCAGCTGTACGACGGTTCCTCTTCGTCCGCCTGGCCGAAGCTCAGCCCGGGGATGCCAGGGATACTCGGCATGAAGGATGGAACGGCAGCTTGTGCGGACTCGGCTTTCGGGAGGCCGAACCAGTCGTTTTGGATCTGGTCATGCGTCTCCTTCATGTACTGTCCTATCTGTAAGTCTATGGTCATGTTCTGTCGTTCGGATAGCCCCCCTTGTCTTCTTAGCTCCGATAATGATGTTCCTCCAGGCCAAGTCAGAATGAGATATTCGTAGGGTATGATGTCCAGGTCACTGGAGAGATGTAAGTGTAGAGGATGTGGTACGCTGGTGCCCTCCGAGAGTCGCTTCAGGAGAGATTGGTAGACAGGGAGTGATGTTTCCAGTTTGAGCGGTTCAGGTGTTGCAGACGCGATCTTTGTGGAAGGCACGGAGACCATCAACATGTAGTGCTCTCCGTTGGCTAGATCGACTATATAGGAATTTGTGGAGGAAATGGACCTGGAAGGTGACATATTAGTTCCACAAGCAGGGACAGATGTATGTGCCATGAGCATACTCTTAGTCCCCGCGACGGCATTAAATGACTACTCACATGAAGCCTTTGTGAAATTTCTCCTTGAATGTAGACACGGTCGCTGTCTTCTTGCCTTCCGCTTGATGGTAAGCATCGAATATCGCTTGGACCTGCACCTCAGTGAGAGAGATGCTGAGGTCGTCCAAGCATCCGGCGCTAGTAGTTCCTTCAGCAGACATGTAGGTAGCCAGAAGCGGGCGTTGCGGTCGACTGTGGTGACTTTGGGCGTGGTGAAGATGGCGTCCAAAAGGCCAGTGGTGAGCTCGAGATCAGGTAGGCGGCGAAGATAAGATTAGATTGTGGGTGAGAGCGGGACCGTTCCTTACTTGGAGTCCCGCCTCCCGCTTCTACATACCCTTAAGCGCTTAGCGTAACCTTACAGCTTCAAGTCGACGGTCACGGTCGGTTTATAACCACGTATAGTTTCAGCATGAAAGGTGCGATTCAACTCTTCTGTAGCTATAGATACTGCTTGTATCTAGTTCCTTACCGTTGGCTAATTGCTTTGACCCTGTTTGTGTAGTACTAATGTATTGTCTTTCCGTCGCGACGCGGGACCTTTGCATGACGACGACATGCACGCTCAATAGGGTGAGTACCGACTTGTTTTGCTCGTTTGCTGAGCTATGCAGTATGGGCTGGCTGACTGCGAGACTCGTCAGTGCAGGCGTACATATTCTTGCTGCTGGTCGTCGCTGCTCACAAGCGTAGAGTGGTCGCTGCAGTGCCCGTGCACTGGATCGTCCTTGCATGTGGCCCCGGGCCACATGCAAGGGCAACCTAGAGCCACGCCCACTGAGGAACCAAACAAATACCTTTCTAGGAAGGTTACCATGCCGCCCCCTCAGTGGCCAGTGCATCCCGCACCTTCCTAACAAGGTAGCGTCGGCCGCCTCACGCCTCCCATGCGCTGATGAGTGGCTCAAGATCCCAGATACGTGGCACCTCTCTGTGTGGTACTCTTTGGTCCCTTCCATACATAGCAACTCTCAATCCGCTCACGCCCTTCCCAAAAAAGGTAGCAAAGCAATCGACGTTGAGACCGCCTCCAGGATGGATATAAAATGGGCTGCATCCTGGCAGTGTGGGGGCATCGAATACTCGCAAGCGTACTCAGCGTGTCTTCCTCTCTTCCTCTCCCGCCTTCCCAGAAGCTTCCCGCCCCCAACACACCGCGACATCAACCCGTCCGACACCTGACATACAATGCGCCCTACCAGTTCACCCATCTTGCCGAGATACTTCGTACGTGCCGTGCATGCTTTCCTACGTTTGAAATGGTTGCTGACCTTATGTTTAGACCGAGAACGTTCCCGTCGTCTGCTCAGCGACCATTCTTGATGGTTGCGCCTACATTGCGCCTAATGGGCGTGCCTATCTGGAGCATCTCCAAAGTCACCAACCGGATATGGAGCGCGATGGACAGTACGTGCCACTTACCTTGCTGATGCTTTACCCTCTAATGAGCTCTCGTAGATTCATTTATTGTCCCTTCCACCCTTGCACGCACAAGAGTCGCCAATATTCGAATATCAAGCAGCACTTCGAGGCCCACCTCGGACTAATGACCAAGCAATGCCCCGACTTTGTTCTAGAGACAGATCCTGAAGACCCGTCGTTCATTAGGACAGCCCGTTGCACATTTACCTCGGCGTACGCTTCGAGCATCTTCCGGCACCGCAAGAACGAGCACGGCTATATACCGCAGCCGCGGAGGGACAAACAGCACAACGCCTTGCATGCACAGTCGGCAGCGAACAGAGCCCTCAAGGCCTCAGGCATTACTGTCCCGTATCTGCCCTTGGGACCACTAGATCTGGGCCATCATGCCGTCGACCACGTCGGCTGCGCGCGCACACACTGGAAAGCAACACCATCACACCACCAGCACCACTACTCACCTTACAATGTTAGTCCCTCACTCATCCCTGCTTTCCATACCCCTCTGGACGAAGGCCACGACAACTTCTCTATGGCCCTCCTAGCGATGTCGATAGCAACGGACACCACGGCGGCTGCACACTGCCAGGACTTCGCTCCTATGCCTATTACTCCTGGCTGCTTCGATGGCCTGGAAGCTGATGTCCTGTGCAGCGACTATCACTTGGCTTCGCCCGGCTGTTCGACGCCCTCGTACAGTGGCTCAGCATCCTCAGCTGAGTCGTCACGATTCGGGACACCTGAATGCGAGCCCTACGGCTCCATGGATCTCCAGCCTGAGTTCTCAACCTTGGATCACTTCATCGACTGGTCCATGCACCAACTATCCGACGCATGACCGCAACACGCCTCTCGGGTTTCCACTCATCTCGTTTTCCTCGTCTATCTTCCATGTATCATATTCGCATCCCATTTACCTAGACTTCATAGCATTCATGGACACTTCATCTTCACCATACACGGATTACACCTTTCGCTGCCCACATTACTATCCTCATTGTATTCCTGACTTAGGTTTGTTGCGCGAATACTACACCTATATCATCATCACCGAGACTTTGTGTGAGTATGAGCTAGCGAAAGCGAAAGGCTTGGACGCAAAGTTCTGGCAGCATCCATACACAAACGGCGTTGAAGAGGATCAAATATCGTTACCAGTGGAATGCCCTGACATAGAACTGTTAAATCCAAGCTGCCACTGGACGTGGTCAAAAGCACTCACTCTTCGTGAAGATCCACACCGCCAACCGCCAACCGCTCACTCTTTCCAACCAGCGCGATTGCCTTCCGGGCGTCCTCCGACAGGCTCACCGGACCACATGCGCCGACGAGCACACCGTTCCCGCGTATCCGGGCGGTGGCCTCTGCCTCTTCTGCCAACGCTGCGATCGTGTGGTCCACGACCTCCGAGAGCAGTTGCGGTATCCACGGTCGACCCGCGGCTAGCGTTAAGCCGGCCGGTAAGTCCTCAACAGCAGGGCACTTGTGCTGATCCTCCGTCGCGATGGCGCGGGTATAGTGGACTTTGATCGAGAGGTCGAGCGGCAGTGAATACGATTGCTGGAGAAGCGACTTGAATAGGGGTAGCAGTGGGGTGAGTGCGCCTACACCATTGTCAGAATGCAAAGATGAAATAAGCGAAGAGGCCACGTACGCGCTTGATTGACTGTCCAGACTAGCTCGACCGTGCGGATGTTGGCCGTTCCGTACGCAGCGCGCTGCAGCAGCTCTTGCGTTGCGGCGACGGCAAAACGATATACCACTGCCGCCCGCAACGAAGAGCGCGCCCGAGTAGCTCGCAAAGACAGTGTATCCTGGTCCGCCGTACGGCCCTCGACGATGACCCGCACGCGCGGATTGGCGCAGGATGGCGAGTCGTTCGGCGCCGATGCAATGTCATACAGCTTCCGCGTCCATGCGCCCGACTTCTTGATCATGAATGTCATGCCGTCCGAGCCGGCGCCTTCGCATGCGGTGGCGATGGTAAAGGGGTGCACCTCTGTCCAGCCAAACACACCCATGCCACGAGAAAGAACGCGCAGGCGCACGTATTGGCCCGCACGCCAGCCTGCGTTCAATGAAGGTATCCGAACGAGCGTAGTTCCGAGCTCAGACATTGGTGTCAGGTAGGCATGTGATACGCGGGTCTTAATGAGCCGTAGGATGTGGTCCACGCCATAGAAACCCGCTGCAATGGAGACGTAAGGGATTGCGAAGGGTTGGTGGAGGCATATCTGCATTTCGGCATCAGTGCATAGAAACGACCGATGGACAAGCGTCCTTACCGCCACCAGAAGAACCACGAGTGCAGCGGAATGAGAGACATAGAAGAGGTTGTAGTACCTCTGCCGGATGAAATGGAGAGAGAAGACGAATAGAATGTCGATGCAGACCAGCGCAACTAGACCCCATCTGATGAAGGTCAGGCGGGTGAGCTCAACCCAGGTGCTAGCCAGCACTAATTTGTAGACTGGTGACCTTATAACGTCAGTGTTCCGAGGCGTTTAACTGGGCGAGCTGACTTACTGTAACCGATGGCATGCACATTGGCAGCAAGAACCACTAACCGACCCGCAAAGCGATGGATGTAATTCAACTAAGTCATATCGCATCAGCTAAGCGTTCCAACAAGGTAGTAAGTTGAAACTAACTCGCTCGTAACCGTATCCGATGAGCGTTCCGATAGCGTTATTCTTAGTCGCGAGGATGTACAGCCACGGAAGCTGCGATGCAACGATGGCACCTTCGCGGAGTGGGTTCTTGAACACGCTGTCGCGGTATAACGCCGCAAATAGTAGCGTGCCGAAGTAGAAAAGAAGTATGAGTCCTCTTCCTAGGTTGTAGCCCGGAAGCAGTGGAAAACGGAGTGTTGAGGTGAGGATGTAGAATCGCGAAGTAAGGGACCTGACGTGGGGCAGTGGGTCTCGTCGACCTTGCTTCTCTTTGGTAGAGTCCGCGGATTGTGCGGAAGCGGTTACAGAAAGCGCAGAGCCGTCATCGTTGACATCGCCGGTACGGTCTAGGAGAAGAAAACGGTGTGAGCAGTCGCAGTGCTGAAGACGCGTTTATGAGACGTACAGAGCAAGCTCCCTTTCTTCCACTCTGATCTACTTCGCAAGCGACTAAGTGCTTGTGGGAGTACGGCAAGCGTAAAAATGGCAAGCAGGCAGATGAGAAATATATCCGTCCAAAACACAACAGAGCCGTCGTATTCGTGCTCATGCTGCTGTGTGTCCGCGCGGCGGAAGAGAGCTCCGCGAAGCATAGATACGGAAGGGGACATGGGTGCGAATAATCAGTCTTTGAGAACTGACCAGCTGATGGAGGTGTTAAATAGTGAGAGCGGCATGGAGCATAGGCTAACAAGCCGCTTGCATCCGCCCTCCCGATGCAACTTAGTCCAAGCTCCAATGGATCGTCAGCTTCTGAGGTGCCGCCATAGCACAAAGGATGATTCCAAACGCCGGTACGCAGCTAATGTCCGCAGCTGTAAATAGGATCCTACAAGCGAGAGAGTTCGATAGGTTTTCAGCGGGTTAAGTCGCGGGAAACATAAGAACGTGGAGGAGAGAAGCGTGGGGCAGGGGAGCAACGAGCTTACTGGAGATGTGCAACGTACAAATGTGGTAGCGTAAGCTACACACTGCTGTGTCTCGCAGGGTGTTCTTCTACTCTGCTGCAGAACCATTTGATTTGCAGACCAGAGTTGACACGTCAGGGGTAAGATAAGATAATGCGCCTTGCAGTCTGCTGCCTTACCCGAGTATAAGAAAGGCTTTATAGCCGATTCGGACGTGATGAGACATGCCCAGCAGCGTTGACATGGACAACCAGAATATCTGGGGAGGATGTAGCAACGAGAAAAGACCTCGGAGAAGGTGTATTTGGTGTTGTTATGCAAGAGCTTCCGGTTCAAACAAAGCCAAATAGAATTCGCTCTCGACGGCCAGTGCCGAGCTGAGGTAAAACCACTCTTCTCTCAGTCCTACTCGGTGCGTCTCCACGCACAACTGTTTGCTCGCTAAATATGCAACAGTATAATTAACCTTGCCGTATTCAATGTAGCTTCGGCTACTCTTCCCTGGTGCAAATGACCATTGCGCCTTTGGGTCCTCCCACAACATATCTACCACCAATAAGGAAGATCAAGCAAAGTTCTGCGGGAAGCCTCCGTCATGCTCTTCGTTATCTCGGAAGCCTGTACAACCCCGAAGTCTCACTGAGCTTTAGCTCTTATCGGCACAAAACCAGTGGGTCAAAGCAATGTCTCGTAGATTCAGTCGTCAATCATGACGAGCGCCGGCTGCATGCTGGCACCTTCCAACCGCCCTCGACGTCTAATCTCCCCGAAGATCTTGACTGCACCGTGACGGACGAGTTTGAGCGGGCATACGCGACAAGATGGCTTACGTCCCTGGTTTCCAGGGCCGATCAATTTCCGGTGGACGACCCAGAATGGGAGTGTGTCGTACAGGACGCTGCAGGGTTGCTCGCCATCTGTGCAGGCACTGCTTCAGCAGGAACCCGCTCTCGTGTGTTTTCTTTCCAGACGCGAGAGCAAGATACGGCATCTGATATCAAAGTACATCTGACGGATCTACCCTTGGACAACCAGGACTTCGACTCAGTCGGCGCACAAACGTGGGGTGGCGCATGTCTGCTTGCCAACATGATCGTGCAGTCTCCGGAGAGCTTTGGGCTCGGCTGCTCCGCTGGTACGGAGCTGCGTATTCTTGAACTTGGGGCCGGTACAGGTTTGGTCGGCCTCGCCGCTGGGAAGCTGCTACAATCACAGCCAGGACGCTGCTCCTCCGCGAAGATCGTGACCACGGACTTCCACTCCACCGTACTAGAGAACTTGCGCAACAACATCGCTGAAAATCACTTCGAATCGACTGGTCCGGTGGCGGTCTCAGCGCACATTCTCGACTGGTCGCACTTTGCGTCTCCATTTTCCAGCACGCTCGATGCCCCCTTCGACAGTCCTTTCGACGTCATTCTTGGAGCGGATATCGTGTACGAACTCGAGCATGCTCGATGGCTGAAAGCTGTCGTCGAGACACTCCTACGCAAGCCACCGACAGAAAGCTTAGAGCCTTTGGCCTCGCTGTGTACGTCACGCCTATCGCGTCCTCCAGTGCCAAAATTCCATCTCGTTGTACCCAGTCGAGCGACACATAAAGTAGAGTCGCAGACCATAGAAGAAGTCTTTTCCTGTGCTTCTGCGGCGCGAGGTGGGATATACTCGCCTGCGGAGGGCGTAGAGGCCGAACGGACACTGGCAATCATTTCGAAGGAGGTGATTGTATGTGAGGATCGGGCGAGGTCGGGTGGTGAAGAAGTTGAATACGGGCACTACGTTATTGGCTGGGTGTAGAGGGTTCAGTACCCAGTGCTAGTCACTGGAGGGCTACACGCCGGAGACCTTTACACCAAGACAACACTGACGCACTTTTAGACCTAGATGCAAGTTTTTCATAGATGTCTAGACTATTATTGTAGACTTAGAGCTTGTGGATGCATAGATTTTGAAACTTTTGCGAACTTGTGCATATCCTTACCAAAGCCTGTAATCAAACGAAGCATCCAGAAAGACTGTGAAATGGTGATTCTCCTTTTCTCCCGGAGAATGGGAGAATGCGGCAATGCCAGGCGTGACCATCATGTCACGGCCACTGTGTCCCTCTCGATCACCCAAATACGGCTCCTGGCGGGATGGCGCTAGCCCCGTGTCATTGCCTTTTGAGGCAGGTCTCCGGAAGCGCCTTACACCTCAGCTTCAAAGCGGGCCCTCCGACGAGAAAGAAGCATGTTTTTGAGGGCTTAAAATCAATCAAATAATCTATTAGTATATATGTGTTATTATACAGCGGTCAAACAATACTGGAGGTAGGCATCCAGTCACAGCGTAAGTTATACGCAGCGCCGACTGTATTCAGACTGCAAGGGTGCTTAACGAGCAATATATTAGTGCTTGACTTGGCTTGAGGGAGCGTAAAATTAATTAGACATAATATGGCAGTGTAATAGGAACGATTTAATCACTACGAGGTGGTATACGAACCCTGTACGGTGTACCGAAGTCCAACACCGAGCAGCAGTTGAGCGGCAAACGGTAGTGCCTAAACGGGGCAAGGCGGATCAAGCGCAAGTCCCAATTCAGCCGTTTGAACGCGATCGCCGTGACAGAGGCTAACAAGCGCCCCTCCCCAATTCTCCCAATTCTCCCGATTCTCCCAATTCTCCTGGGAGAATCACCATTTCCCAGACGTCCTCGAAGCATCCGGAGGGGCCACAATGACATCATTGGCTCTGGTGCTTCGTCAAGTGTTAAACGCTCATGGAGTGTGGGGAGGTATAAGAGAACTGCTTACACCGCAAGACACCTTCACAAGCGCAAAACACATCTCATCTTCAACCCAGAAGTAGTGCACCAGATTCTACAATGTCTACCAACACCGGATCTAGTGCTGGCGCCGGCTTCGGCCAGAAAATCAAGTGCGTAGAGTCAACAATTGCGCTTCACAAACGCGGAGGCTGACCTCGGACTGCAGGGGTGCTTTCCAGACTGTGCACGGTATGCCTCCGCCGTAAACGTGGCTTGTAGGAATAGCCCACTCACCGGATTGAATAATAGGCATGGGCGAGAGCCTCCGCGGAAACGCAATGGACTTCGTCGACTCCGCGACAGGCACTGCGAACAAAGGGCACGGTGCTACGGTGCAGGGGGAGAGCGAAGCCAAGGCCGGCATTGCAAACATGGAGGGCCGCGCGCCGCCAGTCGGTGCCGCACCCAATGGTGTTGCGCCAGGGACGGCTACGGGAACCACGACTGCACCGGCCGCGACTGCTGGAAGTACTGTTGCGAACCCGCCAGGCTCAAGCACAGGATACTAAGCAGAAGGTAAGTATGTCATGCGACAGTCAGATTTGACGCATGGCTCACAGAACGTTCTAGCCCAAAGTCCTGTCATGCCAGACAGCGATACCAATATAATCTGGAATACCTAATGTAACAATACGATACCTTATCCACACTTGAACGGGTTTGTGGATGCCCACAACTCAGGGATGCGAGATCATAAGAAATAGATAATTCAATAAAGTGTAGCATAATGTACGATCAAGAATAAGTAAGTATGACTGGTGGAGACGAGGAATGTGTTGTGTTGTACAATACTGGTCCAAGAAAAATATGGCATAGCGAATGATTGATATGTATGAGAGCAGTGAAATCAATTCAGAGAGAATCCTCCAAAGTCTAAAAATGCTTCTTCGATAGAGAGTTTACGCACGACGAGAGCCTCAACAATGAGACGAGGTTCCGTTGAGGCTGTGACGGCGGCAGCGTCCGCTGCCGTACACTCGGAGAGCGTCGCTGGAGCGTCATCGATGACTACCTTGGCCTCCTCTACGGCAACATGGAGGTTCTCCAGACCATGAACGAGGTCCTCGGCATCGCGGTCAAACTTCGTGGCGTCCACGGTTGGGTCGCGAGCGGAAGGATTACGTCGGCGTTCTCGGCAAGAGCTGCGCCCTCGGCGAGCCCGGCACCTGCGCGTGCTAGCAAAGCTATGCGCTTCTCCTCCCTTCGCTTGTCGCGGGCTTGTCTCCGAAGCATGGCCTTCGCCTCCTGCTTGTTCGGGATGTACTCGGAGACAACTGCAGGTGGCTCAGCCTGCGCGATGAAAGGCAGGTGCTTCTTGTCCTTCGGCCTATGGGCCTTGCGAACTGCCTTAGGAACGAATACACCGTAGCCCGGGGCTTGGTGTACTTTGCGTCGGATGGGCCGAGGCTTGTACACAGCAGAGATCTCGATGCCCATGGACATGTCGGGGACATCGCCGTCTGCTGTGTCGAGAACAAACTCGGGAATGTCGACATCAGAGGGTGGGTCTGCAGCAAACTCGTCGTCGGCTTCGTCAGAGAACTCCGGCTCCGGCTCCATGGAGAAAAGAGCTAGGTCATCGTCGAACGGCGAGGATGCCACGGTGGGTTCGTTCGAATAAGTGGCAATGGCGCTGGTAGTGTAGGGTATGGGCACTCCTCGGGGGCTGAGAACGTCGGAGGGCGTCGCGAGGGAGGACTCGGTATCCGTTTCTGTCTCTGTTTCCGTAGCACTCGACGTGCTTCGCCCATTCCTGAAGCGCTTGTTGCTCATCTTCTCCGTCCACCTCCCTGTCTCCGGGTCAATATACGCGCTGACTTTGTCTGCAAATGCGACCATGGCCGGAGGAACCTCAATCTCCTTCACGACGATGACGGAAGCACCAATCTCGCCCGCCATCATCTCGAGGGTCTCCAGAGATTGCTCGAGGTCTGGGCGCGAGAGGCCAATGAGGGCTCCAGAGTCGGCCACTCCCAGCTCGTAATAAGCTTGGCCGCTGCCTTCGAGCAGACGCCATTTGAGCTGCGTAACGAGACGTGCAAAACGCGCGGGAGAGATGTCGGTGAGCTTTAGCTTGTACTCAATGTTCCCCTACAAGGCCGTCAGTACTGATGAACGAAGCAGCGAACGAAGCAATAACGCACCTCCTCGACTTCCGGGGCGAGCTTGGGGATTCCCTGTCGCAAAGCCTTGTGCGAATCGAGAGAGCCTGGCTCCGAGGGCGGCGTTGAGAGGAATGGGTCCCAAGGGCTGGGAACGCGAGGATTCTCGAGCTCTTCTTCTCCGAACATCCTACTTGCTTTCGACGGTATATTTGTAAGATAAAAAGTAGGTTTAGACAGATATTCGAGGTATCATCGTAGGTTGTAAAGTCGTGGGTGGTGGTAGAAGGTGGTTGAGGGAAAGCAGCTGGGCGGTGGTAGTCCCCGTACATTCGAGTCAAGACGAGAGAAGGTGGCCAGAAAAGGAAGGTCGGTCTCACAGTCGACGACCGGCATCCGCTCGGCGTGCCTCAATACCTTGTCCAGGACAAGTTGTCCTCCGACCACAACCTTCACTACCGTCAGTTCTACGCGCACCATTCTGCACGATGCCGCCACCTCTTGCCTCAACTGTGAGACTTCCGTACAGTGCTGATGACGTATTGTTACTGAAACTACCCCAGACGACGCTCAAACGTATACATCGCGAAATAGCAGACCTCAAGAAGGAAGATCTTGGGAACATTACCCTGGGACCTTCCGAGGACAGCCTGTTTCAGTGGAAGGCGACACTTCCTGGCCCTGAGGGAAGTGTCTACGAAGGCGGGGTATTTCATGTGGACGTTGTATTGGGACATGACTATCCGTACGTCGTGTATCATCTTCCTACCATTCTTCTCTACTAACTAACAGAAGGTTTTCTGCCCCTCATATGACTTTTCGTACTCGGTGCGCGTTGTGTAAGGCCTGATTGTTGTATGAAGCGCCGGACTCATATTTCGTAGGATTTATCACATGAATATTAATGACCGTGGAGGCATCTGTATCGACATCCTCAAGCACAACTGGTCACCAGCTCTATCATTATTCAAGGTCATCCTCTCGCTGTCGTCGTTGCTGACAGATCCAAATCCGAGTAAGTATTTCATCATCAAATACGAGCGCTACTGACCGCGTTACCCGCGTACAGGAGACCCGTTAGGTGAGAATCATACCCGGCTTGTAGTTACCCACGTGTGCTAAGCCTTCGCTTGTAGTCCCCTCAATAGCCACGGAGTATGTGAAGAACCGAAAGCAACACGACCAGACTGCGCGTCAATGGACCCAGTTGTATGCACGTCCACCGCCACCGCCTGCTCCTGCTGTCGAGGTGGCCCCAAATTCAAAGGCCAAGGCTCGGGCCAGGGCCTCCGCTACACCTTCAGTGACAAGCACCCGGTCAACAGCTCGAACCACACCCAGTTCTTCGCGGCGAGAGCCTATCGTCATTGAAGACTCAGATCATGAAGGTGCGACTTCCCGAAGATCTGCCCCGAAACGCAAGCGTGATGGCGAAGACACGCATGAGGCGGGCGAAGCAAGCTCGCGACCTACTCGTCGAAGAACGACCCGAGGAACGGCAACCGCTGTACCGGACGGTGATGTTATCGTCATCGAAGATTAGACGGCTGGTCCTTGAACCTTGTATCGTCCCTTCTCTCCCCTCATGACATCAGCATTGTACACCACACTGCATTTATTGTAATCTAATCCCAGATCGTTGTAGGTTAATTGGGGTCTGTATTAATCCACTTCTCCTTCGCTTTGGCATTTCTGGTCTTCACTCAGATTTGAGCGACTGAGCACTATCGTCATACCGGTGTGTCATCAATTGTCGCCTCGCACATACTCACTGCCATAAGCTTACCTCGCCAGAGTATGACTATTGAATGCAGCTATATAATCGCCCCCGCAACAGCGCCGCGATGCGTCGGTGTTCCAGACCGTGGCGGAGGGTGTCCATCCTCCTGCGGTGCTTCTGGTTGGCGACCATTTTGTCGTGGACCGTAGTCTGCCGTTCTGGTTCCCTTTTCCAAGAACCCTGCGATCGCAAGTGTTAATATCCCTATACACCCGTTCTCTTATAAACTCACCTCCTATCGACCGCAGTGCGCCCCTAAGCTCGCTGAAGTAAGTTAAGTCTGACAAGTACGTAATGCATTCGATTCTCTCACTTGAGCTTTTGTCCGACTCTCTTCCTGGACGATGAGCCCGCCCCCACTGACGACATAGAAATGAAGGATGTGAGCTGTGGCCTCGGAGAGTATGCGCGAGATGGTTCTCCAGACATTTCGTGTGAGTGCTTACCGCTTGGAACACTCCCCTTGCACTTACTTATATTGAAAGTCATCCCGCGCAGCACTCCATGATGTATGAGGTCACTGGGATAGTAGTATCAAGGCTCCGGTTCTGCATTCATATACGCATGTAGAGCAGTCATGTATGCCATGAGGGGTATCTGTCCAACTCGCTTTTACAGCTCGTCATCTTAACAGTGCCGTGATACTTGCATCAAAGCATAACCTACGAGTGTCAGCTGGCATTGTGATTCTCATCTCTGTGAGTCTGCAACGCCGCAGGCAGGCCGGGAGTCATGCATGGCGTCATACCAGCAAGGACTCGGAGTCGTCGACGTCCTCCCAACAACCTGGCCCCGCGGCCCTGCTGTAAGTGGAGGTAACGGGACCACCTAGAGTATCCCGAATGCCGTTATACGTCTGCGGCTTTTTTGCGGTTCTACTTGCAATCGACAGCTCGTTACCTTCGTAATGTCTTCTACTGTCAGGTACAGATCCTTGTTCTCAATGTGCGGGTGATACGTTGATCGTCCTCAGTATGTAGTATTGTGCGGTATGTGTACAATGATTATTCCTAGTACATGATAATTTGTGGGGCGATAAGAAGACTTCGGACGACATCCCATAACGTGGAGGGTGTGCAAGACTATTGAATGGAACAGCCGTCGGGTAGTGAAGGTAGGCCGTCAGACCCAAGGTCAAGTCCTGGCGGAAGTGGGCCCATGATTTCCGACGGCGGCGAGCCGTACGATTGCATCTGTAACGGTGATGTGAGCAGATCCTAGCATGAATGGATGTGCGGGAAGTGCCCACCGTGTTCATTAGCGTTACGATCTTCACACCTTTCTCTTGGTCTTCTGGGGAATATGTTTTGTCTTCGAAGACCGTGATGATATCCCCAACAATCTTTTGTTGGGCTTCATAGCGATCCTTGTCTTCTTTCGTCAGTTTAGCGTCATTGTCCTTGAGATACGCCGGGAACTTCTCATGCAGCTCCTTGAGCGGCTCATAAAGCACGTCCTTGCTCATGAGCTGGGTCATCATCGTTTCAAGAATGCCTTGCAGTTCATCTTCAGATTCTCCACCACTGTTACCAAGGTGGGCAAGAAGCTTCTCGAAGGCCTCATTGTCGACATCTCCAGGCTTGGATTCCTCCTGCGCGACACCAATGAGCGAGTCAGCGTGGCGAAAAGGAGTATTTGCGCACCTCAGAGGACTCATCAGAGACCTTCAGCTTGTCCATAGCCTTTCGTATCGTCGACTGGAAGGTGTCTTCGCCAACATCAGCCTTCTTCTTTGTGGGCTCGCCAGACGCCGCCGGTGCCTTGCCCTCTCCAGCACCTGCGCCAAGGTCGTTCGCGTCTAGGGCCCCATTCATACTCTCCACAATCATCTCCTCCCACGCCTTCCTAAACGCGGCTTCCCTTTTCTCCTTCTCTTCCTTGTTCTCTGGTTCTCCCTTTCCACCCTCCGGCGCATCAGGCTCCTCGGTCGTGTCAGTGGCGATCTCACGCATCAGAGCGGCCATCCCCGCTGCGAGTTCTTCTGCGAAATCATTCCCAATCTCAAGGTCGTTGATACCCATACGTGGCTTGATAGCGGTATTGGGAGGTACTAGTGGGTCTGCAACCTTGGATGTACTGGGCGTGTCTAGGTGGGACGGCGAGGCCTTCTTCGACGCCGCTTGATTCGGCGGTGGGGACTTGAAGTTGTCCAACACGTCTAAATCAAGTTTGTAATATGCAAGTGAAGGTATAACTTTATCTTACCGTCGAGATCATCCAGATCGTCTTCGACAGCCGGCCGCGGGTCTTTGGTCGAGGGTTTAGACATACTGTTCGCTGTGTGGGAACCAATTTGGTAGGGGATAACTAAGCCCTTAAGCAGCTAACTGCAAGTTTGACTGATATTCCGGCTATTTCGATTCGACGACGCGTCTTCACGTATTGAAAGAGAGTTGTGGTGGTGGTGAAGGTCGAGGGAACGAAGTTCAGATCCGGCGACGCCACGATGCTACAGGTAAACAATGCCAAATACCAATAATTATCGACAGGCGTCTCCTCGTGGCATCCTCCTTTCACCGTCATCCACTCAATTCGAGTCAGCCTCACTCACTTCACCAAGTTCCCTCATCAATTGGCCTGGATTGCCCCAAGAAGCCTCTCATACCACTACTCTGCAGTCCGGCTACGGCTCGCAGTTGGAGAGATTGAACAAACAGCGCCGGTGGCTTCATTCACGGGGCTGCGTTTACCAAGAGGTGAGTTACGTGCAATCTCTCGTTGGGGATATGATCCAATTTTCGGGCACTTTATGCGACAGTAATGGCACCAGCTACTACGTCTATGGCAAAGATGAGCACTGGAGCCAGTGCCAATGCCACCGACAACGGAACGAAACTGCCACCGGAACTGCTACGTATGATTTTTAAATGCTTCGGTTCAAGAAACGAGGAATGGGCGACCGCAGAAACCTGCCACGACTACCATCGCTCCGCATACAGGCTCAAGTGCGATTTACGGACATGTAACCTGGTTTGCCGCTCATGGCGTGCAGTGGCTCAACTTTATCTCTACGAAGAGATTTCCTGGACGTTCAACCCCTCCTGGTATGAAGATTCGCGAGCACGAGTTCGAATTCGTGATCCACAGCTTGCGCCAGAGTTTATGAAGTTGGCGACGATATCCTCTTTCCTACAAAACCGCCCGAACGTCGGTTTCAGCGTTCATTGTATGCGCGTTCAAATGCGCTGGGTACTCGATAATGCCTCAGTCTCAACGCAGTACAAACTCGCCGAGACTCCTCCAGACACTTTCCTTGCGGCTATTAGCCGTGTACCAAACCTGAAGGTTTTGCATGTACGGAACGTCGCCTTCAGCGAAGCTCCTCCGGCTGGCACCCGGCTGACTCAGCAGGGCTTAGACTGCCTTCGCATCTACTATTACCCCAACTTCAGAGGGTCCGCCCCTCCACCAACAACTGCGGCAGAAGCCGTGATCTCCAAGTTCCTCGCCTGTTCGATGCGAGTGAAGGAGCTCCAAATCTCAATCAACGCGAGCCCCCAGCCGCCTTTGGACCTTCCGAATGTTCCGCCGTCCACCCTCGAGATAGAGTCTCTGGTCCTCATTGGTATCAAGGCTGGCGGAGTGATGTTGAGGCGCTTGATGGACTCTCTGGACATCAGCAGACTACGCTGCCTTGTCGTCCAATTGGTCTCGCTTCTTGACCTGAACTTTGGTCAGCCCACCGTTCAACAGTTTATCGACTATATTGGTCCACACCTTGAGGACCTGCGGTATTACGTCCACGATGATCATACCAGGAGCTGTAAGTATCACCATTTGTCATTGCATTTGCTGCTTACATTTACGTGTTACAGTTGCTACGCAGTTGGTCAACCTGGCATCCTGCACTTGGCTCAAGACACTTGCTGTCGGGTTAACTCTACCTGTCTTTCGTCACAATGCGCTGCAATTACGTTCTTGAGAATGTGCTGGATCTCCTTCGTCGCGCTTGGCTCACCCGTGTGGGCCAATTCCCAGTGCTGCGGGAGGTAACCGTTGAGATCACGCTCGATGTCATGACATTCGCTTCGGTCTCTGACCCAGAAGAGGATTGGGTAGCGAATTGCGACCACTTCACGGAGCTCAACTCGCTTCTTACGCAGGTCGTGGAAGCTTGTTCACTGAGCACGATATTCTTTGAATGCGTCACCCAAGGAACTCTCGTCCGAGACCCCCAATCCGCTGTAATGCAGATGTTTCCCGGCTATACGAGAAGGGAAGAATGCAGTTCTGTGATGTCATGCCTGAAACTTGGCGGGACGATCAACACGCGAGCCTGAAACCGAAGAACTCTGCAGTGCATCATTCAGCTCGCAACCTTTATTACGCTGAATGGTTTTGATTTACTTTTGGTAAGTATGCCACTGCATTTCGTTCCGCTGCATTTATTGATTTTTGATAGACTTACAGGATTCTGTCTTCTATATGTAACGTGAAGCCGGTTGCTTAAAAATCTAATAACTTTTACTTCTCGAGAAGCCTTCAGTTGGATTTAGTGGGAATGTGTTCTCGAGCGGCGCGAATGTTGTTCGAATCTGATTTCCCCTTCAGGACAATTGGCTAACCCGCTTCTGTTCTCAGTCCTTCGTGCCTTCCATTCATGGGGAGGCTTCGCATCTGAGTGCAGCCCTTGGAGTACGCTTAGACAGTGACAGCTGTTCATATTGTATATCTATCATCACTCATACTCATCTTTCCAAGCTAAAATAAATGCTTCTCTGCCACTATGTGTTCTTTGTGACGTCAGGTCAAACTGTATCAGGCGACTCACAAGTAGTCGATCAACTCTGCCGCTTTTCGAGTCCAGAGTGGTGTGCGCAGGCCGAATTTTGAAAGGTACGACAAGACCAAGGCTGCAAAGCTCATGAACTTTGGAACGCATAATGATGCTATGCTCACCATGCTCTTACGAAGCCTTCCGGTGTTGGCTTACTGTGCATATGCAGCATATGCCTTACGAACTCCTTGAGCCCTGCACATCCCCATTCCGAGCTCAAGCGTCTCCATTCCGGCCGTCAGGTGTGGATAATCTTAGCTCTTCCTTCATTAAAATTTGTTTACTAAACATGAGCAGGGCAAGCACTGGATACAGCCCCGAGACGTTACGCCCAAAACTTGGCGGACCGATTACCACACGAGATTCATCGAATGCCCCTATAGTCCGCCAGTTGCTCAAAATATTCGGTATACCAAATATTGATTGACTTTGTGAGCACACTGGTATATATGTGTTTGGTTATTTATTCACGCCCGTTTTGATAGATGTAGCAGATGTCCAGCTCATATCTTCCAAGTTAGCTGCGTATCATGCAAATGGTTACTAAAGAGTCAACAGTGTGAGAGCATGTTCATGAGCGCTGCGGTGCTGTTTGGAGCCGACCTCTGCTATGATGCATAATGCATCGCTCACAGCTTCATCTGGCTCCTCTGCGCACTGTTGCTCACGACCTTCATCCGGGAAGTGAGTGTGCATCTGAGTGCGGCCCTCGGAGCGCAGATGGGCAGTGACTATTCCTCATATTGTACGTTTACTCGCACTACTGCTCCTTTTGTTCAAGCTAAACCACTTCTCAGCTACTTCTTTGTTTCGCGATGTCAAGCAACACCATATCCGACGAGTTGCGAGCTGATGGTCTATCGACAACACTGAACAAATTAGATGTGAACGAATGCTCCCTCCCTCCTGACGTCATCCATCATGTCTTCGAATACTTACATCCTTTCGATTGAGCAGCGACACGCCCCTTCCATTTGTACAACCAGGGCTGGAAGAAGCGCGATCTGCTGTCTTGTGGCTTCGTCTTCGCACTTGGTGGCTGGTCGCTCGCTCCCACATCTTCCAGGACGTTGTGCTCGTTGTGCGGGCTCCTACCAGACTCAAGAAGAAGAAAAAGACAGCTGCAGGTCCTCGACCAATTCCGTGCTTTTCTTGAAAAGTCGCCCTGGAATCAAGGTAGCATTCGTAGACTATACTTGAAGCCTGCTGACAAGACCAAGGCTGTCCTGCCCAGTGGTATCAAATGGCACAATCCCGCCATTTTCTCGGCGTTTATACGAGGTCTTCCGGCATTGAAGGTACTACACGTATGCAACCTACTTTTAATAAGGGCCTTGGTTCCCATATGTGCTTACTCTGCGAGGCTGGAGCTCGAGAGGTGTATATCAGCCTCTGGGGCCGAGATAACACTCTATCGCGCCCGACGCCGAGGCTGCTTTAATACTCACCTTATTCTCCAAGATTAGAGTCCTACAATGGATTAGAGGGGGGCACGCAGCAATCAGCAAACACCTCTAAAATACATCGGAGTGCAAGTTCCTTCCTGAATGTTCTACATCTCATCTTACAACAACCGACAATGGGCGATGCTCTTCTGAAAATTTAAAGTGATTTCGGCTGCCTAAATGCACTATCGACGCTGGAAGTCCATCTGGCAAAGGGGCAGTGGAGGGCCATCGAATGCTTCGAGACCCTGCATTCATTGTGTCCATGAAAGCAATGTTAGAACATTTAGCGTTTCATTGCTCAAGAGACGTTGCATCTGTGAGTAGCCCCAGCCAACCATAGGCAAATCAAACTCACAAAGGATATCGTTAGACGCTGGCCCGTTGCTTAACGTCACGGTGTTGACGAATCTGCGAATCTTCACTGTCATGTTTATAGTGTTGACGCGAATGCTTTTGAGACTGTATCGTGCGATGAAGTACATCTTGCGCACGCTCTCCGCCCAACTGTCCCGTCAGAACCAATCGCTGTTACAGGGAAATCCTTCGAAATCACGCTCGCCACTGGCAGCGGAGTGACGTTGACTCTGGGTTGGTGGACACACAATCCTCAACTCGAACATGCCCTCGAGCGCGTCGACCAGATGCTGGCAGATGTTGTAGATCAGTGTACGCTGCCTGGTATCACCATACAGCTTCATACCCGGGCGACGGAGTCGGCGAGGGCGAACATGTCGTGCATGTTTTCGGTGCTGAAGGAGATGAACCGGCTGATATTCCAGGACGACCAGCCCGTATGAGAATGAACAATACGGTGAGCGGTCATGACGTCGGATTGCAGCTCAGAATTCCCACTCAAACTGCAATCCGCACAGTCAAACCGCTGACGGCCCTTTCCAAAGCTTTCGCGAGGCACAATTCACAAAACTTCGGCATGCGTACTCAGCCGAGCAATGTCAGTTGGTAGTGACTCATGGTCTTTGTTTTGTAATTTATCTGGAATGTGCGTTGTTAAGTAGGAGAGAGCACTGTATCAATTTACACCACTTGAGCATGCTGCATGTATGCAGCACTAAGAGTTATGACAAGCCACTGAGGTTCCAAAGCACTGAGGGAGTTTTATTTACATTCTTTGATATTAATGTCTGCCATGTTCTGCCATACAAGCCGGGTTAGGTTATAACTATCCTAAAGTTCGGTGGTGCAATGCCATGATCAGACGAAACACCTAGTCAGTGTAATACCTTTGCTAATAACCATGTACTGTATGTGAAAATTTCATCCTCCTGCATACCTGGGGTAGCTGAGAGGTGATCAGTTCAAGAGCTACCATGAACTCTGTCTTATCTTCTGCTCCGGAGCCTAATGCTTGCCTTTCCGTCATGCGCCCAAACCCGTGACATGTGGAAAGACACTACAAGGCGCGTGTTGACAAATTGAGGCGTTGCGAGAATTGCATCGATAGATGTGAAGTCGAATAATCGGAAGTCATCGAGCTCCTCCCGTCAACCTTCAGGACAATTGTGGTGAGTGTGGTTGACTGGACTTCCTGCAAGAAAGCGTGGGACTCATGAGTAGTCTGCTTGCCAGTCGGGACGAATCTTGGGTATTCGACAGAGGTCGCAAAACCTCAGGCATGTCAACTTCGCGCGAGGCTTGCAGGCCAAAATCAGCTAAAACGTGACAGCACAGTGAGTGGCGTGTAAGACAAAGTGTATGGCAACATACCGCAGACTATGCTGCCACAATGCAAGGCAAGGTCCAGCTCAGTAAGAGCTGTCTCCATAGCCCTTAGATAGGCCGGAAGACCGTGAAACCCAATGCCTGAAGTCCACTTGAGGCACAGTCCGTTTGGAAAAATGCGTGGAAAAGCCGAGATCCAAGGTTTAATCAATTCTGTCGGACCTTTGCCTTCCACTGAGAATGCAACCATGTCCCAGTTCAATGTCAAGCTGCGCAGAGTTGACCTCAGAATTCATCGAGAGTCTGTCGTAGGTACGAGGTTCGATCAGATGACCATAGCTCCCAAGTGTCGAAGCCAATATCGTCCAGTGTGAGATGCGAAATGTTAGGGAAAGCTGTGAGGAAAAAGAGGAAGTCTTCGGGGTGCCGATACTGGCAATCATTCAGGTATAACGTCTGGATATGTCCGAAGGCAGCACGTAGAGCGTCACGATCTTCAATTTCACAGTAATCCCAGTGCATTATTAATAAATCCAGGTAGGACAAACTTGACAGCCGGCTGAGTATTTCCCAAAACGGCTTGCCATTCTCATCATCCAATTGGGGAGGTGGCTCGCTTATGCATAGGGTGTTTACATATCGAGCCACAACAGGGTTGCTGTACAGCTCTGGACTTAAGTTGCTATCCTCCCAATCGATGTGACGTATGGAGTGGAGGTGCATTTGGCTAGTTTAGGTCCAAGACATGTGAGTTAAGGCACATGCTTGGAGCGAGGTACGATCCCTCGCGGAGGTCTTCGATGATACGGTCCAACAGCTCTTGGGAAGATCGTAGATACTGTCAACGGTATAGTAAGTGACTAAAATAAAGCGAACGGGACTCTAGTTAGCTTACATTGCCATCTTTTATACGAAAAGATGCTGTAGGTCTTATTTTGTCCGTCATATGGCCCAAAACCACGATGCAAGTAGCGCGGAAATGAAGTCTAGAACGAGGTATCAGGTCAGACAGACAACCACCGGCCTCATCTGGATCTGTCTACTCTGCCTAGGGAGAGTAGGTGTTAGTTACTCAAGCATCGGGAAAGTCGTGAAGCCTCTTACCAGCTGCCTTGCCGAATAAATGGTTCGGACCGGATACCAGTGGCAAGTCTCTGCTGAGTATTGAATAATAAATAAGTGCAGCTAGACGTTGAATGACAAGTAGAACCGCAACCCACGAGCAACTTGGCACACAGTGGCGAGAAGTGAGCAATAGCACAGGAACACGTCGTGGCAGAGACCCATGCCATCGAATTCAGGGCTTCCCACAGATAAGATCACTTTATCTACACCGTGCAAAAAAGTGACTTATCTCAATCTTGCCATATCTGGCTTGCCTTCGGATGTTTCGCCGGCGTCCGGATAATTCTAATTGGAAACCCTGGCTTCTGCGGGTTTCTCCGTGATCCAAAACCCTCCTAAATTGGGAAATGAGCGGGACGCTGGATTGTGAGCGCTGGTAGACGCAGGTAGCTCATTTTCCGCTGTCTGAATGAGAACTGTGCCAATTATCATTGTAAATTCTTATGAGCTTCATGGAACACGAATATATCCCCTATTAAGACTGATCATAAGGTGCAAACCAGTGTTACAAAGCGAGTGCAAGCTGAGATGGTATTGAAAGCTTGTCAGAGGATCTTTACTGTGTAGTCATCTGACACTTTATACTCTGAAGTCTACTTTACTTTATATGTACAATGATACTTCTCATTTGCTGTTCCATTGTGTACATACAATACTGTGTTATGGGTACTATTTCAGAGCTGCTCGGATTGCTAACAGGATTGCTAACAGCGTTAAAAGCCCAGATGGACATGGCCTGATAATGTTTGATGCATATTGTAATCTCAATAGATTTAATCAAATTTCATAGCATGTCTACAGCAAGTAAGATGGCGATGAACGGGCAACTCGGCTTAGTGCTGGCCGACGCGTTGCGGCGCCTATTGATGGGAGCTGCCCGCCCCTTTCCCGATTTGGTAGGGTATCTTCGGACCACGGAGAAACCCGCGGAAACCAGGGTTTCCAATTAGAATTATCCCCGGCGTCCAACGTGTTTGCTGGACCACCTCTGCTGTCCGCTTTCCCCATCGTCGGCCCTCCGCAGTTCAGCTAGCCGGCCGACGCTCGTCAGTCTACCATGTTCCCAACACTCGTTCGCCTCTCCAAGGCTTCGCGTCGCACGCTTACCCCGAAACGTGGCAACAAGGACTTCTACAAAGGTCAACTAATCCTTGCGCATATACGAACCTCAACTCATATGCTTGCTGTGCAGGTACGCGGCAAGCGGAGCTTCCTGGTGGTCTGCGGACGGGTGCCCCGGGAAAGCATGTTGTGAGGGGCAAGGCGAAGTACCGCCTGTTGGACGAGAAAGTGCGGTACTTCGTCGCACCGCCAATTGAGGACATCGTGGCGTCGCCGGTGCGTCGCTTACCCTCATTCCTCGCTCTACACTGACAGCAAAGCCACACTGCTGTATAGTTGAAGCCATACGTCAGTACGAACGTCAGATTGTCGCAGGAGCAGAAGCGGGAGGTGTACGGCAAATTGCCGCGGGGCGGTCTGACTGGCTCGAGTTTCCTACGCTTTGCGGAGAAGCAGGTCGCGTCGTCAAATCCTTCGTCATAGTCTTGCGACATGCCAGCCGCGTCTCTGGACTCCCTGTCGAAAACCCGGGCTAGGAAGATGGCGATGTCGATTCCTTCAAGCTTTCGACTCTGATTGCCGGGACCTTGTCTCGAGATCATGACACGGCCTCTGGACCAGAACGCTGCGCGCGCCGCCGAAGGATCGGGAGGATCGGAAATCGATAACCTGCTTTCGTCGTCGTCGAGGGCCCGCGCGGCCCTGTCGAGCGCGCTTTAGGGATATCTTTCGGTTGATTCTACCCCTACAGTACCCATCTGAAATGATAAATATCGTGTGTGTCTCCGCCAAAAGCACGTTGTCAACTGTGAGTCCGGTCTTGCCGCGAACGACAGATAGAAACAAAGGCTATCGATGGAAGAGCACCGCATGGAGAGCGAGAACTCCAACAGAACTCCCAAACGGCCCAAGCGTGTACCATCTCGCCCCGATATGCACATGCGCCGTACTAGGAGCGAGCAATCGTGGTACCAGGCTGTCGCGAATGGAAGCTTCCCGACCTCCGACACCGCGCCGGAGCATGCTTACGGGAACTGAAAGGAGACAAGGCGGAGGTGAGTACGCTTGCACTCGGGTCTTATTTGTGTTGTTCATTCGGTTGTGCCTCTCGATAGGACCTGTGCAGCCATCATTCCTTCGGCTTCATGAGCCTGAATTCTATTGTGAGAATGAGAACCCAGGGTACCGACAGTGATGCTTCTGCAAGGCTGTTTGCGATCGTCGTGGTGGGTGCAAGGGCAATGGGGCAGCCCGAAGCTTCGAGTATGTATGCACTTGACTGGGCCGCTCTGCGAGAGCTCTGTTTGAGAGCTGCGCCGATGGAGTGGACGCTCTCACTCCAAAGCACAAGGCGGGCTGAAGCCTGCCAAGTACTTCGGCCTCGGCCAGGGCTCGCAATCGCTGAGCGTAACACGCATGTCTGCCAGCGCAGGATGCCTTGTTCTTTATCTTCTCTCTGGCCAGACAGTCTGAGCAAGCTTGCACGTGCCGGAGGCGTAAGTCGCATCAGGACCTTTCGAAGCACACTTGTCATCCTGGCATGATACTGACAGATCCTCACTCCCGCCGTCCGGACTTTCGACGCGCAGTCGCGTCATCTCTCAGGATAACGAGTGCAGGCTGCTGCACACTGCTGTCTCTGCGAGAGCCTTCGTAATCGCAAGTCCTGTCATGTGACCCAACAGTGGGGATATAAGTCGTGCGCCGAATCTGAAGGAGCATCACCCAGCTCACCCACTTCTCCTCTCACCACTTCACCACCTTACCACCACCCAACTAAAGTCAAAATGGTTAACGTCAAGGTCGGCGACACTGTCCCCACTGGCAAGTTCGCCACCGTCTACTACACCCCGGAGCTCGAGAGCCACTCTGCCTGCGGTGCTCGTGCGTCTTCCCCAGCCCGTTCCTCTATCTGCAGATCCTGACGCACAGACACTATAGCCTCGAAGCTGACCACCGATGCCTTCAAGGGCAAGAAGGTCGTCATCTTCGCAGTCCCGGGAGCCTTCACCGTACGTCCCCCGATCTAATCAGATGCAGATCGCGTCGCTCACGGGCGTCCCGCTACCAGCCCTCCTGCCACGCGAACCACCTGCCCCCGTTCGCCGAGAAGTACGACCAGCTCAAGGCCAAGGGCGTCGATGCCGTCTACGTCCTCTCCAACAACGACCCCTTCGTCCTCTCCGGCTGGACCCGTGTCCAGGGTGTCCAGGAGAAGGTGTGTACGCTTCCACATCTCGCATCGTACATCAGCTTATGTAGATCGCTCAGATCGTCCCTTTGACTGACGTCGACACCGCCTGGTCCTCTGAGCTCGGCCTCACTGCGGACCTCTCTAGTCTTGGCATCGGTCTCGGCAAGCGCACCACCCGCTACGCCCTTGTCCTCGACGACAACAAGATCACCTACCTCGGTGTACGTCTAGTTCCTTACTTGCGCACCCTGCTGCTAGATCTGACTTGCTACGTGGCAACAGGTCGAGGATGACCCCACCCAGGTCACCAAATCCGGCGCCGAGGCTGTCCTCGCCGCTCTCTGAATCGCACACCCCCGAGCGGCATTGTGAAATAACCTGGGCTAGACTGGAGGGATAGAAATGTAGAAACTGTAGAAAATTTGTACTGCATATCGTAATATAAGGTCAACTGTACTTCACTTCGTATATTTCCCTAACACCGGACGGTGGGCTCGAATGTAAACGACCGTTCGCTGAGGGAAGTACTTTAGCTCTAACTTGTATCTGAAGGTGCTCGGGCCAAATAAGGCAAGTACGAGAAAATGCGTAGATGCGATAAGGATTCGCTTAGCTTCCGCATCCCTGTCACACGCCGCCAGCACGCCAGCCATGGTTTTCACTACGTCGCAGGCACGTAGTACCTACCACCATCGTGAGTATCCGCTGCGTTCACGCATGTTCGGACCACTGACGAACTGTAAGAACACAAGCATGTCCTCTATAAACTCTTCTTTATCATCCAAGTTTACCTCAAGACCTGTTGAACACGTTCGAGAACGACCCCTTGTTGCTGCCAAACCCTCCAAGACCCTCACGGACGAGTTTGAGCAGTTCCGCGTAAAAGCGCTCTCCCAAAAGTCCAGCTGTGAGGTGCAGGTGATTTTGCCGGATACAGGGCCCAGGCATCCCAACATGCGCCCGGAAATATTTGGCCAAATTGACAATTTCAGGAAGGGCCAGCAGCGGACGCTCTTACATCTCGCGGCGAAGAACAACGATGTTCCGCTTGCGTACGAGATGGTTCGAATGGGCATTACATCGAGAAAAACCTCAAAATTTCCTACAACCTTGTACAGCGTCTGGAATAGATGCAAGCGTCTCCTGAGTGGTAGAATCGTCTTGTAATTGGCGAAATTAGCACAAGGCGTCCAATCTCCGTAGTCGCCCGGGATCATTTGTATGCCACTTGTAATGCTCTTACAATCAGCATGCAAGTGAGTTAGGAGTTGGTTCCAAGTTAACAGACCATCCCACCGCTTGTAGCCCGAGCAATGCTTAGTGATTGGCAAGGGTAAACCCTCCATGCTTAGAGGCTAACCCTTACCCTTACCCTCCAAAACCCTTACCCTTATGAAGGGTAAGGGTTGAGGGTTACCCTTCAAACCCTTGCCAAAATAGGCAGAAAATAGTGCTTTGAGTGCTTTTTCATTCACTTATAATGTCAGCCTTCTATTTGAGTAGCTTGGATTGATATAGAAAGCACTCACAACACTTGCAGCCCTATCCAGCAACATGTCTGGTATTTGCATGCAGACCCCTGCCAGACGAGGGTTAACTTTCTTCAACCCTCACCCTTACCCTTCATACCCTTACCCTTAACCCTCGGGGGTTTGCAAACCCCTGCCTATCACTAGCAATGCTTGCCAGCTTATGGCTTATTCTCAGCTCTGTGTGGCTACATCATTCTGAATTTCTTGTATTTTTCACACCTTTTACTCTCATTGTATTTTTATGCAATAACACTGGCTGATTATTTAACTGATTAGTGTTGCCAAAGTTCAGTTTGATTCGGTGGTTCAGAACCAGAACCAATGAACTGAACCATGTGGTTCAGTTCAGTTTGGTTCTGGTTCGGCCTCTAGTAACTTGGTTCAGTTCTTGGTTCAGGGCATGGCTGTCACACCCTGAACCAAGTTCGAACTAGTTCAAACCATGAACCATGTACATGTTATGTAGTGTATTTGTACTGGGATTCATAAAGAAAAGTACATGAACTTACTTACTGTAGCATGTCTAAACTATTTTTTCATTATTGTGCTTGTAAACTGAGCACCAAATGTTGCTCTGCTTATGTTTTGGTGTATACATGATGCCATCAATAGCTGCCAAAAATGGCAACTGGCAGCCTCTACCAGACACTGAGCTTCAAAATGTCATAATATAAGGCTTTTGCACTATACAAACCCTTCTAGATGTCAATATATAACTCTATTATGATCTACCATTGCAATTATACTGATTTGACAGAGTAAAGCAGATATATACATGGTTCAATGGTTCGAACCAGTTCGAACCCTGAACTGAACCAACTGAACCAGTTCATGCTGGTTCAGTTCAGTTCGATTCTGGTTTGGCTACTAAACACTTGGTTCTGGTTCTGGTTCTGACAAAATGGGCCTGAACCGAACTGAACTGAACTTCGGCAACATTATAACTGATCATTTATGTGTAAATACATCTCGGGCGTTGCGTGCTGTAAAAATACCCTGCTACCAGTTTGCACGCCTGCCGAGACCCTGGAGTGGGATTCATAAGCTGAGACAAGGGACAAGGCATGTGAGCTTACCTCCTGAAACGGCAAGATGCCTTGACTATACTCACATCGTCGACTGCCATCCTTGAAAGCTCTCTCTTTCCTCTCCTCACACTGCAGTCCTAAGTAGCATTCATCTGTCAGTATCCAGACAGAGATGAGATGCGAATATGTACTTATCTTGGTTGTCTGTGTAGTAGTGAGAGGATGGGAGCGAGATCTAAGGTGTGTGTAGCATATCAGTACAGACATTTGAATTTGGCGCACAGTCAGAACTTACGAGTGGGTGAGCAGATTCGCAAAGTTGCGCGTGCCTTATATGCACATGCAGCCAGCTGTTGAGTCAGCACAACCACAACAGCGCTGACTGCGCACTGACCTGAAATCTGAGACATTGTTCCCGAATTGTAACACCCCACCCTGAAGTGTTACCCTTCGTGACAGCCGCACCCTGCACGCCGTAGAGACACCAGCAATATCAAACTCTAGTCATACTTCGAGCTCCACGTTGTATGGCATGCCATTGAGATTCAAACCGCAGCGCTTCAACGGCCGTGTAAACCCTCATAAGGAGTCCCGTATCCCGGCGCTGGCGGGCGAGGTCGGGGGATATGTCTATGCCAAATATAAAGGGCGTGTTGTCAAACAATATTGCTGAGAAACCACGTACTCACTGTTTAAAGCATGGATACTTTTTGTAGTGCCGTCCTGTTAGGGTAGGTGGATAGACTGTAACTTACTGAACGTAGGTTGACTAGGACGGCATTCAGGTTGGGCTGAGGTACTCACCAGAGTTTCTGTCAGCCGCCGGCATGGACGTGAGAAATGATAAAAATGGGTGCTGAAAGAGTTCCAGCCTTTCATGAGAAAGACGCAAGTAGGTTGTAACTCACCATTACTCTTTCAGCAATGTTACAAGTGGTAGAATCGGTCCAAGGAGTAGAATCCGTGCAAGCGTCTTACGGGCTGATCGGAAGCCTCTCCGAATACGGAAATTGAGCGTCTAATCTGCAAATTGGCGTAATCGGTAGGAGCCGCCGGGATTCCTTTCGATGTACGATCGACTACAAGGATGCGCGTGGCGCAACAGCGCTGTTTCTCGCCTGCGAGTGCATGCGCTCGACGCAGAACATCAAGGACATAATGAAGACGATGCCCAGGCCGACGCCAGGGACAGAAGACGCGAAGGTCCTCAGCGACGAATATTTGGACGACGAAATCACTCGCACCCTGCGCATTGCGACGCTGCTCATCGAGCAGCACGCAGACGTCAACGTCACCGTCGACGGGCAAACGCCCTGAGTATCGCTGTCGAGATTGCGCATTGGCCGCTCGTGGAACTTCTTATCCGCCATGGTGCAAAGGTTCCCTCCCACCCGAAATTCGGCAATCCGAGGCAGAAGCTGAAGTATCAGAACCTCCTGAAGACGGTCCGCGCCGCCAAGCCCCGTCCTGCCCGCCCATGCCCCTGCTGGTCTAGCGAGCTGCTCGCGAACTGCCACGCAGCGAAGAACTTCCCATACCCCCGGAGTTCCTCTGCCACTGCGGGAGCCACAAGACGTATGGTCGGTGCTGCACGAAGAAGAAATTTGGGATGGAGGAACAGTGGCATGCCCCCGAGGACTGGATATGCCCGGTACGCGTTATTCAAATGTCGACACCTGACGACGATTCCTTCCTGGGCCGGCTTCTCCAATGGACACCACGCCCTCAGCGCGCTGCAGCAGACACCAGGCTTCGACCCCGCTGATCTGAAGAAGCGGACAAACGAGACGTGGGTCAGTTGTTTGACGGTCTCCCACCGGACACTGTCGAGCCTGGGTTCATCTTCGCCATGAAGTCGGTCGACTTCATCCCACAGTACGCGTGCATGTACGCTTATGCTGCAGTCCGCTGAAAATGCCTCCATAGCCCATGGACAGGCCAACTCAGTCGCATCGAGAGCAAGAAACGCTGCGATGAGTGGAACACCGCAGTGGACGCCTACATCGCTTCCGGCCAGAACCGCCGCCGCCGCTCAAGCTTCGACATCGCGTTCTGCGCGAAGATAGGGGTTAATGGCGGCCCGTTGTACAAGGAGTGCGAGGCGGAGGGCTGCGAGCGCGCAGAGGGCGTTGATGTCGAGAAAATGAAGTGCTGCGGTAGCTGCAGACTAGTAAGCCCGCCATCTGTCGGTCCAAGTAATACCCGAGTTAATGTTGCACTTGGTGTCGTAGATCGTCTATTGCAGTCAAGCGTGCCAAACCACGGACTGGAAACGACACAAGGCTGAATGCAAGACGAAGAGCCATAAAGAGCAACGCCTCCCTGCCCAACAGCTTCTGGAAGAGTTTTTCACCATGCAGACCCGAACCATGGCGGCCGGCCTGAATGGTCTCAGTACGCCTGGTGTCGGGGACCTGAGCGGGATTGAATGCGCCGAGCTCGATTAGCAGCTCAAGTTCACGCCGACGGACGGAGGATACAAAATATGTGGCCAGGATAGTTGCGCTGTCCGTTCATAACCCATCAAAATGAACCCTGTCGCATGGGCGAGTAAACTATGTGAAGATCTACAGACTACAGAGCCCTGTTCTGGTGGAGAGGACATAGGCGTGGTGCACCAAATATGTAAGAGAGCGAGCACTTATTGCCGTCACCCGTGACACGCTGCCGCATAGCGTATAGTTACTTTGCACGTCTTAACGCACAAAAAAGAGCACTGTGAATCAATGTGAACATACAGCGGCCTTTTGTTGAAAACTCAGTGCCATTACATATCCGTGAGGCCTCGACTACTAGGAGGCTTCGTCCCGGGTGGGCATGCTCGTTGCTCTGCTCTCGGCCATCATATCTAAGATCTAGATCTCATATTATATAAGGTTCGAACAAGCTCGAAGGGCAACCTTGCCAACAACGCCTCACTGTGAGAAAGCAACAATGCAAGAATTCGAAGGTCCAGGCAAGCTCAAGAAGGAATGCACGCAATGCCAGCATTGCCTGAAGCACAAGGGGCCTGGCGTCACCCTTTCGCTCTGCGGAGGATGTAAAGTAGACATGTACTGCGTACGTTTTGTTGTCCTCGGAATCTCAACCAAGAAAGTCGTGCTAACCGTCTGCACACACAGAGCAAGCAGTGTCAGAAGGATGCGTGGGCACAGCATAAACCCATTTGCCAACGGCAGGTCCGGCTCAATGCAGAGTGGTCAGACGACAAGCTCAAGACGCTGGAATCGCTCCGCGAGTTCGCGGCCTACCACCGGATGACGCTGGCGTGCTGCGGCATGCAGGCCCTCGAGCTGCACCGGGACATAAAGAACGCGGAGAGGTACACGTTCCAGGTCCTCCTGCGCAAGCGGCCTAACGCGAAACGAGCCGCAGAAAGCTGGATCGTGGAGGACGCAAAGGTCATCCCGTACGACATCCTGCCGCCTGAGCGCGAACAATTTCTCCGAGAGGCGTTGGCGAAGTGGGAGAGCAAGAGCTCCGCACCTGACCACAACTCGTTCTTTATCCTGATGCAAGACCTCGAGAGCGACGCTTGCAATTCTTTCCCATGTGGGTTCACGCGGAAAGTTGCACAGGGGGTGGCAGGCAGTGACTCATCTGGGTGGAAGGATCAACTCAGGCTCAGAGCAAACAATGGCGTTGGCGGATTCGGGTTGAAAAGCTGAACTGTTTTGCGCCGAACAGACGTCGAGAGTCTTACCATCATTCGTACGAGGCATCCCTGCCGATTTGTGGTACAGTACGCAATACATTACATCCACCGAGCGTGCAATCATGGACAGCTATCCGCGAGAAATTGCTCATTCCGGACTACACCGCGACGCCAAGGGTGCAAACATCTTGAGTGAAGACACATAAGTAGTACTTACAGTGGCAAACGGCGCAAGCAGTGGCGAGCACATACATACGTGGGAAATGTAAGATAACGCCTGCTTGAGATAAGATAGCGTTTTAGCCTCGCCATCAAATTGCGCCGGCCAAGCTGAGGACGGTATGTAAGTCTTTCATTCCGCGAGTCCATAGAGCACAGAGGCCACCTTTGTACCTACATAGTACTGGAGGCCCCAGGTCGCAGGCGTTTATATTGCGGGTCGGGGTGATCCGAGTCCTGTCCGAGTCCGTCTGCAAGAGCGGGCGCTGCTTTGCGCCACAAGGGCGCCAGCCTGAGTGGCAAATCATAGGCATGCTTTTCTCTCTTCACAACCACCACCTGGGACAGCGGATACACAATAAGACTGTCTTTGAGTCGTATTATTTCTCATCCGCATCTGCATCAACAGGTGCCGCGAGAAGTTCCGTATTGCAAGTCAACCAACTGGACGCGTCTTCGCCACTCAACCCGGGATGTCTCAGAGGTACGCTGGCCAGCGGCGTTCCCTGTTCTTGGAAGATCAATTAATAATGTCTAATTCTCAGCAAGACCATACACGACTTACCACAGGAGATTCTAGACCATGTGATTGGATGTTTGGGCTGGGAGCCTGAATCTCTGGAGGCCTGCGCCCTGACGCACCGACAATGGACTCATGCCAGTCAGAAGTATCTGCACCACAGCCGTCGTATTGACTGGGACAACGAGCACGGTATCACAGATCGAGAGATGTACTCCAACCCAGACGTCGCCGGCTTCGTGCAAGAACTGGATATGAACGTCCCTCCTTCTCCAGCTCAACACGAGGTTTCGTGGCGGGTCCTCTCCGCGTCTGAAGAACGTACGAAGCATCAAGTTTGCCAACATGGAGTGGATCTATTGCAACGCAGCAACCCGCGACACCCTTCGCCGTGTGTTCTCCCCGAGTCGATAGCTCAATTTTCCAGTGGCCACTTCCAACATGCACATGACTTCATCTATTTCCTGTCGGCTTTCCCCAACATCGTTGAACTGGACATCAGGGATATCGACTGGAACGCAGATGTCATCGACCCCGTCGTATATCCACCCCAGACACTGGATCTGATTCCCGGCGCATCCCTGAAGAAATTGTCCTTTAGTTGGGATGACGACGACGATGGCAACGCAGCGTCTACGCTCGTCCGGCCGTGGATATCGC
Organism: Terana coerulea; assembly: GCA_024811115.1. Taxonomy (NCBI): domain Eukaryota; kingdom Fungi; phylum Basidiomycota; class Agaricomycetes; order Polyporales; family Phanerochaetaceae; genus Terana; species Terana coerulea. The sequence goes on from JAKOGH010000736.1 coordinate 182,139, forward strand.
AGCTCCCCAAGTACTCAGCGACCGTTTGCGGTTTGAGTGGGCGTCGTGGAGAGGGATGCATACGCTGCCTGCATATTTGGCTGCGTTGGGGCCCGCGGTGGCCGATCTCGAGGTCGGTATATACAGGGGAGATGTCCAGCCCGGTACGTTTGTACTAATTGGTATTCCAGTCGTTCGCTCACTATTCTCATGCAACATGTAGCCCATCTCGGTGTCAAAGCCTGCACGCAACTTCGAAGTCTCACCTTCGACGGTCTATGTACCGGCAGCCGTAACCTCCCCGGCGACGCAAACGTCGGCCGTGATTACTTCTGGGTCTTGCACATACTCGGTGAAGCTCCGTTGGCGCAACTCACGGACGTCATTCTGAAAGTCGAGGCAAACAAAGCGCAGCAGCTTGTTTCCTTTGATTTCGCGGCCCTCGACGAGCTGCTTGCACAGCCTCTATTACGCCACATCCGCCTCACCATATCGTTTATTTCATGGAATCTGGTGAAGATGCGGAGCAACTCTATTATCGACGGCGTCGATGAGTTTACTCTCGCTATCGCACTCATTGCGGACAGGCTTAAAGAGGTCACCAGGAGCAAGAGGCTCAAGTTTGGTGTACATTAATTACTCATGGCTTGTCGGCACATAGACCAATAACCAGTTGGGCGTTGGGGATTATATGATGTATTATATGGATTTTATGGTGTATATGATGCAAACAACAGAAACAAGTATTGAATATAATTTTAAATTTACGCCGGATACAAGAGTCTGCGGACTGATCTGAAGCATAGGTAGGACGGTGGTGATTGTGAGTGAAAAGCGTGCTGCCAAGGAGACATGGGACATACCAGGAAGAGCAGCAGCGAAGGTGTGGATAACGGGACACAGCGCACGAAAGCGTGGTGGGTTTGAATGATGGCGTCCAGCTCGTTGAGAAGAGCAGACGCGATGAAGGCGGTGAGTTGACGGGCGTAACTTGAATGAAAAAAATAACGATGATGAAGCTCCTAAGTCATGAAAAAATGTTTTTGTAGTAGCATAGTAAACCTTGACGCGGGACGAGAATGACGTCCTCTCTACGCCAGGGTCTGGTTGCCCACAGACCGCGACGATGCCTTCGACAAAGTTGAGCCTGGATCGCCCTTGGTGACCTGATGCTTGCGTCGCTTCGAGTCCTTGGACTTCTAGCGGATCATCGCCTTGAGGTCGATGACGCGCATCCTCCTAGGCGCACTGGAGCTTGGTTCAACCTCGAGACCACCGTCGTCGCGCTGCTGACCGTAGGGGTTGAAGCGACCACCGCGAGTGCGTGGTTGAGGGCCAGCGACCTCGACATATGCACGCTTCTGCGCACGCTCTCGAGCGCTACTCTTTTCTTGGGAGCCGGGGGTATTTGCGTGCCATGAGTCTTCTTCTTGGGAGGTGTCTGAGGAGCCATAAGAGGCCGATTCACCAAAGCGTCGGTGATCGTCAAGCGAGACATCTTCGGGACCAGGGCGGATGAGACTGCGAGCTTGTCGGCACCAAGCGTCTTCGACTCCAGTGCAGCCTTGGTTGGCGACATCTCGTCGTGTACAAGCGTCGCCTCCGAATCAATGCTAGCCGCGTCGAGGTAGTCGTCGAATTCGTCGTAGGCCTTGTCGTCAGAGCATCGATGAGCGGAGAGAGAAACAGGCGCAGAGGACAGGTGGCTGCCGGGGTTGTTGACGGACGCAGACAGACCAGACAGTTCCCAGTCAGCGATGGCTTCCTTAGAGTAGTCTTCGGTGAAGTCATCCGCCATCTCGACGGTCCAGTCCGATGGCGAGGCCATGATGATGTCGCCAGACAGCGGTGGAGGAAGACGGCGGGCCCACACATCCGTCGGTCCAAGGACATAGCCGGTATCCACGTCCATCAGGTCATCAGAGTCAATAGAGATGTCCATAGCATCGGTGGCGCACTGTATACACCAGCGTTAAGGTTGAACATGGTGCCAACAAAGATACATCGACATACCTGAATATCATACTGAGAGTGAAGCTGAGGCTGACAGACACAAACGATCAGTTGGACTGAGTCGTGCACACAATATGAACACGCACCAAAAGGTGGCGACCAAGAAGGTTGAGCATTCGCTGCATTCTTCCCATCCTAGCGGCACGCTTCCCCTTTGCTCCCGCCGCCTGGCAAGACATGACGTTCTTGCGACCATGGAGGCAGCATTGCTTGACAGGGGCCTTGCGCAGTTGGAGGGCCTGGAGGGCCTTCGCGGCCATCTTGCACTTGAGCGATCCGACTAAAGGCACGCTGCGGCTCTTCTTGTCCATGGGAGAGAAAACGAAGAGGCTGTTGGTACGCATGGTAAAGGGCTGGTGAAGTGTTGGGCGAGAAGCGGGGAGGAAAGGGTGGATGATGAGAGGAGGAGGAGAAGGGAAGATACAGGACCAGAAGCCCGATGTCTGGTATAAACATCCCAAGAGGCTGACGAGGCGGGCATTGGGTTGCTTTGAGAGGCTAACAGGGATGACGATGCGGCGGCGGGGTCGGTTCAATTTAGAACATTTAGCACTGGTCCACGCCTCGTAACGTCAGAGCGCTACAGGGTCATCGTGAGTGCACCAACAGTGTACGTGACGGGCCTTGGCGGATGCTTTCCAGGGTGGTTATCTGAACCTACGACCAGCCACTGTGTTTCACCAAGTCTTCTCCCACGTCGAAGTTTCCCGAGGATGTTTCCACCGGGAACTATGCCAAGATACCGTGAGACACTTTGAGTAGTCAAACGGAGATCTCTACGTACCTCGATGGTACGGAAGCTTCCAGCGTTCGCGTTCGAGATGCGTTCGAGAGTTGTTCACTCCGCTGTCTTGCTGGCTCAGCGCAGCATCCAACCCGGGAGAGAAGGAACATAGACCCTACCGCCACGGTCGCATGGTGCCTTTTGACATGCTTCGCTGTGGGATGAAACCGCGAGTAAGCGAAGAGAATCGCTCGCGAAATTAGGCGTGTATGCCTGAGAAGACACGGTGGGTGCTACGGAGGTAGGCCAGCGCAAGACTGAGCGAGAAATCTGTAACAGGTAAGAGAGCACCGCTGCGAGGTTTATTCTCTCATTGACTCGGCAAACACTGGCAGTTGTTCCGCTTTCCTAGTGCTTTCCCACCCCGCTGTCGTGGCGGCTGCGCGGGCGGGAGTCAGTGTTCAAACTTGCAGGATAAGCTCAGGGCCGTCTGACGACAGAAACGTGCGTCGGCAAACGGTTAAGTAAACAAGAATGCAATACATAATCGGCAGCGTACGTCAGTTTTCAGGGCCCTCCGAGCTGATTTCCAGAGTGCAATCGCAGAGGAACATGCATCGGGCCCGGATCCTCCTCGGTGCTAGGCCTGCAGCAGATCACCGTGGCTTTCGGGCGAGCGGAGCCTTGCTCGCTGTGTCGGAAGCATCATAAGCGACTCCGCGAAGCAGAGTGCAGCGATGTCAAGGTGTGAGTTGATCTGCAACCACGACGGAGGCAGGGTGGTGCGCCGCCTAAGCGACTCTTCGCCGCCATCATTTCCTATTTGAGACCCCCGACCACTCCCGGCAAGCAAGCGCCGACGCAGGCTTCCTCTTCCACACATCCTTGACGGCATCCCCAAGCACTTCCGTTGGCGCAGCCAGCAGCGCAGCAGTGTGCAATATCAACGGCCACCTTCGCTGAACAGCAAAGGGTGCGAAGCTCGTCCAAGCGATCGGTGCCTGTTTCAGATTTACGGTGTGAATGGGGACGAATTGGACGCACTCCGCCGGCAACCAACGGGCTAGACGACGAACTGACATCGGCTACAGGTTCAGTGCAGATGTCGTACCGGTCTAGCCGTGAATGTGGGTTGTCCGGCGTCGCTCATATATGTCCTCGGACTGCGTACATCGCCTGGACCTCCTCCTTTGACTCCTGCTCTTAATCGCTGCCTGCGGCCGCGGCGTCCACGTTCGTTGTCCCGCATTTGCAGAGGACCATGGTGGACTGGCATAGCCCCCAGGTCATCGAAAAGTGCTTAGTGCTTTTCGCTCAAACTACCGTGTTTTTCTTCGGCGTATATATGTGCGTGTTTCTGGCCTCGGTTCGGATGACCCTCATTACACCGATTGCTAATGATTTTGCGCGTAGCTGGTATCTCGTTGTTTCCTTCCACAAGGTCGAACTCGTACTACTCTTGCGGCGGACGCGCCCCAAGTGGATGCATGTGAGGCAGCTTCGCTTCGTCTCAGTCGTCGAATCTAACCGGTGTTTCAGCTCCCGTACTTGGCGGCACGTTATACGAACCTGGCAGCAATAATTTCCATGTAAGACTCACATTTCAATGGTGCCTTATGCGCGACTGAATGACTCGCTTAGAATAACTACCACTGCTATGGCTGCATCATCGTCTCCCGATAAAGCAAACTCTTGTTCTGGGATTTGTGCGTGTGGGAAGTTGTAAACTGCTGGAGAACTTACTGAACAGTTCTCTAGCGTTTTTGCGCTTGATATCAGTACGTTCCACCACTGTGCTTGACTAAGTGAAAATAGCGACTGAGTTCATTCACACAGACCTTGGGAGACGTTGCGTTGGTCGCTGCCAGTACTAACCTGGCGTTGAGGGCGTAAGTTGCAGAAACTAGTCAGCCCAGGAGTCTATCATGTGCTCATATGTGGAACAGTATGGCGCTTTGGAAAGACCGCAAACCTGTTTTGACATTTATCATCTTCGTCTGCGTAGCCAACTTTGCGTACGCAATAATCGGTAAGGGTCTTTGATCTCCGCTGTGGATGTTTGTTGACCTCGCATTGCACGATATTAGTCGGAATTGCGGGCGTGAGCAAACAGTGGGACCCAACGCACACGTTTTGTACCGTCAAGGTTGATCCAAAGGCCGAAGGCGCACTACTAGCTTTGTTCATGTGCAGTGAGTTGTCATGTGTGCTATATAAGATGTTTTATTGACCACTATGCCCTCATCGACAGCCATCGCGTGGGATATCAGCATTCTCGTACTCACCATTGCGGGCATGAGGAGAAAACAGCTCCCTGCTCACTCGCCTATGCACAACGTGATGCTCACCACTGGCGCGGGCTATGTTTTCATCTCCATGCTGACGTGCATCCCGATGGCGGTATGCTTATCTTGCGGGGTGTATCTCTTGTTACGTGCTGACTGTGAAATTCTATAGGTAATGTCGATTCTGCGCCTCAACGGTGCGCTTGACAGCATACTAGTACTAAGGTTACGGGACTAATGCACCCTTACGTAGACGTCATGAAAATCTTCTTTATGCCTTCTGGTGAGCTATAACCCTCACTTCTTCGCCAAGATACTGATAAGTCAATCCAGGTACCACCATAAGCGTCATGGCCTCGTGTGCCTCGGTCACTTCACTTCTGGACATCAAACAGAACAGCGACCTGGAGTGTGTTGCCAATGTCTCTCTCACAGGATTGTCTGGCTGATGTACGACTCCAGGGAGCGCCCAAATCCTGGCGAAATCGAGAGCTCTATCTACGCGAACATGCGCCCGAAGACGTTGACCTCCGTTGTTGAACCGTGCGTACACCCGAGGTCGCCACCTCTCTCAACTCCGCTGACTTCAGATTGCAGGGTGGGATGGGACAGCTCAAGTGTCCTCGCGGAATAACCCTAGCGAATGGTTCGGTCACAACACGGTCTTTTCCGCCAAGGGTTGCTTAACGGACCTCCGTGATGCTCCTCGGACCGTATGTCTCAGCTCGGGAGCGGGTACTGGCACCATAGCTTCCCACACCTTCCGCTCTATCGCGGCGTGACATCGCGGGTCATCTCTGAGCTCTCCAGTACATCCCCAGACAAGCTTTTCGTGAGCTTCATACCGTCGGGGCCATGTAGCTATCGGTACCAGCGCGTCCCTGGGCAACTCGTTTAAGTATTTTCGACAACCCTTGAAGGGCACCGTAATATTTTTTCGACATACCTTACGTCGCAGTCATTTCATCGCAATACTACTTATTTGAATCAGATTTGAATGTATGGGAACACACGTTGACCCGTTGACCGAACGCGATGTTGTGAAAGGGCCAAGCTTTGGGAGAAGCCGAGCGGCATGCTGGTTCGGCATGCCGAACTCTGTCATGAACAACCACCATCTCGCCCGACTTGGCTTCGCTTGGCATATCACTGGCGGACGTAGGCCGCCAGGCTCTCCTTCTCTCTTCTCTCTCTTCTCTCCCGGTTTCTTTCTTGACTCGAGACGCAACTGCGCTGTGAGCCTCGGCGACAGCTGCGTGCACAGAACGGCTGGGACGACCTCCTCATGACTATTCGACCACTTGTCTTGGCTCTCTTGGTTCTGGAATGCTTCGCTGCTAGTCATGCAAATGAGACGGTGTCTGGTCGTGGACTCCATCTGCCTCTGGTCAGGAGAGAGGTCCAAAGACCAAGACTGGAGAAGAGAGAAGGAGGGACTGCAGCGATAGGTGTAGGGGATTTCGTAGACGTGTATGTTGTCCAATTCTCGGGCATACGCAACCTGCTATAATTCGTGCTCGCACAGGACATACAATGTTCTTGTCCAAGTTGGAGGAATTGAGACACCGTTGGTACTGGGTACGTCAACTCTGCCGCTCATTCGCGCGCGCATATAGTCACCTTGCCGCCGCAGATACCGGTTCTGCAGACCTCTGGGTCATCTCGGACGCATGCACGGGAAACTGCACGTCAGACGTCCCACTCTACCCACAAACTACCTTTCAACCTACCGGGCAGCAAGTTCAACTTCTGTATGGCGATTCACGGACGGGTACGCATGCTACTGGGCCCATAGGAAGGGATAAGACTGGTGTAGCGGGGCTCTCGACTGACGACCAGTACTTTGCTGCCATCGTCGACACGAATACGACCGTATTGGAGACTGGCTCGGCGGGTATCTTTGGACTGGGGTTTCCTGCGATCAGGTGCGTTCTTTACCTTGGCGGTGATCATACAGCGTTCTGAACCTCCGTCTCCGTTAGTGTACTGTGGCGGCAGCTTCTACAGGCACAGTTGAACAGTGAGCCTCCACAGGCAAAGTCACGACGCGACTACGCGATCCGCACATTTCCAGATTTCAACTTCCGTCAACCGTCCTTCCCCTCCTTCGACTTCCTCACGTCGACAGTTCCGCCGCACGTCCACTCCAAGCGACAGAACACATCCCTGCAGTCTTCCCCCGAGGTGGTCGCCTCTTTCGCGACGTACGGCCCGCTCTTCTCGCGCTTGATCACCCAGCGCGCGTTGGCACTGCCGATGTTTGCGACGACGCTCCAGCGGGACTCGGTCGACATCGGTGGAAACGTGGGCATGCTTTCTCTAGGCGAGCTGCCTGCCGGCGTGCAATCGGACAGCTTGACCTGGGTCCCGCTCCGTGCGTACACGCCGCAAGAGGGTGGGCTACCGCCGTCGCCGGAAGCTCCAAACGAGGTTAGTACTTGTGTACTACACATAACTCGTGAAAGACTAAACCGATGGTTCCTAGGTTTATCCACTGGTATGGGAGATTGCTATCGACGACGTGTATTTTGACGGCGCCAAGCTGGACCGCTCGAAACTGTCCTCGTCGGCAATCACGCTTTCTGCGTTGATCGATACCGTAAGACGGGTTTCCTATTCTTACGTCCCCTTCTCATCGTGCACCAGGGCAACTCTCTCATCCGCGGTCCGCAAGACGTGATCGCGCAGATTTACAGCAAGCTCGGCAGCGAGTCCTTCGACTGCGCCGCGCCGCACAACCTCACGTTCCTCGTCGGCGGGAAGCCCTTCCCGGTCGACCCGCGCGACTTTGTGCACCCCGCCTCGGCGTCCGACGGCGGGTGTGCGGCGGCGCTGGCGGCGACCGACCCGCCTGGCGCCGGCTTTCTGTACAGCTGGAGCCTGGGCGACCCGTTCTTGAAGTCGTGAGCACCCTGTCTGCGCTGCCGCGCGTGATTCGCGTTGACTTGGGCTGCCTTAGCGTGCTGGCCGCCTTCCATTACGGCAACCTCACGCACCCGTCCCAGGACCCGCCGCGCATCGGCTTGCTCTCGACGGCCCCCGCCGACGCCGGGGCGCGTCTCCAGGAAGCCGTGTCCGCCGCCGCGAAGAACGGGGGCGTCTTCCCCGGTGCGTCGCGTCCGCTGCCGTGCGTCCTTCGTGCTCACGTGGGTTGTTCATATAGCTACGTCCAACCCGGCGCCGTCCGGCACCTTCGCGGCGTCGACGACGGGCGTCGGCGGTATCCCGCAGGCAACGGCGGTCACCCTCAACAACACGAGCACGGACACGTCCTCGCCGAACGCGGCGTCCACCCTTCGGTGTGCCTTCGCGACGCCATGGACGGTGCTCGCCATTGTGCCACTCTTGATACTTTTCCATTGAAGGGGGCCGAGCCTGTCACCCGCCAAAACATTCGTTCAGGTGTAATTTTGTACCATAGCTTTGTAGGTAATGGATGTACAGTGGCTAATATCTATAGTTTTTTTGTGGAACATGAGGTTGTTTTTCGCACATCAGGCATTGCACGATTCTTCAAGATATTACACGCATACAACATACGATGGTACGTAAAGACAACGAAATACGCAGGGACAGAGCAACGCCTATTTTGGGGACACAGTCTCGAGGCACTGACTGCGAGTGCGAACACACGCTGCCATGCCTGCACGTACTCACACAGCGTAGTGCTTCTGCGTCGGCGACGCGGGCGCAGACTCGTCCTTTTCGTACATGACCGTGTCGACCTGCACCGCCAGGCTCGTGTTCTGGCTCGCCTAGCCTCACACGCCCATCAATCAGCGCACGCCCACCGGACAGCCACAAAGGGACGCATACGGCGCACCTTGGTCGTCGACGGGCTGAAGTGCGCCGGCCGCGCGCTCGCGGGGCGTGCGCGGCGCGGCGACTGGGGGTCGGAGAAGCGGGAGAGCGGGATGGAGACGACGTCGGAGGCGGACGGCCGGGATTTCTCCATGATGCCCTCGCGCGCGTTGAGCCTACGTGACAGGCGCGCGGTGAGCAGGGGAGGCAGCGATGCGGCGCGGGAGCGGGGCTTACATCGCTAGGTACGCGTTGGCGTAGACTGGATGCGGGGGCGTACTGGTTAGTACACGACGCAGCTGGGAGGAGAGTATGGGGGCTGACGTTTGGGAACGATGAAGTAGACTGCGACGTAGCCGAAGTTGCGGCGTTGGACGCCGAACTGTGTGGGGATGAGCAGATGAGGAGGTGGATGTGGCGATATGACTGACGAGAACGATGTTGATAATCAGTGCGACACTGTCCCAGACATCTTGGTGAGTAGAAAGCATCATCAAACAGGTGGCAGTGGGGGACCTACACAGTGAGAGCACCTAAGAACCTCGCATTAGTGTCCTATCACATAAACCCGTTTGCAGGCCCCGACACACCCGTGTTGATCACATAGGCCATCAGGACATTGATCATCGACTCCGTCCTGCGCAGGACAACAAACACTCATCACACCCCCAACAATAAACGCACGCGGCACGTACCGCCTGAATCCAGTCCGTGCCTTCTGCAGGTAGTAGCACAGGAACGCGACGATCAGCGTGTCGCCGGCGAGCCCGGTGGCGAACTCGGCGAACACAAAGTTCTGTAGCAGGTGCGAGGCGTTTCAGTGAGGATCGGCGTCATTATGGGGAACACGGGGAAGAGGAGCGGCGGACCTCGAAGGTTGCCAGGCCCGCGAAGGTGTCTTGGTGGAACCTACGAGGAAGACGGTCAGTGCTCGTCCCGTGACGGTAGCCGGCCCACTGACGCTTTCACCGTGATGACTGACGAGGAGAATGCTCAGCCAAGTTTGAGAGACAAACGACGTCTTGAAACTCACCAATGCCAAAAGCTTGTTCGAACGTTAAACATGCGTTCAAGAGGAAAGTACATACACGCGGTAGACTCACCCATATCCAACAGCGAAACGACGGCCTGTGCGTAACGCGAGTAGTGAGCGAGATTGCACGTAGCCGCGTCGCATCGGTCACTCACGATCAGCAGCGCGGGCACAACGTGGCCCTCGCTCACTGCGACGCATACCCTTGGTCAACGTTGCCTCGACGCACAGATGTTGAAGCTCACGTTTCCACACGCGTACAGCGAACATCCTATGGCAGATAATCAGCATCAATTGTGGATTGATGTCACCATGGGACTCACCCGCGTATGATAACCTCAGTGATAGGCTTGGCAGCGTGGCTGTTTCAGGACATGAAGAGTGAAAGACAAGTACAGGACTTACTGTGAAAAGCATGTGCAACTTCATGGAGTACGATTCAACTACAATCAAGGACACGCGAGGAGGGAAAACGCACCAGAGTGCTCCTGCAAGCTCAGGTGATGAATGAAGGACCAGAGGAGCAGAGCAGACGCCACTGACCAGACAGGCGACGCAATGGCTGCAGGGTTGCCGTAGTTTGTGACCAGGTAGAAGTAGACGGTGTGAGATGCGAAACACGTGTCGACGGTGTCGAGCAGCCTGTGTGCTAGGTCAGCCAGCCTCAACAGACGTGGACACGGGCAGCAGCAGTACCATAAAATGAACACCTGTACATGTACTTGCCATTACTCGCAAAAGTCAAAGCCGAGGGCGAGGGGAGTGCTTACCACAGACTTTCGGAACCAGCCATCCGTGAGACTGTGTTGGTAGTAGACCACCGTCTGCAGAGACGTGATCCCGTAAAACCTGCATAAGAGAGCCTATCAACGCTAGGTCTGAACCGCGGGCCTCGGCTCACGTACACGGCGGTGATCAAAACGCCGATGAGCAGCGCGCCCACGGTTGCGTCGAGGCTGAGCGGAGGCATGCCCCCAGGAATCATCGCGGAGGGCGGCATAGAGGACGGCGGCGCTCCCGGTCCAGACATCCCTGATCTAGGCGCGGTGCGATATGTTCAATGGTGTTGTCCGCGAGGCAGCGCCTAGCTCCCTGTGGCGCAGTGCGGGCGGCGGGGGCGAGTCGAGGGGATATCGATAGAGTGCCCTGCGGCGCCTCGGTCTTATAACCACAGCGTGCTATATAGTCAATGTCGCTCCCGGTGCGACGGAGGTTGCGATCAGGGCGGGCTGTGAGTGGTGGGTGGCCACAGGGATGCCGTCCGCGCTTCGATCTGGAAAATCTGGCGAGCGTGATGCTGCCTGGCTGGGCGGGAGCAGATGCAGTAACGCACGGCCTTCGGTATCGTGCTTCCCTGGCAGCACCCTGTTGGGGGACGGGAAACCGATTACCCGTCCCGGCGATGGCCACTGGCCAGCGTTTGAGCGGTGTCTGTTGCAGTAAACGCGCGCTCCGGGTGGAAAACTGCATTGTGCTTTCTATACCAAGTCAACCTCCGAGTTGGCCGTAATAAGTACTAGACATCGCTTCACCTCCTCGAAGTCCTTTTCATAGTGGTGATGCTTTCAAGCCGGGTACCCCTACAGGTAGAGTTCTCGTTATCAGCCCGAGTCGTGCCAGTCGAGATCAGAGTGGGCTGTCCCAAAATTGTACTTACCTCACACGTCATGATGGCTGTACTGCGGCGTCATCACTGCAGTTCTCCCTCCCTCGTTCCGTTCTCTCATGGAGTCCTTTCATCCGTGCTTAGCGGCCAGCGCGTGTGGCAGCAACACTGACCAAAGTTCAAGCAGAGGGGAAGAGTCAGAAGACAGGAAGCTCTTAGAGTTATGATCGAGTTGATTGGCGAAAGCCAGCAGACACTATAGCCAGACAAAGGGAAGCCATTATACATCTACCTGTCCCCGTCGACGACGGGCATCTGCGATCGGAGGGCGGTGGTTCAGCAGCAAAAGCGACATGTGCTGGCACCCAGTCCGAGTCAGTGCCGAGCGCCACCACGTCCTCGGCAATCACCGCCGCGTGGACAGCATCCACAGTCCGACATCGCCGCCACCTTGTCTGACAGCCCTTCGCGGCGGAGCCCAGGGCAGGTAATGAAGACATGCAGCATCGGAGCGGACAGAAGGGGGCGGACGCAGCATCCGCGCAGTTCAAAAATAGCGTGTGGGGACAGGTGGTGGCGCATAAATCAGCATTGGGACATCCGAGCGCGTGCGAGCCGAGAAGCGTGGGCGGTGATGTCGTCTACTATGTTCTCGCAGAGCACGAGCAGAAGGGAAAGACATTGGGGCACTTGCGTGCTGGGCGGTGGAACTTACGGTAACGCATGCGAACGAGAAGTTAATATGGCCATGTGCTATCACCCGACGAACAGTTTTTCTCACAACACAATCTGCGAAACGTGCTCTTCCCCAACCACATTCTTGTTCGAGGACAGCACCAGGGTTTTGCGGTCGCGCTCGAGTGTGCAGCGCGATTATAAGTTATAGCAAGATCAACCAAATAGCTCTTCTCATCCACGCCCGCGAAGTAGGCCCTCTTTCCAACGAAGATGCTCTCAAGCTTGCGCCAGCTGTCGCAAAGATCCTGCACAAGTCTACGACCGCGATAGAGCGGACGGCATGGCTTACGGTAGAGCATGCGAGTTGGTGAAATGTAGGATCCAGCGAACAATCACCGACAGACGGCCCTACCCACAAAAGATGCCATCGTCCGGACCTTTCCAGGTCTGCGACCGCGCTGGATTGTGCGAGAAAACAGTAAAGATGCAAATTATCTAGATGTTACTGTACCATACGAGCAAGCGAGCAGTCCTCGAGTCTCCCGCCCCGCCCAATGCGCGTGTTCGTCTCACCGGGAACATTCTCAAGCATGTTCCAGCTTCTCTGTAGGTTCTTCCGCGACCCCGCTCGCATGATCCCACCCTGAGCTGTTGTCCCGTTTGTCAGCGGCCGTGCCAGACGGATGAGAGCGAACGGAATGGACGAACATGTTGACAACGGACGTAAGTGCGTTTGGCGTCTTGTTGGCAAAGGCAGCGCTGTCGATGCCCTGAGGCTTCGGTGCTTCGCTGTACAGTTCTGCTTTTTCAGTGATGATGACTGTGATGGAGGTGGGGCCACGCACGCAGTGTCCGCGGCCTCTTTCATGTCCAGGAGCGAGGTGACCGAGGCAGAGGACGCCATGACACTTATGGTGCACCCTGCCCTCGCTATCAGCCCTCTTTCTGGCGGAAGACACGGAAGGGCTTACCAGACGGAAGGAAGAACACCTTCATCGCATCTATGGCAATGTAAAATAACTGGGCTCACTTCACGCAAGCGGGCGAAGAAAACTACGTACCATTCAGGTCCATGAAAGACATGACCTTCGAATACATCAGCACAAACCGTCCACGGTGCAGACATCACAGAGACACTCACAGCCATCGGAACGCACGTCAGCAGCGTGATGACCACGTACGCCACGCCGGTCGTGAGCAGGCTCGCGCGCAGCGGCGACCCGCGCGGGAGGTGCTTGCGGCGCATGCCCGTGACGGTGAGGAACAGAATCGAGACGTCCCACGTGATCGCTGCCCGGCGCAAAAAAAACATCAGCGTCCTCGCGCCCACCACCGGCGCACAGCAAATTGGCGACGCACTGAGCATGAAGAACACGAGCAGCGCGCCGCGCGCGCGGGTCGATCCCGATCGTGCAGAACGTGTGCTGCGGGTCCCACTGCGTGCTCACGCCCGCGGTGCCCACTGTCTCGCGCCGCGAATCTCAGCCAGCGCATGCGACACGTGCGGGGATGGACGTACGGCTGAAGGCGTACGCGAAGTGCAGCACGCACACGACGATGAGAGTGCAGAACAGGACGGTGCAGTCCTTCCAGAGCACCATGCTACCGAGGACGTCAGATACGGCGGGCGAAGGAGGCGGGTTGGCGGGACGTACGCGCGCAATGCGAGGTTGGCGCTGGCGGATGTGAGCGCGATGTCGCCCAAGACCTGTGCCCGAGTGAGCCAGGCCTTCAGTCCTCAGAAAAATGGAAACAAACGCACCGATATCAGTCGCAAGAGCCCTGTGATGCACGGCCAGTGCGTGATTAGCACACACACCGTAGGTTGCATACATGCAGCGCACCTAAACCAGAGCACATTCCAGACGGCGCGGCCGACGAGGTGGTGCCCATCGGCGTCGTCGCCGTTCTGTAAAACCACAACCCTAGTTCAGCATACCGGAACACCGTGCGTCGTCCGCGGAATACGTTACATTGCAATCAAGGTCGCCAGATGCGAGTAGCGAGCGATCAAATAAGGAATCTGGATGCGTGTCAGCTCAACGCCTACAGCGCATGCAGCGAGCGGCCGCGGGACGTACGTGAACAAAGTGTGGCTTCGTCCGGCGCAGGAGCAGGCCCAGCTCAACCTTGCGGAATGTCACGATGAGGTACCACCTGAGGAGGGCATCAGCATAGGCGGTAGCGAGCACGCCGCGAGAAGACGCACGTATAAACACCGAAAAAGGCCATCGTCGTGCGTGCGAAGACGAGCATGACCTTTTCGATCACCTGCGGGCTATGCCAGTCAACCATAGTGCTTGCAGGCTCGTAGAAAGTTAGTGGAAAAGGAACGTTGAGAGCACAAGAAAGAGAAGGAAGAGGTTGATGCTCATCCGCTACTCAGATCTAAGGATCTATATACGCCCGCGGAAAACATATGCGGCGTGAGTACTACATGCTCGCTGTCAACCGTTGTCAGCGACGCATATAGGGCGTCGAGGGGTGCGTAGCCGCCGGGCGGGACACGCCTGTTTCGTCTCAACTCAGCGGCGGGACGCCCCCACGCGCTCGCTTGGCACGCCTGGATATGGACGAGCGCACGCCGGGCCGTCTGAGCATTTTCGCGCGACGATTTCCGAGGGCACTGGTTTAGGTTTCCGCAAATCTGCGAGATGTATGTACACGGACGGTGCCACGGACGGTGCGCTATGCGCCACCCTGCTGGCCCGTGCCTGGGCCCTTGGCCTTTTTCTTCTTGCGCTGCGACCCAGCGGCTTCCTTCTCCTTCTCCGTCAGCCTCGGGGCCTGCGAGGGCGCCGCGGTCGAATCCTCGCGCGGCCGTTTCCTTGTGCTTGTAGAGGCCGGCTCTGCTGGCTGCTCTGCCAATGTAGCGCCAGCGAGTACCCCACGGTCGCCGGGGCGGCGGGGGCTGCTTGGGCAGGCGATTGCTCCGCTGTCGTCGAGGGCAGGATAACAGTCGGCTCGGAAAACACAGCCCTGTATGTTCGGCGAGTCTCTGTCAGAGATGATATGTCAGTCCGTGAGTCAAGCAGGCAAACGTGAGGTCGGGACGTACGCGCTCGGAGAATGAGAGACTGCGGTGTCTTCGTAGACGCGTCATGGGCAAGATTCTGCGCTAGGCCGAGCAGGGTGATCCTACCGCCAAATAAGCGAACGACAACCTATCCAGGGCCAATGAAAACTCACAGATTCCCGATATCGCGCGGCGCTCTCAAATCGGCTTGGTTTGCCACACCTCCGGTGACGATAATGCCTTTTCCTTTCGTGACCCGCACGACCTCCCGGGCCGCTGCCCACCAGTTCCGCTTTGCGCCTGCGCCGCCTTCGCTTCCGCCCGCAAGGTTGCTTGTCGCATCGCCCTCTGCGCCAAGCGCGCCGGCGTACGAGAGTTCAAATACGGCACCGTTCTTCAGAGCAGTGCGGACCATGGTGTGCTTGAGGTTGAACGGGAGGCGCGGGAGAGAGTGAGGGGAGCGAGATGATGTGCGCGGTGAGCGGCGAAGGCGTCGTGTGCGAGAGACACGCGAGAGAGAAGGACGTTGCGGTGGTTGGGAGTAGAGCTATGAGGTCGTAGGGCGTGAAGAGCGCAGCGTGTCCGGTGGTCTGCGCCGGCATCAACACCATAGTGGCACGGTCGTATACGTGAAGCTCACCAGGCCAAAACCCTTTTCACTCTCCTCATCCAACACGATCGTCAAACGCTTCAGAAACGCGACTCCGGTGCGCTTGCGCAGCTGCTCCAGCAGCGGGTCCAGGATATTGACATGACTCTTCGGGTCGATGCGCCGATGCACGGTTTGGTTGAAAGCAAGAATGGTATATCCTACTGCCCCGGTGCAATCAGCTTAATTTCAGGCGCTCTTATGTAGAGCTTACAATACGTGAGCAGGTCAATCCTCGCCTCTATTGCGGCTAGCTGGGCAGGCGTGAAAGACACTGCGGGCCGCTGCTGCTGCGCTTGTTGCGGCTGTTTGCCTTTGCTCTTCTTCGACTGCTGAGGCGCAACCTCTGCGATGGCTGGGACTGGAACATTGAGGTCGATGTACATCGTGCTGTATGAGTTCGCGTTCAAAGCATGACGGCGAAGTCCAGACGCCCAATGGCACGTCTCCGCGGACTTCGTCGGAGTGTCAAAATAAATTCGCAATTTTGCGCCAATTCCACAGGATTTTTCTACCCCAGGTTTCCCACGCTTCCCCGCAGGGCGAGACCGGGTTGAGCAATGTCGGCGACGAGGGCAGCGGACCGCACGGGACTCCTTCTCCTACCGTCACCACCACTCCGGACGCCTCTGCACAACGCCTCTTAGTCTAAATCGTGCTCTGGCCGCCGTCTAGATCGTCGCTGCCCCGTCTGTGATATTGACTCGACCTCCTTGGCCCTTCTCAAACGGGATGGACGGCACCCCCTCGCACTTTGCCTCCGCCCCCTGCTCCTGGATTTCCGGTTCTTTCTGACGCATTGCACGGCCCATTCACCGTCACGGGCGCATGCTGTAAAAGGGGCTCATGATTGAATGGCGCCGCCGAATGTATGGCTGGATTCGGCACCAGGCGATCTCACTTACTAGGGTCAGCAGACCCCTTAGCCGTGGCGTTCTCAGGCCAGCTGCCCGCTCGCCCGTCGTCGCGCCTGCCCCCTGGTTCCTTTCCCACCTCTCGGTGCAAACCGGCCAGCCCAGAATCGATACGAATAAAACGCGAGCGCGCCGTCTGCCCCAAGCGTCTTCAGCTCTCTCTGCGACGACGCCGTTGGAATTGGGCTCGTGAGTATCTGCAAGGTGCAAGAAGATGGCCAGTGTATCGCCCGAGACGACGCAGGCTCCGCAGGAGCTCAATCAGCGCACTGTGAAGAAGAAGCCGTACCCGTTCTGGCTAGGAGGTGAGGCGTTTGCACGGCTCGAGTCTATTACTGGTACCAACCCTGGCTGCTTGCCATATAGGAGTGGCGGCTACGATAGCTGCCTCTATCACACAGTGGGTCGCGGAGCGCCTGGTGCTCGCCTGCGCCTCTCTCCTGCGCACAGCGTCGCTGACGATGCGCCAGCCCGCTAGACCTGACGAAGGTGCGCCTGCAGGCGACGGGGGACAAGAGCATGGGCGAGTCGATCAGGAAGACGGTGCGCACTGCGGGTGAGTCCTCCTATACTCGCGGGAGGAAGGTTCTTGACGGCCCTGACGCTTCGGCGCGAAGGCTACCGTGGTCTGCTTGACGGAATCTCCGGGACGTGGTTGAGGCAAATGACCTATTCCGTCTGTCGGTTCTGGGCGTACGACCGGTCCAAGCAGATATTGGGTGCTGGACCGAATGCGCCGCCGTGGAAGCTCGCTGGTGCTGGTGTCATGGGTGCGTCTCACAGTACCTGGTCGAATGAGGTGCCCATACTGAGCTCGCTGCAGCTGGTAGTATAGCTGGTATTGTTGGAAATCCAGGAGGTCGGTGTCCGTAATTGTTAATCCTTCGAGCACGCAACTCGAGCGAAGATATTATGCAGAGATTGTCATGGTTCGCATGCAAGGCGACATGGCAAAACCTCCAGACCAGCGCAAGAACTACAAGCATGCCATCGACGCTCTCTTCAGGATGGTTCGCGAGGAGGGGCCTTCGTCACTGCTTCGTGGTGTTGGCCCCAACGTCATCCGTGCCGTTCTCATGAACTCGAGCCAACTTGCCTCGTGAGTCTCTCCACCTTCGCTTTTCGTTAGTGTTCTCACCGGTATCGTTAGGTACGACTTCTTCAAAGCCGAACTGTTGAAGCTGCCTTACTTCGATGATAATATCATATGTCACACGACCGCCAGTTTCGCAGCCGGTGAGTATGATATTGTTGAGCATGTGATTCGTCTGCTCATGTTATATATAGGGAACCGTTGCCACGACTGTTTGCTCTCCCGCGGATGTCTTGAAGGCATGGAAGCTCTGCGCTATCTGATTATGCCTTCCTGATTTTGAATGATGTAGAGCCGTATCATGTCCGCCTCTGGCAAGGACTCGAAGTCGACGCTAGAAGTGATCAAGCGGTCCATGAGGAACGAGGGAGCGATGTTCATGCTGAAGGGCTGGGTGCCGTCCTGGATGCGACTCCAGCCGACGACGATGCTCATCTTCATCACCTTCGAGCAGCTCAAGAACCTCGTGGACTTTACCAGGAGATACACAGGCGACGACTGAGCCGTTGCAGCGTCCAACCATTCTCCGCACGTCCCACCACCCACTTCCCACCATCTCATCCCATCGGACTTACCCTGGAAGAAAAGGGCTCCCCGACTGTATTCTTGGATGTCCATCACTACAGACGGACAGTTCCTTGTTGTAGTACTTGATTGTGCTGTTGTAGTACTAGTGTATCATCATTGTATAGCATGCAGGTGATAGACTCTCGGTGTCTGCCCGAGCAGCCTTCGAGTCGAGCTGACTCATGCTTCTCGCTATCCCCTCTCGTCCTCGCTCAGGGAGGTCATGAGACCTCGGTGGACCTGGATTCAGTTCACATTCAGTTTTGCTCAGCTTGAAAGCGGACGGTTTCTCCTGAGCGCGCTGTATGTTGCAGAGGCCTCGGAGATGACTTTCTATCTCGGATTGGCTGTCTCTCCGGGTTTCCTGCGCGCACACATGAAACTGGAGAGTATTTATTGCGAACTCCACTGATTGGCCGAGGGAGCGTACAGTCTATTCATGAGCACATTTTTCGGACTTTGAAATCCGAATTCGGACGAAATGCAATTACTGACTGACTTAGGCTCTGGACTCTAGCACCGTCCGTCCCCGACTTGCTCGCTGCACACATCCACGTAGAGCTCTGCTCTTTCCATAACCCTGCAGCTGCGTTTGCGGACCGTCGCATGCCTTCACGAATATGTCGGCGAACAACGACCACGATGAGCAGCCCCAGAACACAGCCGAGAACCCGAAAGCGGGCTCCCCGTCCCTCCTGAAGGAACGACGATTCAAATTAAGCAGGTGTGTTGCGCTCCCGTGCCCCCTGTAAGGCCTTTCTAACACCGCTTAAGAGCATGCGATCGTTGCAGGTGAGTTGCCTTAGCCTTGCGTTGCGGGCCATGGCACTGAGACACCCAGGCGGAGGCGCATCAAGTGCGATGAGGGACACCCATGCCAGTCGTGCCTGACGTCGAACTCGTTGTGCACGTTCGAGGAGCCGGGGAAGCGGACGCACCCACACAAGTCCAAGTACGTACGCTTGCTGCTGGGATGTACAAGCGGGAGCTAACTGGCGCAGGCGGGCATCGACGCTCGAGGACAGGATGCACCACCTCGAGACCCTCATGCAAGCCATCCCGCCTGCTGTGTTTGCAGCGGGCGGTGTCATGAACAATAATAATGGCATGCTGCCACCCCCTGTCGATCCGAGCACGAACCCGCATGCGTCGTTTGCCTCGTCGACACACACGTACCCGCTCGGCGTGCCGCCTCCATCTTTGAACTCATACCCCCTGATCAACCCCTCGACATTCTTTGCGCCCAGTGCGGCTGGCCCAGAATCACGGCACTCGACGCCACCACAGGCCAATGGGGCGAACGGACACGCATCAGCGGCAGACCGCCTGGCCGAGGAGACAGCCCGCATGTCGCTGTCGCCGTCGTACCTCTACTTTGACGACGAAGGATACACGCGATGGCAAGGTGAAACCTCAGGATTGCCCCTGCTTGACTTGCTTGTGGAGCAGCACCAGGTCGTCACGAAACAAGAGCCCGAGCAGCCCAGTCTGCAGAACCCCTGGCCAGTCCCAAATGTACCCAACGCCCAGGCAGCGGTCAACGACTGGTTCCCTGACCGCACACCGCGGCGACAACAAACGAATCCTGAGGTTATCTGGAAACTCATTACATCATTCATCGCGCCGGATCTCATGGACAGGTAAGTCTACTTTGGTGCGATCGTCACACGCTCCATTACTGAGTGTATTCCAGCCTGGTGCAGTGCTATCTCTCGACTTCATACTATCTTCTCCCTTTCCTACATGTTCCGACGTTTCTTGCGGTATGTCGCGCACGCGGGAACTACGCTCCCTCACGCTGACCAACTTTCGCAGGATTATGGTAACCCGTCCAAATGGGGCGAGCCAGGCTTCGCTGCCCTTATCGTCGCGATTTGTTGTCTCTCGTCGCGGCACATCGACGACCCGCGCGTGCGGTCTGACCCGAGCGACGGCAACTCCGCGGGGACGCAGTGGTTCGAGCTCTTTGGACGCCTGCGCACGCTGCCGACCGCGGACCGGCCGACCGTGTACACCGTGCAATCGGTGCTCATCGCAGGCGTGTACGCCGTCGGGCTCGGCAAGCTCTCGAAGGCGTTCGCGCTGCTCGCCGAGGCGGTCACGCTCTCGCTCGACACGGGCCTGCACCGCAGCGCGGACGCGTACGACGTGTTTGACCCGATCGAGGACGAGGTCCGCAAGCGCACGTTCTGGTGCGTCTACCTCTGGGACAAGCAGGCGTGCGCGCACTTCGGGCGGCCGCCGATGATCCGCCTGCGCGACTGCGACGTTGGCGAGCCCGCGCTGGCGGACGACGAGCTCATCACGCGCGACGGGATCGGCATCCAGCCGGCCGAGCACGAGAGCCGCATGGCCGCGTTCGTGCACCTGCTGCGCGTCTTCATCGTGCTCGAGAGCATCCTCGACGGCCCGCCGAGCAAGCGCTTCGGCGACGGCGCGCCGTTCCTCACGCGCGCGACGGGCATCCTCAGCGGCTTCCGCCGCGACGGCGCGCTGCGCGAGGAGGAGGCGCTGCTCGACGAGATCTGCGCGGGCGTGCCGCCGTACTGGGCGCACTCGGTCGAGACGATGGCGAGCGGGGACGTGCTCCGCGTGACGCAGGCGGAGCGGCTGCACTGCGCGGAGCAGTTTGTGCGGATGCTCCTCCATCGTCACCGCTTCTCGGAGATGGTCGCGGAGCGCGGCGCGCGGGGCGGGCACGGAGGAGCAGAGCGAGGCAGAGTGTGAGGCAATGCGTGCGGCGCAGGCTTGTGCGTTGCAAATTATCTCGTCGCACCTGCAAGTCGCGAGCAAGGGTTTGATGACGTATTGTGAGCCTCTCTCCTCTCTCATTTGCTCGTTTGTTGAACATTGCCGATTATGATGCGCAGATGGCGTTCATGTCATTCATCAACTCACTGCGGCAGGTCGCACACTCGTTGCCATCCTCATTAATTGCCATGCCGAGACGCTGCGGCCGTTAATCCAGCCATCTCTTGAGGCGCTACGATCGTGTGTCGGGCTCTTGCGTCGCTTCAGTGGGCGGTACGTCTGCGGGCTTCGCTCGGGCGATTTGATGGAGGAGTTTTGTCGATGTAAGCACCGTCCAATTGCTTCTGTGCGCCGTACTGACTACACTCCAAAGTGACACAAATCCCGCTTGAGTCGCCCGTCCCAGACTCGCAGTCGAGCAAACCACGCCCGCCGTGGATCCGGCCCATACGCAAGAAAACGCTGCGCTCGACGGCGTCGAACGAGTCGACGTCCGCGCACAGCAGCCCCGAGGGGTTCTCGCCCAGCGACGCCTTCCTCGACCTCGCCGGCACGCCCGCGCCTGCGGGGCCCTTCTCGCCCAGCACTGCGAAACGCAGGGACAGCTATGCGCAGGGCTCTGCGTTCATGGACACGAGCGGGAGCGGGCCGGAGCTGCCGCTCGACGCGGCGGCGATGGCGATGAACCCGTCGGATTTGCTCGCGATGTTCACGGACGGCGGGCTAGGGCTCGACGTCTCGAGCCTCCTGATGTCGCCGCCCATGGAAGGACAGAGCCTTGCGGACGGGAGCCACGTGCATGCGCAGAATACGTTCTTTGGTGGCACGGTGATGTCGCCGACGTCGTAGCGTCTGAAGTTGGATTCGAGTTGTAGCCATTAATAGTGCTTATTTATTGTAGTCAGTATTCAAAGTCGTCTTCGTCCCGAATTCATGTATTTCTGGTCTCCGTTATCTGTACTCATAATGGACCTGGCTCAACTTCAAAGTTATCCAAACAGTGTGGCGGGCGTAGCCCGCATTTACTTGCAAGTTGAATGCGTCTTACAGCGTTTCGATGTGCCCGCTATAGATCCACAGAGATAGTTCGCAGCCATTGCTGTAAACCCTGTTCGCAAACAGGGGAGTCGGCGACGAATAGTGATGGCCGAGAACTTGGTGGCGTTCGGCACTTTCCTCAACCACATCACGTTCCAAATTGCTCTCAACCATCACCACCACCACTCACTGGTCAAAACCATCTGCGCAACTTCAGTATAACATGCGTGAAGCTCCATTGATATATGGACTGGTATAGACTCACAACAAGCATAACTCTCACCTTTGCTACGTCACTTCCTCCATTTTCCGGGCTTGATGAACCGCCCAATCACATGCTCGTAGTTGGCCGTCTGCTGAGGGCACCGAGCCTAGATTCTTGACAATTTGAGGTATGGTTATGACTTTGGTGATTATATTGGGAGCCAGAAGAAACTTACTATTCTCACGACTAGCTTTTAGGACCGAACGTCTTATGGGCGGTACTCATAGGATCATTGTGTGTGTTGCCAAGGCGAATGCGCGGTTGTGGTGTGTGTATGGCGCAGCGAGCTCAGCGTTCCTCGGGTTCTCATGAGACATGGCGACCTGTGAGTTCTCGGCTAACCCTTGATTGCTTAGTAGTGACTGCTCACGGAACAATTACGCTTTCTGGGGTGGACGCAAAATTCTTACCCACGTTTTGGCCATCTTCGCCCGCAATTTTTGCTCTCTGAGGTTACAAGTTCAGTCATGGTATGTTCCCCGTGCGTTCCGTTCGTAAAGAAGAGCTTCCACCGGAAGGAGCCAGGCCTTTGAGCATTTTCTCTGGTCCGACCGTCGTTATAGCGTCAATGACGGCGTAACAATTTCCACCCGCTGCGTCCAAAGCGAAGGCGCGAGCGCGAGACAACGAGGGTCCCATCCGGCCGCAATCACCCAAGCAGCGAGCGAAGGACGAATCGGTCGAGGTCCGCACCCTATTGCCATCTGCACACCGCCTCTGAACATTCCGAGTATCCAAAAGACCTAAAAGCAGCAGCTTGGCACCCGTCCAATGACACACCCACGCGGCCCGACGCGCTTCCCAGTGGGCGCGCGGCTGATCTGCGGCCCTTTCTCACCTCCTTCCTGCGGAGGGTACGACATCGGCTAGCCGACAGTGAACCTGATCGAAACAGGTACGTACCGCCAGGCGGCTACAGGATCATTTAGATTCACTAATGTGCATTCCACACATCGGTTGGCAGCGATCGTGCGTCGTATTGACTTCGCTTGTTGGCTTGGTGCTCCATATATGTCACCACATGTTTGCTGCAGACGGACATCACTCGTTTGCTCCCGTTGTCAGTCTCTGGATCTTCACTATCAAGCTCTTTCGTATTCTTTGCCGCCAAGTATGGTGAACTGGCGCGACCCGACGGTCATCGGGAAGATTGTGGTGATCTATTCGCAGTCCACCGTGTTCGTGTTCGGCGTATATGTGTACGCACCATCCTATCCTCACATCATCGCGCCTACTAAGAGTCTGTCAGCTGGTATTTGGCGGTATCATTTCGCAAAGTCGAGCTGGGTCTCCTCTTGCGACGGATCAAGCTACGATTTGCTCATGTATGGTCCTCTAGCCGTTTTTTAAATATGTAGCAGGCGCCCTAACATATACTCCCGCAGCTCCCATACTTAATTGGACGTACTTCGCTCTTCGTCTCGCTGCTTGCAATGTACGCTGCTCTATGTTTGTTCTTCGCAAAGTGTATACCGCACTAACCGTTGCATTCGACCTGACAGAACGTTCACAACATCGATGTTGGCTCCTTCAAAACAGCCATCTGAACCTTCCGACTCCTGCTCCGGCATTGGTAAGCATATTGCCGGTAGCATGTATGTCTCATTTATTGATGTTTTAAACGTTCTGCAGGACTTATGCGCGTCATAGCGGTATGTATTTTGCTCATGAGTGGGGGCCTACACGCATCGACCTGTCATTGCTCAGACTGCGGGTGATATTGCGCTGACATCAGCCAGCACGAATCTCGCATTACGAGCGTAAGTGGTGATCAACCCTGTTTCACCGCCGTCGCTAAATTTAACGCTTCGTACAGTATGGTATTGTGGAAGGATCGCTCCGTCGTCTTCTACACCCTCATTTGCGTCTGTGTCCTACATTTCGCGTACGCGTGCTGCAGTACGTCCACCGCGCTTTATTTCTACCATATACAACGATGACTGATGTACATCTGTAGTCGGTCCCTCTGGCGTCAGCAGACAGTGGGACTCGAAACACACATTCTGCATTATCGGGATTGATCCCAGGGGTAAGGACGCTTTCCTGGTATACTTCGCGTTCAGTGAGTGCCTTCTTTCCGTCTAGCAGCGCGGGTTGCATAGGTTTATCTGTAATTGAATGCAGCCATTGTGTGGGACATCTCCATTTTGGTCCTGACTGTCACCGGCCTTCGCAGAAAGCACCTTCCCAGAAATTCGCCTCTTCGGTCAGCGCTCCTTACCACGGGTATTATGTACGTGGTCATCACGCTGTTGTCTTGTGTCACGATGGCAGTAAGTCGGGCAGACGACCAACACGCTCCAGCTCGTACTGAACTGTGGCTTCCGCAGGTGTTCTCCTTCCTGGATCTCAATGGTACGCTCTGTTGTCGCCATCAACCGACGTGAGGTTTTCTGATGCGACTGTGCTCAATAGATCCCATGAGAGTGTTCTTCCTTCCTGCCGGTGAGTGCCGCTCACATTGGGAGGGGCGGCCGAGGGGCTAATGGCCCCGAAGGATGCATGATCAGTGTTATGGCGTCTTCTACGTCGGTGACCTCTTTATTGGATGTGAAACAGGCAGAAGAGCAGATGTACGTGACCAGCCTTTGGGCGTTCCTTGCTCAGGATCCACTAAATCCATCCTTGCATCACAGCGAGTTGCCGCGGGCGCATGATGTCGACAGCACTTCGTTCGAGAACAAACGTCCGAACACACTCACTTCCGTTCTCAACATGTTCGTGGGTTTGCCTTTTGTCGAAGCCGTTGCTGACAACTTCGCAACAAATTATAGGTCGGGATGGGAGAACTCTAACAATATTGTAGATGAGCCTTTGCGCAGGCTGTAGCAGGTTCATGTTATCCTTTTATACATGGGAATAGTGTGCGCTTCCGCATACACGGCGACAGGGTTAACTCCATTTGCAGAGTGCGACTTGTTCGTACTGGTACTGGGGACATTACACGCTGCTGCTCCGTCGGTAGTAGAGGGCAGAAGCACGCTGTGCCAGAGCAAGGCCTAGATGTATTCGTATGTCTATGCATCGTACGTTCTGCATTTTCTCATATAAGCGCGCTCGAAACACTGGTGATTGGTCGCTGACTTCACAACCATCCCTTAATCTTTCCCTTTGCTGCGACTGGCACCTACCCACCGCCATTTGCCTTTGGGGGTAAACTAACAAGGATATGCTGTTATCGCCGACCTTGAATTCAGAGGTTCTTTTCCACCGAGAGTACGGCACAAGTAGAAGTTTATCACTGATTTACAGTGCGGCCACCGGCTCCACCAAGACTCAGCATTGGAGGACAATAAGTACCCTCTTGTCCGCGTGAGTTTGACCGCTGAAGATTCAGAAGACTGCCGGAAGGCATCACAGAAGTGTGCACAGTGAGTGATCTTCTTTGCATCACCACCTTTCACTGATCATCTGCTTCGATTCCTACTACGTGTTATCTACTGCGCTCGACCAAGCAGCACGAGTCGAACACAGTGTCTTTGAACGTGAACCACGCTCAGTCCGAAGCTTCTTCGAAGCTTCAAGCCAATTACCATGGCTAGCGTCTCTTTCGTGTACGCTTTCGAACTTTCCAGCCGCAGGATGGCATGTAGAACGCTGATTGATCAAGCCCAGGCTCAGGCTGCAGTGTGGACTTGGTGGCGCTCGGCATTTTCCTCGGCCATCTGCCGACTTTCCTACTACCACCCACGCCCGGATTGTCGTCTGTAGGAC
This sequence comes from Terana coerulea, assembly GCA_024811115.1. Lineage (NCBI taxonomy): Eukaryota > Fungi > Basidiomycota > Agaricomycetes > Polyporales > Phanerochaetaceae > Terana > Terana coerulea. The sequence goes on from JAKOGH010000736.1 coordinate 208,265, forward strand.
ATCGCCCCTTGTGAGCTACTTCTTCATTTTGTCGACGTTGGATAAGCTATTCATAATCCTGAATCCAATAGCTTCTTCTGCTTCTCGCTCCCACCCTTGGCTGTGAAGCCCGGCGGCAGCTATCGCGACGGTAACAACGCGAGAATAGCCCACCGGTAACGCCGTGCAATGGCACGACCGACATGTACGTTGCCACTGTAGGGCTCATAGCAATGAGTTATTGCCACTCTATCCGTCGTGACGTCTGTGGTAGGTTTCAGTATCTTGGGCGTACAGACCGTGACTAAGCGCAAGCCTTTAATTGGGTCGCCAGGCAACGACGGGAACCCAGGACCAGTACTGAGAAGCGCAATGCACAATGCAATGATGCCGACGGCGCTGTAATCCGCATCTTCAAATCTTCAAAGCTGGCTGGCTGGCTCTGCCGCTATCCGCCGTCGACCTTCTAACACCGTACTGTGGAATGATGGACTGTGCAACGGCGCGGGGTCCTGAAAGCCTGCTACTTTGACTGTCGGCGTGGTCGATTCATCATTGTTTCGTACTCAAGATGATAGCAGAAGATACGAGACATGTTTAGGTACGAAGGTTCTACGTTGCTACATTTGCCTCCTTCGGACTGATGATATAATCACGTCGGTTTGATTTTTCAGATGGAAGCACTCAGAGCCTTACAATAAGCCCGTCTAAGGAGCGGCCACATTCTCACCATGAGAGGTGATTGCACCTACCATTGCTGTGGTGGAGACGCTGAGGGCTCTCATGACTGTCTATTTAAACCAGATGTCTTGTCAAGCCTCCGATTTCCAAGCTCGCCGCCGCCATTGCACTCGAGGTAGACTGGAATCTGCCTGTTCTGTACGCTGGAACGCGCGAGCTCCATTCCTTTCCCACTAGAGCTTTCCCGGCTGTACTCCCGACCATGGCGGACTTGGATCCGAGTGCGCTCCCTCCCTCGACGCTGTCTCTGGTACTCTCCCCCACCGCCATGCCGTCGCTACCAACGATGTCTCAAATGCCACCACTTGAAATGCCCCCGCTCGACCTCAATAAAACCCTAGGTGCTCTGCTTGTCGGTGGCCTGGTCGCTGCTGTGTGCGTATTTCACTGTCTATGGTGCTCTCAGCCAGCTCATAGGTCCCCTCCGCACAGATTTTACGGTATTACCACCCTTCAGACGGTTGGGTTCTATCAGCGCAGCAAGACAGACAGCTGGTTCCGGAGGATCTTGGTATGTTTCGTCGCAGGTCTCCTCTCTGGTACGGCCTCGCTGAACGCCCTGACAGGTGTTTGTGCTGTGGTATGGCGACTTTTCCTCCTCGTCTTGATGCACGCTCTCATCATCTGGGGTCCAGGATCTTGGACACGGCGGATTCGTGTCTGGTGTCGCATACCCTTTACTTTTACCTCGTCTCCGGCTTCAACAACCCGGCTGCCCTTGGTGCGCCTGTCTGGTGAGCACGACCACCATCACTCTATATACGCAACTCATGGGGATCGCGCTGCTTCAGGAGCCTCTTGGTGTGTACATGATTATCTGTAGATGGCGTTTGACTTACGCAGTGGTTTTCGATAAGGTGCACATACTTCTGACGGTGAGTCGCACGATGATCTAACTAGGTCTTCCACTTCCTGAGCATATTTCCGTGTGCTCAGCCTGTCACCGAGATTACCATACGTGGGTGAGTACCTGCACCCCGCTTTAGCCGGAATTATGGAGTCTATACTGACTTCTGCCGTAGAATGTTCGCCCTACGAGTGTGGAAGCGTCAGTTATCACTCCGAGCTGCTTGGAGCCCAGTAAGCGCTAACTCGGATGCACAGTCAGCGAAGGGAAAGTGTGGCCTGTGCTGTCAATAGTGAGCGTCGTCTTCTCTGCCACAGTCTGGGCCGATTGTTGATTTAACGTAGGCTGTCGTCTGTGTGTTGGACATGGGTGAGTCTATCCGGCTGCCGTCTCTTTGTGTACCTTACTGATATCCTTGCTATGAACAGTGTTCGGTACAAGTGAGCAATCACTTACCTACTACTCATTCATAATGTAACCAAGGTCCAACAACGCTCAGTCATTACGGTTAAATCGTGCGTATCTCCCTGTTTCTCCCTTAATCCTCCATATCACTGACTCAACTCTTATGTGCAGATTCCAGCACGATACCTTTGCTGGTCTGGCCTCCTTTCAGGTTCGAAGCTTCTACCCTGATTGCTGCGCACTTTTATCTGACATACTTACATAGCAATTTATCTTCGCTGAATTTGCCACCGGGCTTACCGGGGACACGCTCATCGTGATTTTCCTGTGCTACTACCTGCAAAAGTCCAGAACAGGTTTCAAGAGGTATATCATATGCCGAGTGTATGCAATATATGGTGACACTGACTGCATCTCATAGGACGGAGTCTCTGATTAACGTCCTGATGGCCTACGTGATTAACACAGGTAATGCGCGATCCTCTGATGAATGAGAAAACGGCTGATAGCGGCCATCCAGGACTTCTCACTGTGTGAGTCGTCTCATCTGGTTTGATCATGATCTTCGCTGATCGAAGATTGACGTCGTAGCGTTGCGCTGATAGTCAATATTGTCCTCGTGCGCTCCCTTACTCATCGTTGACTCTCCCTGCGCACTCATCCCTTTCATTAGTTTGCCGTACAACCTACCAACTTCATCTTCGTGGCCATTTACTTCCTCGTCCCCAAGCGTGAGTCCCTCTCGAGTCGCACACTGACTCCGGAGCTGACACCCCGTCCCGTAGTCTACACCAATGCCTACCTTGCCATGTGCGCCGGCCGTGCTTGTCGCTACTCGTGTTATTGACTGACTGCGCGCACGCTCCCGACAGGCTCAACGCACGGGAAGCTATCATGGAGCAGTCCGACGACATGATGTCTATTCCGGTGTCACGATTCTCGGACTCTAGGCACGCGCATGCCAGCGCGCCGAGGCCCGTCAGCCTTGCGCCGCCGCGTATGAGTCGTTCTGCTGGAAAGGTGTGCCTGAAGCGGTGCACACCAAGACGTGTATTGACAGACAGCTGTGTGTGTGTAGGTCAATCAGCGCAGCAGCATGGCTATCAGGGTGGAGACAGACATCGCGACTATGGAGTCCGAGTCCGTGTATTCACACTCCTCGAAGCACAACGCAGTATAACTCCTTTCTTCTTCTAGGTGCTCTCATACTTCCTTCCTTACCTTTTGAAACCTAGCGCTTGCGCTCGCGAGGCAACGTGTCCCGATATGCCTTGCCTTGCGAAGTGCCACGTCTTGCTATTCCGACTGCGCGTACGCGGACAGTCCGTAAAAGCCCACGCCATCATTAGGATGGTGGCAGCATGTCATATGTACCCGGTCTCTCGATTTGTATTTACTAAGCTGTATTTAGATGTAGGATGTAAGGAGAGACTGTCTGGCCTTGAGCTGATGCAATGGTATAGGTATCGAATGTATCGTGGCGTTCTTGCGGTCGACTGACTCGAGAGAGAGAGACGGTGAGCGGCTCCGCGAGGAAGCAAACAAAACGTCCACCTCCCGGCTTGCATGTGTTCTTTATCCGACGTCTGCCGCTCCGTACATCACATTCAAGGATTGCGAGTGGTTAACGTGAACTTGTGTCGAGGTCGAGGCTCACCATGACGATCTCCCGACTCTGCTTCTCTCTCACGCTCATTTCCCACTGATGCGTCTCGGAGACCATTTCAAGAGGACGAAGTATTTCTGCCGGTCTTGTGCTGTGTGACGTGTGGTTGTAGCGACAACATCGCTGCCGACGCCTACTGAGCTCGGTGGTACCGGGGAGCGCAGCAAGCGCTTCTACTAGTAGCGTCGAGGCTGGCGGAGAATGAACGGACAGGTGATGGCCGGTGACCTGGTGGCGCCCGGCTTTCTCCGAGCCCCGTCAAACTCTGCAGCCACCATGCACGTTGATCCTCTGGGGGCCCAGAACCACCCACCATCATCTCCCTCATCAGCGCTGTTTCAACTCGGAGTTTGTATGGTGGCAGCACTCTTGGAGTAGACCCTGCCAACACTCGACCGCTTGGAACGTTTACATGAAGCAAGACTGAGGCTGTCAGAACCTGCCACGGTAACCGACCGACAACGCCGATGGCTACGCTGCTTGGGGGAGGATGCTAGCACTATGATCATAGTCAATTGTGCAGCGCATCAAGTCTGGCCAACATGCTGAGCCCATATTCTCGGGGGCATGTCGCGAACATGTAGGTCGGTACGCAACGGCATGACGTGATCAAGGTAGCGGTGGTATCGCTGTCTTGCGACGTCGCGAGTGCACCGCGGAGACATACCATCTCTTGGCCTCAGGTGCGCTCGAACCTCCGCCAAGAGAGATAGGACGTTGCATGGATCGTCCCCGGCAGGCCAAGCACGCGGTGGCGTTATAAGGTACCGAGAAGGGTCCATCACGGCACCGGTTGAAGTGCAATTGCCCTCCGGATGCGATCATGGGCAGAGCACGCGGGGCTGCGATGATCACATGGGGCGAAATCCCGTTTCGTGCGGGCTCGTGATCATCACGTCTGTCAGATCGCAGGAGATCGAAGCCGCCACAGCATCGCGACACCTGCCGCAAACGTGGTCAGTTTCACACAGGCGCATGCGATTGCGTTCAGAGCTACTCTGACTATATATCTCACCCCAGCAGGGGACCCGCTGGACCTTCTCGTCTTCCCTGCTGCGACCCGTCTTCGTCGGCGAAGGCAGGTCTGTTCTTCTCCACGCCTTCCACCGTCACTGAGCGATTGGGCGACCGCAGGGTGAAGAATGTCTGCACAAAATATGTCGGACCCCTCGGGGATGTCTCAAATGCCCCCGTTCGACCGGAATGGCACCGTAGGCGCACTGCTCATTGGCGGTCTTATCACTGCTGTGTAAGTAAACACCGTCCGTGCAAGCGCCTTGGTTCACATACCCTACTCTCCAGGCTCTACGGCATTACTTCCCTCCAAACGGTTGTGTACTACCAGCACAGTCTCTCGGACAACCTGTACAGGAAACTCGTGGTAAGCTCCTTGCGATGCCTTCCGCGTCCGCAGTGCTCTGAATACCGTCTCGAGCGCAGGTATTCGTGCTATGGTACGGCGTTTCTTCTGTCCAAAGTTGGACTGCGACTGAACCGTCTTTATTGCGCAGGATATTGGACACTCTGGATAGCTGCATCATTGGGCATGCCATCTACTTCTATATGGTGACGAACTACGGAAATCCTGCCGCGCTCGGGGACCCCACGTGGTGAGTTGGCACACTCAGATGCGTTCGACGGGTGCTCATCCGTTGATACCAGGAGTGTCACGGTAGGCTCGATTGCTTTTTCCAAGCAACCCTCAGCTTACGCCGCGTCCTCCTCAGCTTCATATCCTCCTTGTGGTACGTCCTACGCCGAGTTACGGGTAGCTTGGGGCCTCCTAACACTCTGATACAAGCCTGTCACAGAGGTCATCGTCCGTGGGTACGTCTTCACGATACGGCTTCTGCAGATCTCTCGCTCATGCAAGTATGACAGCATGTTCGCCTTCCGGGTGTGGAAACGTCAGTGAAAGCCGGCTGATACGCGCTACACGCACTGAACCCACCTCGTCCTATCAGTCAGCGAAGGGAAAATACTGCCAGCCGCGTCCGTGGTGAGTAATACCTGCTTCAAGCCACGATGGTCACTCACACCACGGGCAGGCCATCATCTCGGCTCTGGATCTGAGTGAGTCGACGTATTCGAGTCGTGGTGCTGTGTGCCTCAATCTGAGCGCTGCTGTCACTTCTAGTCTTTGGCATCAGTGAGTATCTCGCTGTCTGCGTCCGCGATGACCGACTGACAACCGGGACTTCCTAGTCGTCACAACGAAGTCGTGCGTAAACCCCTCCGGTTAGCTTCCAATATAACCGACTGTCGATCCTGCATAGGTTCAAAAACCCCACGTTTGCGGGGCTACAGAAGATTGAGGTCCGCAGTCGAAATCACTCTCGCCGACTGTCTCTCACCCGCCGTGATACTGCAGAAATTCGTCTTTGTCGAGTTTGCCACCGGCCTCACCGGAGACACTCTGATTGTCCTCTTCCTGGTTTATTACTTGCGGAAAGCGAGGACGGGATTTAGCCGGTACGGGGTCCCTCTGTACGTCTTCGTCATCACAATGTTGACTGGGTACTACCATCTTAGGACGCAGTCTATCATCAACATCCTTACGGCGTATGTGATAAATTCAGGTTCGTGCTACGCTCAAGCGCTGCTCGGTGCCAACCACCTGACAGCTCTCTTTTAGGTCTCTTAACTGTGTAAGCCATCGTCTCGGAGATATGGACTTCCGCTGACTGGCATGACCATGACAGGATTGCCCTCGTCATAAACATCATACTTGTGCGTCGTCTGCGCTCGTTCTCCGAATTATATTTACCTGACCTTGCTGACCAGTTCACCATCAACCGGCGCAACTTTGCCTACGTGTCCGTCTACTTCCTTGTTCCCAAGCGTGAGCGTCCACGGCACCCGCGGTAACACATCCACATGCTAACAATTCACCCAGTCTACACGAACGCATACCTCGCCATGTACGTCGAACAGGCCTCTCGACCTCGTTTCCACCCTACTCACGAATAACATCTTACTTTCTGCAGGCTCAACGCACGAGAAAGCATCCTCGAGCGGAACGAGAAGGTCTCACGGGCGTCCATCCCGCTGTCCAGGTTCTCAGAGACCAGCGCGCACTCGCAGGAGCCCTCCTCGCGGCCCATGAGCCAGCCACTGTCGCATTTCAGCCGGTCGACGGGCAAGGTGCGCTGAGCGCTCCATGCCCGCTGATTGCCTTGCTGACCTAGTTGTGCAGGAGAGTTACCGCCATACTCTCAACGTGAGAGTCGACACCGACGTGGACACGGAGGAGTCTACTTATCCCACATCGCACAAGCAATACGCAGTTTAGGGGCACGATGGTTTGATACAACATGGACAGACTTCTCTCATAGCGATGCGGACACCCTAACTTATTAGGTTCACGAACGTAACGGCTGTACACACGGCGCCCTCTACTTCTGTACATTAGTGGCTTTGGTCTAATCGCAGTGCACACCAGTGGTACCAGGACGTATCGCCATTTGAAATGACAGAGAGTATCATTGGATGTGGCAGGTCCGGACAGAGAAGCAGATGTTGATGGCGGCTAAAACGCGTTAGGCAGTGGGCAGCCGTCATACGTACTCTTCCTTGCTGACGTCCGCAGCTCGTTCCGCGAAGCCATAGACGACAGTCTGTCCGTGGCAGTTCAACGGCGAAGTCGGCCGGAAGGATTCTACTTACAGCAATGTCAGAACCTCAGACCGACTTGCCAGGGCATAAGGAGAACTTACGAATACAGATACGTCCAAAACACGCAATCCGGATACACCATTCACCCGCAGGCGTAAGCCGACTCACGCCCTGCACCAGCTGACGGAGCGCGCCGCAGACATCGCGCATGTTCCTGACAGATGGCGACTGACTGTACCTGCATTCTTGGCGACTGGATCGGTCTCGGGGTCGCGCTCCGCGTCGGTCGTGCCAGCCGCGCACAGGCGCAGTCCCCTCCCCGCCCTGCGCACATACATCCCTTGGATGTGGCCGCTTGCGGGAACTGGCGAGGGACTGTGCGGCGCGCTGCAGTGGGTGGGCTTCGAAGGTGTCCTCAGCAGGTCGGGGTCAATGAGCAGACTCTGGAGGGCATGCTGCCTAGTAGACGGAGCGTGCATCAGTCAAATGGAGCCATGTACTGCCGCGAAAGTGTTCTAAAGACGAAGCGGAGTAAGCGAGGCAATGTCATGACCCTCGCGGCGCGTTCCATCCGGGCACGGAGTTGAAGGAAATTTGGGAACAGGAGCACGTCTCCAGGGATGCTGCACTAGCTCTGGGTGCTCCTCGCGCAGTTGGCGAGCAAGCTTGGGGTCTAGAATACTACGTTCCGAGCAGAATTGACCTCAACACGCCGGTAAAGGAAGGGTAATCTTCGTTACCCCGACCAACATCGGGATGGTCTGCCATAGCTTTGGAGTGAAAGATGTCTCGTGAGCCAAATTGGCAGAGAATTGCACAATATGGGGGAGCCGGCGATACCGGCTGCCACTAGTGTGACTTGCTTGTTGACAGTTATGGATAACCTCGGACCTGTTATTCAACAGATAATGAAACAGAGTTCATGCCATAACGTGATATTTGGAAACTCACTAACGATACTTTGCGCCACCTCCACACTAGGGAACTGAGGCGCGTGCGGCCCTGAAGACGCTGGGTCAAGGTCTGTAGTCGGGTGACCCGAGTCTTGACCCAATGTATCCGAGATTACTTGGTGCGCAGCGTCCGTGGTATGAATGGGCAGTAGGGGTGGTTGTGATCGTCGTAATCTATTGGTTGCGCCACCCCCATAAGCCCCCATTCCGAGTCAACACTCACAGAACGCACTCACGTCACTTGGGCCACGACAGCACGCTTCGCCAGAAGAGCCGGCACCAGAGAGCTGGAGGATCTGTGGCGAGCCAGCAACACGGCTATGAGCATGACCTCTCTGCAGAGAGCCACTGTGATGTCTTTTGGGTCTGCATTGTCGTTCTGAGTAGAAGGAATACAGAGATAGCTGATGCTTCTCGCCATCACGGCCTTGCGCCATCCACTGTCCGGATGGGGCCGATGTGGGGCGCTCGCGCACAGATGGAGCTACTCCCGCCCAGCACCTTGCCCCCGGAGAGAGGCATAAATCGAGCTGCCAGGCCACTTGTGCGGTAGTGGTGAAGTTCGAGTCCACATGAGAACTTCCCTGGCAGGGATCTTTCTAGGAATGGTGCGTTAGCATCGACGTTCCCTTCGTCGCTGGAGTCGGGGGCTTGTGGTGAGCTTCAACGTCTTGACGCGTAGCTCCCGGTATGCCTACGATCCGCCAGCCTCAACGACGAGTATCCTGATTCGTGAGTCGTCGCTCGGTCTGGCTGCCATTACACTGTCGCCAAGGCCATCTACAACAGTATGACGTCAGCCCCGGTTGTACTGAGCCAAAGTTTTGTAGCGTACCTCCCACAACCACGAAGTCATATTCGCTTCTAGGATCTGACTGAAAGACCAAAAGAGGAGCTGCGGCAAAAATGCCGTGTACAGTTGTGAATATAAACACTGTATACGACGACAGCAGCGTTGTCGACATGGCCATGTGCGCAAGGATCCATATCTTTACATCTCGTCAGGTGGACGATCAAGTTTATGGGAGACTCCAGCTCCAGAATTCGGACTCACCAACCGAGTATACCCTCGATTGTTCGAGCCCGATTGGCGCCCTGGTGCTATCGTGACAAGTACCGCCCTATTCAGGTAAGGCGGGAGACGGCGCATCATGCTCTCAGCAGCCCCTAGCATAAGGGTTAGCTCTTCGGCGTCCCTCCGGCAGCCAGCCGCTCGGAGCTAGACGCGCCAGTCCGCGGAAGGAGCATTGGGCGCTAAAATTTAAAATACTCAGTTCATATATTTTCGAGAAAAGGATAGCAATGGTTGGTAAATAGATAATACATGCATGTCTGTAAGAACGCAGGAAGTCATAAGAATTTCGATGATGCTCCACTTGATTGATATTGGGTTCAAATGCAGGGTTTGTACTCACTGGAAGGTGGCAGCAGATAAAGGCATGCAGAGGCACTTACACAGGTTTTCTTTCCTTATGTTTCTCTACATATGTGGCTGCAAAGGAGTAGATCTAGTGCGCGATACATATGAGCATGTTATTTGATTTTTTAACTTGCTATACAGGCTTCTACTTCAATACGGTTAACTTGCAGGGAGCCCGACAGGCAGCTGCAAAAGGCAATGTCGGGGCGCCATCAAACTCAACGCTGATGGATCAGAGGCGGAATGCGAAAACAAACTCTCTGCCGTCCGTTGCCGTGCCCAGCATGAAGGCTTGACGACGCGGCGGCATCGTCACATCTGTCAAATGCGCGCCAATCGGGCTCGAACAATCGAGCGGTCACTCCTCACCAACCTTCGGCAGTATTCACACGTGTTCTAGGTTGCCGCACGCAAATCCAGATCGACCCAGACGTTCGTGACATGGCTCCGCAAGGCGAGGACAGGCTAGTAGGGGAAGATGGTCGACATAGAGTTTACGCTTTCTTCAGCTCTATTCTCCTAGTGATCTCCATTCTTCAGACGTAGCCCTTGCAAAGCATGACCCGCGTGCTGGAACACTACACCACTCGTCCCGGCCAGCCCGTACGCCTTCCCAAAAGAGGATATGTTTGATGCGCAAATCCAGGCCGACGGCAGAAAGTCTGCCAGCATCCGCCACGGCCATGTTCCCGAGTCGTTTTAAGGGGCATAATGCTGCTTTATAAGGCAACATGCCCGCGCACATCGTGGTGGAAGTTGAAGCGTTGTTGCAGTTCGACTTTGTGGCGTCGGGCGCCGGACGTCAAAGCGGATCACGCCGTTTGATGCAATCAATTGGCTTCAGGGCTGCTTAATTGCTCTCCGACATTCTGCAAGGCTTTGTGGAAGGCCTAGGAACGGTCTCCTCTGCTACAAGGCCAATGTCCCTTGTCTTAATTAATTCAATTAAAAGAAGGCAAGGATAATGGCGGCGGGGCGACAATCCTCTCACGACCCGTCTTAGGGAAGCGTTGTCGGCGAGAAGAACGATCGAATATCCGGTAGCACCGCCTCCATCTCGGCCCCGCTGGTGCCGTTGTCTGGCATTTGGTTGCTGTTGTTACGCACATGGCAACCTGGACAACGCCAGGCAAGGCGACGCCGGTCGCGTGGGCACTCGCCCGTCCCTGGTGGGAAACCTGCCGCCGCTCGGCGAGTAACACCGCCATTATAACCGTTGCGTCCGCCGTTGTGCCACCGTATTGCGCTTGCCCCGTCCCTTTTGCTACGCACAACCTTCCCTGACACCTCAGACGACATTGCAGGCCATGACGTCGCTTGACTACTCTTCGTACGCTGGCCCCTCCTCACCCGGGCCCCTGCAGACCTCGAACATCCTCAACACGAAACAGCGCCGCCGCCTCGTCAGCTCGACCCGGAAGCTGGGCAGCCTCCTCGGCGCGACCCCGCAGGTCGTCGAAGACGAGGAGCTCTACCACCCCATTCCACTCTCTCTTGTGTCCAGCGGCTCCTCGTCGGCCTCGAGCAGCAGACCGTCCACAGCCGAGCCTGTTAAAATTACGAGACGCCATGCGTCATTATCCGTGGCCGCACACCCTACGCGGCGGCCAGAGGCTATATACGGCTCTGCGGAGAACACGAGCTCCAAGGCCGCGCTCCTCCCACCCACCCGCTCCAGCTCCCTCACCGCGAGCCCCATCGCTCCCACGAGGAGACCCTCGATGAAGTTCAGATCAAAGTCGAAGCCGTCGAACGAGCTGCCCCGCCCACTCATCGTCCGCCTGACTGCACCGCCCGCGCCGCTCAACCTGCAGCCACCGCGGTCGCCCGCCCCGCCGCTGAGCAGCGCGCTGCTGACCCCGGCACCCCGCGCACACCCAGCTCGCCGACACCCGTCGGCACGCCCGTGCTCACGCCGACGACGCCCGTCTTCCCCTCCGTGGCGGAGACGCGGCGGCGGCGGATGGCGAAGCTGACGCGCACGCTGGGCGAGCTCATCCCGCCGCACCTCGTCTTCGGCGCGCGGAAGCCGCCCGGCGCGCCGGCGCAGGCGCGGGATTCGGAGGAGGAGAGCGATGCGACGCCGCCGCCGCCGCTGCGGACGCGGGCGCGGCGGAGCATGTCGGTGGACTTCAGTGCGCAGGAGTGCGAGCCGTTCGCGCGGTCGTCGAAGGTGTGGGTGACGGGCAACCAGACATGGAGGGGCGAGTGGAATAGGAAGGACATCACGGAGGTGCAATCGAAGCTGCGTTCCCTGAGGGCACGGTGACGTGGTACCAGTCCTCAAACTTGTGTTTGCTTGTTCACTGAACCTTTGTTGACCTATCGTTGTTTTCATATTGACCCGTTTAAGGCCGGCAGAGCCAGCACTGTGCCGATGTTGTCTTCTATAGCTGTAAACTTACGTTCATAACCTACTGTAATATTCACTAGTAGTACCATGTTATATTGTACTGTCGCTTGTCGAAGTGGTTTCGCCGGAGCATCATCCTTGAATGTCAATCGTGACCATAGAAGCCTAAATGACAGCCAGAACAGCAACTCAGTCGAACAGTTCATGAAGTCCTGGCAACACAACTTCTAAATGTTTCTACAGCAGATAGATCCTGACAGAGTGTTATGATCATTGTCGTGCGACATAGACCTGTTGCCTTGGACAACTGACTGCCCCTGTCACGTCTTCCGCTGCTATGATGCCTTCGGAGGAGGTGTCGCGGGCGACGGGGCAAGCGACCCTTCTGCGGGAGGTTCGCTCGGATCTGGTGGGTAACCCATTCGCTCGTGGAGCTTCTTTGCATTCAGTAGCTTGGCGTATTTTGGTTGGATGAACACCGCACTGTCAAGCTCTGGTCAGCGACCGCGTTAGAGGAGAGCAGGTGTGTAGCTGACCTTGCTTCCACCAGCACCGTTCCATCGAGGTCCTCAACAACGCCCGACACCTTGACTTTGCGCCCGGCCTTTTCGTCTACTTTTGTCTTGAGGACGATGAACTACGTCCGAAGGCGACAGTAAGCAACAGGTCTCGTGGCGATACGGCGACGGGCACACACCTGATCTGCTCGTGTCGGCGCACGGTAGTTCAAGGTCAAATTCGCAGTCACGCCAATCTTGTCTGGCAAGTTCAGCAGCGACTGGATGACGCCGCGCGGATCAGCTAACCATCCAAGGAGACAAGCTACAGCACGCACTATACGCCCCAAGCCCTCATCCAACAGCGTCGCCAGGAGCCCTCCGTGCACGATCCCTTCATGCCCACACAGACCCGTGCCGACATGCATGACGATCACCGCCTCGCTCTCGTCCTTCCGCGCCCGCACGAGGGGCGGCAGCGTAAGCTTGCCCGGCCCGCGCAACGCACCGGCGGTCAGGCTGTTCGCGAGCTGCGCCCCTCGGCACCGCCATGTACGGCCGCGTCTCGTACCACTCGCTCGCGTCCGGGCGCGCGCTGCTGGGCGAGGAACGGGAGCGTCTGCAGCCGGCCCTCGAGCGCGGCGGTGTACGCGATGGCGGACGGGTGGTCTGGGTCCGGCGGCGGCGGCGCGATGCGGGGCGTGATGTACGTGGCGAACTCGGGCGGGTACAGCGAGCCTGCGGCGTACGCTATGCCTGCGATGGACGCTGCCGCCGACGCCGTCCGCAGAGCTTTGGACCAGGTGGAGGAGCCGGGCTTTGTGGGTGCCTCTGCGGAGGACGTTGAGGCAAACCGTCGTGGTGCTTGTCGTGAAAGCCCTTGAGCATGGCTTGCCGTATGTCGTCGTAAGTTGTTAGCTAGCATGCTGCCCAGCGAGCGGTCTGGGTGTGTGGGAGGAGCTTTGGGAAGATGAACGGTGAAGACACGCCATTTTGCATCTCCGGGGGTGGGACTGTTGGGGTGCCGCCGCGGTGGGCTGGGGTGTCGGTGATAAGATAATCGCGTGGCGCTGTTTGCGCCTATTAGCATCCAAAGCTTCTGCCTGCCGAAAAGGTCGCGAGCTCTTGACCTTAACCATTATGTGGTGCTCGCTGCCAAGTCGCATTTCACAATATCCTTCGCCTCGAATGTGCGTGCCGTGGCCACACTTTACTTTACTTGATTGCTGATTCTCGCCCACAGATACCTTACCTCACGAAAGTCATGACCCATCTCATCCAGGACTCACGCGATATCAGGCGATTACCTCTCGCGCCATCTTACCAGGAGTTTTTCGAGCAGTATCTAGAGCCGAACATACCAGTTATAATAGGACGCGATTTGGTGAACGGCTGGGCCTCATATGCGGCATGGACGCAACCTGTTACTGCCCCAGTCAGTCCTGACTCGAGCGAAAGCAAGAAAGAGATTAACTGGAAATATCTCTCCGAGACTTATGGCGAATCCGAGGTCAACGTTGCAGACTGTTCCAAGGTCGATTCTTTTGGAAACCTTGAATGTGAATCCGCTGCCTTTCGCGATGTCGTATCACTTTGGCAGAAAGGGGGAGGCCTGACGCTCTACGTCAAGGACTGGCATCTTGCGCGGCACGTAGAGGGCGGCTCCTCCGAGACCGGCACGGAAAACAAGCATTTTCAAGCATTCTATACCACGCCGGATATCTTCAAAGATGACTGGATGAATGCATTCTACACGGCCCATACCTCGGACGACTTCCGATTTGTCTACGTCGGCGCCGCCGGAACGTTCACCCCTTTACATCGGGATGTGTACTGCTCGTACTCCCTTGGTCGACGAACGTCTGCGGCAGAAAGCGTTGGTGGCTGTTTCCTCCAGAACAGACCCCATATCTCTTCATGAAAAATCGAAACGTTTCTGTGCACGACGTTCGAAACGTGGACACCGAACAGTTCCCTGAGTTTTCGAAGACCACGCCGCTGGTAGTCGAACAAGATGAGGGAGAAACTATATTCGTGTAAGCCATACTGATGTCATTATTACAAGGTACTAACGCGACGGCGCTGCAGTCCTAGCGGCTGGTACCATCAAGTCGAGAACCTGACCGCCTGCATATCCATCAACCACAACTGGTGCAACTCGGTCAACCTTCCCATGCTCTACTCTTCCATGTGCGATAAGGTAGTGGAAGTCGAGAATGTGCTGGAGGACGTACGCGACATGTTGAAGGCAGCGCATCCCAACGACGAGAGCGCGTGGAAGCGCGAGTTCCGCTCGGTAGTGCAAGAACTTGTCGAACAGGATGCTGGGTGGAAGTAAGCCGTTCACTTGCAAATTTTTCCGAACTATGCCTAATCATCCCGCTCTGCTTGTTACAGCTGGTTGACGTTCTGGCGAATGTCCCTGCATGCGCTGGAGGGTGCTGGGGGAACTGTTGAGGGCGGTGTAGAAGATCAGGTTAGTTTCGATTTATTAATCAATTCATTCACTGAAAGGCGTTTCTCAGCCAAGCTTATCTGGCTCACCCAAACAGCTACTTTTCCTTCCGCGCCTGCACATCTACGGCCACCACCAGGCTTCATCCGAGCGCGCGTTCGGCGTTGCTACCAGGACTTCGTGCAAAGGGACAGGTTCGAGTGTGAAGGGGAAGTTCTTGTGATTGTCACCAAGGTGGCATCGCTCATTGAGGTTGAAGAGAATTTTGCATCTCAGAAGTGACGGAGTGAGTCCTTTCCGCTGATTGAAATATGGACTGGGGGCGTATCGAACTTGGCGGTAGTGTTAGACGAATATTGAATATATTATGATCCAGTCCAACATCGCCGCCGCATTGTCATCCATGTCAGCCTCTATGAGTTCGTCCCATGTTTTCCACTGTCAGCCCTTGCCGGTATCAGCATCGGCTGTCCCGCTTCTCGTTCTGTATCCTTTTCCCCTCGAACTTCCACCTTCCATCTCCTCGCTCACCCTGCTGGTCCCCCAAGCCTTCGCCAACACTTCACTATGCGCACCTACTCCCTCTTCGTCTTCTCCTCCGTGGCCAAGAAGGTTCGCAGCGCTCCGCTGGGAGGACAACCCAAGTCCAAGACAGTCCAGAAGGCCCTCCGAGCGATCCAACTCCGCAAGGTTTCTGTCAAGCAACGCTGCCTTCATGGTCTCAAGAACGTCATGTCTTGTCAGGCAGCTGGTCCAAAGGCGAAGCGTACTGCAAGGATGGGAAGGATGCAGAGGATGCTCAACCTGCTTGGTCGCAACCTTCTGGTACGCCTTCATTTTGCATGGTAATGCTCACAGTAGCTAATCGCTTGTCTATATTAGCCTCATGCAAAGCATGCCGCTCAGCCCTCCTCTCAGCATGGTTTGCAGGTATGTCAATGTGTCTTCGTTGACAACATCAACCTTAACACTGATTCCCGTAGTCCGCTGTCAATGCTATGGACGTCTATGTTGACTCGGATGACCTGATGGATGTGGATACAGACTACGTCCCTGACCCGATGGATGTATGGGCCCGCCTTCTTCCTTCATCATCATCTGGCGACATTACCATGGCCTCGCCATCGGATTGGACCGTCGAGATGGTGGACGACTTCGCCGGAAGAGTACTCCAAGGAGGTCCTCGCTGACTGGGAACTCTCTGCCTCTGTCGACCACTCCGACAGCCGTCCGTCCTCTGCCTATGTGTCTCTTTCCGCTCACCGATGCTCTGGTGACAAGACCTCAGATGAATTCGATGACTACCTCGACGCGGCTAGCATTGATTCAGAGGCGACGCTAGTGCACGACGAGATGTCGCCAACCAAGCCCGCGCTGGACTCCGAAGACGCTCGGTGCCGACAAACTCCCGCAGTCTCATCCGTCCTGATCTCGAAGATGTCTCACTTGACGGTCACCGACGCTTCGGTGGAACGGTCACTCACGGCTCCGCAAACCCCTCCTAGGAAGAAGACCCGTGCTGGACCAGCTCCTTCCGCGCCCAAGAAGAAGGATCATGCTCGGGATCGTGCGCAGAAGCGAGCATACATCGAGTTTGTACAAAGTTCCTCTGCGCCTAAGAAAATACGTATCGTCGACCTCGACGCGAAGATCCGCCAGAAGACCACGGGGCTCGCAGCGCCACAAACGCAAGGCTGCCAAGGGTGATGCAGGACCGACTTCATCGAAGGCGTCCTCAAGGTCTGCGGTCAAGCTGGCCCTGGCCTAGACATCGCGAGAAGATCGGGTTCGCTTTCAAGCCAAAATTTCTGCAGCGTCGCTATTCTATTCTTTCTCTCTTGCTCATGACCAAGGAACCTCATCGTCATTATTTATTTCATCGAAGCAACGCCTCCTCATTACTCAACACCCACCGACTTCGTCTCCTCTGCTCTTCTCAATGAGCAGGGCGCCATCATTCAATATCACTCCGGGCTCTGTGCCCTCTTCGTTCCGTTGTCAACGCCCTCGCTGCTGCTCTTCCTGGTACGTCCCGCGTCTCCTTGGTAGCATTCCTTCACTCATATTGTTATTGTTCTATCTGCTCTTTAGATCTACATGCAGGCTGTTGTACCAGATTTGATCGCGTACGGATTTCGGTTCCCGTTGTCACTGTATCCTATACTCCACGAAACCTACAATAAATTTTGCACCATTGGATTCCTAGAGGCTCGAGAGCGCATGTATGGCTAGGTCCATATGTGAGAGGGTAATATTCGCATTACGGACAAAGAAACAAGTCACTCAGGCTCATGCACATAAAACTTCAGCCTCTTGCCCTGTTGACTTCTTTAAGGCCATTTGTTATGCTCACCGTAGCCATAGCCAAAGCAGAGTCCTGAAACTCTCCCATGAGTCCGTCGCTCTCGACGAAGTGCTTACCCGGCGCTCGTTCCAACACATCCGCCTTACCGTGTCATTTGCGCGCTGGAGCCTGAGGTTACTCGAGAAGACCAACAAAGTCAAATGAAAGAAATTGCTTTGTATCTATAGCCTCGAACTTAAGGGTGACATCTGAGAGCTGTGTTGATCGAGCTTCGCCAAGCATGCGCAGCACCCAGGAGTATTTTGAGAAGTCGTCGCCGCCGCCGAGACCATTACATAGACCGCGAAAGGTGAGACTTTGGAGTTCTGTGCAGTCCTTGATGCCAAAATCGGCTATGTGTTATGTTACAATAGTGAGCTTAGCACATACTGGAATACTACTGAGTACAAGCTTACCGGACTCGACATTTACAAGGTGTATATCAACATCGAGATCAGCCACCGCAGGGCCCAGCACCATCAGATGCGCGGGTAGCGTGTACATGCCTCTCCACGACATCCACCGGAGGCGCAAGCGATTAATGATGAGAACCCGAGAGAGTTGCGTGATCCACGGTAGGACGAGCGCAGAAGATACGTCGTCGTGATCCCATTCAAAGGATAACGTCTTGAGGGATGCGCCGGGCGTGGTATCCAATACCTGGGGTGGATACACGGCTGAATCAGGTGCAGTTGCACCCTGCTCGATATCTCTGGCGTCTAGCTTGACGCTGTTAGGAAAAGCTGATAGGAAATAAACGAAGTCGTGTGTGTCCCGGAACAGGCGGTCCAAGATTCGGAGTGTCGTGACACGGGAGAACGCATTACGAATAGCGTCATGGCTCTCTGCGGTGCAGTGGGTCCATCTTATGCTGGTGAATGTTACGCTTCGGATATTCTTCAGGCGTGAGAGGACCAGCCACGGAACCTCGTGCTGGTGATCATCCGGAGCAGGAGGGGCTTGCATGACCAGTTCTTGAACAAAACCCGCGATTTCTGGGTTGGAGTACATCACGGGATTGTTGATACCATTCTTGTTATCCCAGTCGAAACGACGTCTGTAGTGCAGGTGTTTTTGGCTGACGCGAGTCCATCTTCGGTGCGTCAGTGCGCATGCTTTCAGAGTTTCGGAGTGGGAGTACAGACAGTCGACCGTAAGTTCTAAAATCTCCCGTGGGAGATCATATATAGTTGCCCTGAGGGCTTAAATTTAGTATTTGGCTATCTGTATAGAATCTAAACCAAAGTCGTCGACGCACCGATGAGACATGCCAATTCTGGCTTGAGGGGTGTGCTCGGTTGGTTGACTTACGGCTCGCCCGACGTGGACGCGGAAGATAAATAAGACGCTTCTGGTATCTCTGCTGGCGTATATGTATTGAGCACTCACCGGACACACGCGGGTATCGTTTGAGGTGGTAGTTTGCGAATGAGCGGAGAGCGCCTATAATATTCCCCGACCCGCTCTCCCCTACGATCGTGGCCCGTGGGAAATGATTCAGAGACTCCATTGAGAAGCATAGGCGGATGCAAATATTATTCCATTACACTACACCCCGATACTGACCAGTCAGGTATTTGAATACTAGTGAAAATGTACTTGGTAGAGCTAAGGCACAGTTCAAGCTGTCCAATATTATCGGTAGTTCCGGCTGCTGTTCACTTAACCAACACTTACTTAATAACATCCGAGTCAATACTAGTAGATTGGAAAGCATGCATGGTTCCAGTTTCATATATGAACAAGGAGTATTCTCATCACAAACAAAGAAGCAGCTCGTTAATGTGTACCAAACTTGAGCCTCTGGCTCTTGGTCACCTCTTTGAGCTTGCTTGATGTGATCATGATAGCTAAACCGAAGTCATGAGCGCCTTTGGTGTGATTGTTCTGCATCTTGACCAGCTTCCAGTGCGCAAATGGCACAGTAAGGCGGATATGTAGGAATGGGCGCCGCGCCAACTAGTACCAGGGTGCCTTCTGGGCTGTCAGAGCTCGCAAAGACGAGGAGGGAAAGGAAATTGGTATAGCGGATGAATATTAGCCTGCGTCAAGAACGGCGAAGGTTGAGTTTCTTGACAACTCTTGAGTTTTACCGTATGCTTTAGCTTGGTCTCTTAAAATTCTTTGTGAGAGCAGCCCGCGATATGAAGTGCATGATCTATACGCCACTACCGCGCCTGACTCCAGCGTGTCTCGTTGAGGTGTATCACGCATTTTGCAGAGTATCCAATGTCCTGCACAACATCACAGTGATGCATTGGCCCTTTGCGTGCGATTACTGATGCAGCCTACATGGTCCGAGTCGGTATCTTACTTATACGTAGGGCCCCATTGATTTCTGTCGCAGTCTGAGGGCATCACGGGTGTGCAGCATGTCTTATGGAAGCCTGAGGGAATCTCGAAGCTATTGGTTAGCTGCTCATTGGCTTTCCATGCCAACCAATCAGCGCCAGCAGACGGTCTTGATGCGCACAATATGAGTTCCATGTGCGCTTGTTGGCTCATGCGAACTTCCAGAACGCCAGTCGTCATGCTCGGAAGAGTCACTTGCAAAGTCATCGTAGTGCAAGTTCTGGTCATGACAAATATCGAAGACCAATGAGGTTTGCCCTCGGCGAAGACACAGGTAGGCAGCGGGATTCTCTGGGCAATTTTCGAATGGATCCGAGGGCTGCCGATCGTATTCGTAGGCGGGATTGGGCCAGTGCAACATCCCGTGCCTTAGCGCGGACTCGGATGTTTCTAAGGTCCTTGGTGACTACCGCCCCGCTGATTCCGCCACCGGGTCGAGGGAAAGATTCACAGGGCGATGATGCCGACTGCGTGCGCAGGTCTGCCGTCAAATGGTTATATTGTAGATAATGATAATCTAAAAGCTATGCTAGACTTAATTCAGTTGATATTCAGCGACTAAGCAACTCATACATGACGCACAGAACATTCGTCGACTAGTACTCTCGAGTTTCAAGAGTGCAAGCTCAAGGGCTTGGGAAATCTTGGTAGTCGTTGCTGAAGAAGCTTGGCGAGCGAGGGCGTCTATTGTTCAGCTGTAGACAAGGCCCTTATCGGGGCAGTATCCAACAGCAATCCGAAGGATAGCTTAGAAAGAAAACTAAATAATTTTGCTGATAGCATACAACCGGTCTCGGACTTCCGCATTTGTTTCTGATTCGCCCAAGTTTCATCTCTGCGCCTTGATCTTGGGTCGTGCAGAGTTGGTGGCGGTACGCTAAGCACCTGTTCCCTCCTTCCCCTCATCTTCGCCCGAAGCCCTCCTCGTTTGCCCGTGCTGGTCCTGGGATACCCCTTCTCGCTTGCCGGTCAACTTTGAGTCTCTTCACGCATGCATTTGCTCCGCCGAACTGCCCATGACGACCTCAATAATGACGATGAAAACGAAGCCATTGACCCTGAGCTGCGCTTGCGCACGGTCCGGACGGCGCACTCGACGCTCGAGGAGTCGATGCGGACTGAGGACCGGGCGAGGAGGCGGAGGACAATTATGAGGAAGCGGTCAAAGGGGTTCTTCCGTAGGGGGACGGAGAAGAAGCGTTCAGACAAGGAAGCAACGCAGGGAGAGAGCACCTCTGAAGCAGGCAGTGCACCACCTGTGATGGGTTTGCGGAGAAATATCTATGTGAACACACCCCTTCCTCAGGACGAGCTCGATGCTCACGGAGAGCCTGTCATAAATTATGCTAGGAATAAGGTCCGGACAAGCAGTGAGTGCCATTCACATTATGTTTCTTCGTCCTCATAATCGTCGCGCAGAGTACACCATTATCACCTTCATACCGAGGAATCTCTACGAGCAATTCCGCAGGTAAGCACGTTCGGTCGAGATATACCGCGTACTCTAACACTGCGTCTGCAGGGTTGCAAACCTGTACTTCCTGGCCGTCGTCATCGTCCAAATATTTCCGATCTTCGGAGCGCCGTCACCACAAACCGGCGCGCTGCCACTGCTCTTCATCATTACTGTGACTGCTATCAAGGATGCGATAGAAGACTACCGACGTGCGGTCTTGGACGAGGAGGTTAACAACTCCGCGTCCGACCAAGCTCGGGCAGTGGAAGAACGTGAACCAGCCGACGGACCCTCGAAACTGGTGGGAAAGACTCCTTGGGCTTAACCCGCCTGGCAAGGTGACGAAGGGCATTCGGAAGCTGCGCGAGCGGGAGGCCAGTGAGGGCAAGATGCAAATCGTGCTAAGCAAGGAGGGCGACGACAGACTCAGTGTGAGCTACCGGGGCGCTGCCGACGCAAGCAACGGCACTCAGCAGCCTGGCTACTACGGCGCAGGCGGGCGCGCGCTGGAGGCTATTCCCAGTATCGACTCCGCCAACTCCCACCAGTATCCACCACAAGCTAGCGGTGCCGACGGCAGCTCAGAGATGAAACACAAGTCCTGGGCCGGTATACAAGGCGCTCTGAACGGATACGAGGCCTCGGTTGAATCGCGTCCTTCCACAGGTGCGATTGACTACCGCAAGCGCGTCACGGGCATGGCGCAGTGGGAGCGCACGCTTTGGAAGAAGCTCGAGGTCGGCGATATCGTTTTGCTTCGTGAAAACGACCAAATCCCCGCGGATATCCTCGTGTTGTCCACCTCCGACCCGGATAACATGTGCTACGTCGAGACGAAGAACCTCGACGGCGAGACGAACTTGAAGCCGCGCAAGTCCGTCCGCGCGACGTCTTCCGTTACGTCTGAAACAGATATCGAGCGCATGCAGTTTGTTCTTGACTCAGAGCCTCCGCATCAGAACTTATACGTCTACCACGGCGTCCTTCGCTACACCGATCCTGCGACTGGCGAGCAGAAGGCTGAGGCAGTGGGGATCAACGAGCTGTTGCTGCGTGGCTGCACTGTTCGTAATACCGCGTGGATCATCGGCCTTGTCGTCTTTACTGGAGCGGACTCGAAGATCATGTTGAACGGGGGCGAGACACCCTCAAAGCGGTCGAAGATCGAGAAGGAGACAAACTTCAACGTCATCGTCAACTTCATCTTCCTCGCCGTCATGTGCTTGATCTCTGCCATAGGCAGTGGTCTCTGGGATGCCCAACAAGCCACCAGTATGAAGTTTTTCGAAATAGGAGTTGATGCTTCAAGTTCCTACGTCGTCAATGCCATCGTTACCTTCGCGTAAGTACTCCGTTTAAGCATAGCGGACTCTTCTGACATCATGGACAGCTCTTGCTTGATCGCTTTCCAGAACATCGTGCCCATCTCCCTCTACATTTCGATCGAAATCGTCAAGACGATTCAAGCGTTCTTCATTTCGCAGGATGTGGACATGTACTACAAACCCCTGGACGCGGCATGCACGCCCAAGACGTGGAACATATCCGACGACCTCGGGCAAATCGAGTACATCTTCTCGGACAAGACGGGAACACTCACACAGAACGTCATGGAGTTCCAGAAATGCTCGGTGAATGGTGTTGCCTATGGTGAGGGGATCACGGAGGCACAGCGTGGGGCAGCAAAGCGGGAAGGCAAAGAGGAGACGGTGCTGATGGACCCAGAGGAGCAAGATCGTCACCTCCGGTCCCTCAAGATGTCCATGCTCGGCACGCTGTCCAAAGCGTTCAAGAACCGGTATCTACAACAGGACAAGCTCACCCTTATTTCCCCGAAACTCGCTGAAGACCTCGTTGACCGTTCATCCACGCAACGAACACATCTCATCGCCTTCTTCCGTGCTCTGGCCGTCTGCCACAGCGTTCTCTCCGACACACCGGAGCACACCAAGCCGTACCATCTCGAGTATAAGGCCGAATCTCCTGATGAGGCTGCTCTCGTCGCTGCCGCTCGTGATGTCGGCTTCCCCTTCGTCGGCAAGAGCAAGGACAGCATCGAGATCGAGGTTATGGGTCAGGTCGAGAAATACACCGTTCTGCAGACGATCGAGTTCAACAGTACCCGCAAGCGCATGTCGGTCATTGCGCGCAGTCCCCAAGGCCAGATCATCCTTTACTGCAAGGGTGCCGACAGCGTCATCTACTCGCGGCTCGCTGCTGATCACAACCCGGAGCTGAAGGCCAAGACATCGCAGGACATGGAGGATTTCGCCAACGGTGGTCTGCGAACATTGTGTATTGCGTACCGGAACCTCGAGGAGCAGGAGTACCTCGACTGGCAGCGCGTGTACGATGCCGCCGCCAACGCTGTGCAGGACCGGGAAGAAGAGCTTGACAAAGCCAACGATCAGATTGAGCACTCGCTGACAATCCTGGGTGCGACTGCCCTTGAAGACAAGCTGCAAGAGGGTGTGCCGGAGGCCATCGAGACTCTGCACAATGCCGGGATCAAACTCTGGATTTTGACTGGTAAGTTCAGCATGCTTCTAGCATGCGGCGCCAGGTGTACGTGGTCGCTCACGTTGTATTTACTCTAGGTGACAAGGTGCAGACCGCTATCGAAATCGGCTTCAGCTGCAACCTCTTGAAGCAAGACATGGAGATCATGATCCTGTCTGCCGACACCGTCGAGTCAACGCAGCTTCAAATCGAGGGCGGTTGCAATAAGATTGCGTCGATGCTTGGTCCCCCGTCGATGGATCCCGCGAAGCGCGGATTTGTTCCCGGTGCACAGGCCGCCTTTGCGGTTGTTATTGACGGAGACACCTTGCGGCACGCGCTCACACCGGCCTTGAAACCGCTGTTCCTGAATCTAGCTACACAGTGTGAAACCGTGGTCTGCTGCCGTGTGTCACCGGCTCAGAAAGCTCTGGTTGTGAAGCTGGTTCGCCCCTTCAGCTGGACTAAAGAATTACGCTGCTAACTATGCACCCAGGTCAAGGAAGGTCGCAATGCAATGACACTCTCGATTGGCGACGGCGCCAATGATGTGGCTATGATCCAGGAGGCCAACATCGGCTGTGGTCTCCTGGGTCACGAGGGTTCGCAAGCTGCCATGTCTGCGGACTACGCGTTCGGCCAGTTCCGTTACCTGACGAAGCTACTCATCGTCCATGGCCGGTGGTCGTACCAGCGTGTTGCGGACATGCATAGTATCTTCTTTCTACAAGGTGAGCCATTTGTAGGATCCTCATGTGCAATATTAACACCTGCATCGTAGAATGTCATTTGGACCTTCGCGATGTTCTGGTATCTGATCTATAATAGGTGAGCACGATGGTCATCTAGCGAGCGACGTGTAACTAATCTGCCCGATAGTTTCGATGCGACCTATCTCTATCAGTACACATTCATTATCCTCTACAATGTTGTCTTCACATCTCTTCCCGTCATCGTCCTCGGAGGTTAGTTTGTTAGGTTCATCTCCAGTCATCACGACACTAACAGTTCGCAGCTTTCGACCAAGATATCAACGCTAAAGCTGCGATGGCGTTCCCTCAGCTGTACATCCGGGGTATTCGGGGTCTGGAATATACCCGTACCAAGTTCTGGCTTTACATGCTGGACGGACTATACCAGTCCCTCGTGGTCTTCTACGTCCCATACTTCGTCTGGTCTCTCGGCCCCGCGGTCTCATGGAACGGCCGGTCTGTGGAGTCCATTTCCGACTTCGGTACAACGGTGTCAGTCGCCGCTATCTGGGCTGCCAATACCTATGTTGGCATGTTAACTCATTAGTACGTCGGTATCTTTCTCATTCTTCGACGCCGGTTCTCATCTACGTCATAGCTGGACTGTCATTACATGGATTGTTGTCCTCGGCTCCTCCATCGTCATGTTCTTGTGGATCGTGATCTACTCCTTCTTCCCAAGCAGTGATTTCGTGCAAGAAGTCGTCGTACTCTGCGGTCAGAGTATATTCTGGTTCTCGGTCATTGTAGCTATCACAATCGCGCTTGGTGAGTACATGTTTGTATTGTATCCGCCTTCTCATCTCACTGCCATACAGCTCCTCGATTCATAGTCAAGTTCGTCTCAACGTCCTACTTCCCTCAGGACCGGGACATCGTACGGGAGATGTGGGTGAATGGGGATCTCAAGGAGCAACTGGGCATTCAGCACCGCCGGGATATCAAGAATGCTGCGAGGAGCGACATCGAACAAACCCCTATGTTCCATCGGCCGCATTTCCGCTCAGAGTCTGAGGTCTCCAGCTTCGACCAGGACAACAGTACACCGCCTTTCTCCAGGAGCCCGGCTGTTGACAGTGCTCAGTCATCACCTGGCCGACACTCGTCGCCTCTCGCTGGTCCTCCTGTCCCCCTTTTGGAGGAAGATCAGGCAACATCAGCTGCTCGACAACGTATGACTCCGTCGCCCAACATGTACCGCGGCTCGTACTATTCTGCATCCGCCATCCCTGTGCCATCCCCGACCCCTCCAGTGGAGCCGCCGATGACCTCTGTCTCTCGGGCCCCCGTCACGACGCAAGTCTCATCGGCTACCCTTCAAATTCCTGCCTTGATCAACCGGCCATCATACCAGCAGCAACCGCCTGAAGCGTACGAGATGCATTCGCGGAGCCCTCCCCCGACGATTCTGTCACCCCTACGACACATCATCGGCAAGGCACCGTCGAGGGATCGTTCGACTCCGCATATGACGGT
Source organism: Terana coerulea (assembly GCA_024811115.1). Lineage (NCBI taxonomy): Eukaryota > Fungi > Basidiomycota > Agaricomycetes > Polyporales > Phanerochaetaceae > Terana > Terana coerulea. Next base: position 234,075 of record JAKOGH010000736.1, read on the forward strand.
TTCGTGAACGACGACTCCCACCCCGATGCGCGCGCAGACGGCGGGCACCACCCCTGCCTGGACATCCGCCACAGGAAGCCTGGAGAAGTAGCGCATACTCGACGTCTTCCGGTCCCCATGCGCTATGATCTCTTTGCGCCAGAAGAACTGGGAATGTGCTTATAATTATTTTCATGTGGACTTGTGGACTTCTCAGGTGTTCATTTATTTATCTATTGCGCTCCCGCCGTTTCGTCCTTCGTATTCACTCCTTTTGTTGCTGACCACATTCCATACTTGCATGCCGTTACGTTAAATGCTTTAGAAGTAAATCATCGCTATTGTAGTCTACCATACCGGCAAATGCACTTCGGTTTGCACACAGAGTGAGGGAATTGCGCCAAGCTTCGGTCTGTGCAATTGGCTTCGGTTGACTGCGGTCTGCGGGCGCTACATAACTTAGTAACGACCACCATCGCCCAAGTCGATTCCTGTTCTCGAGAGCCCACAGCACAGCCATGGGCGACCGAGAGACACAAGAAAGACATAGAGAAGGTAGGGCATAAAATATACTGCGTGCAACGAACCCGACTAATCTTTGTTTTCGCTTTGATCACCCACCTGCATATGGTGGAACAACCGCGACGGCACCCGCGGACCCTGTACCGCTCGCGACCTTTACGTAGGCCGCCATCGAGGTCGCAGTCGCTCCAGGTCTCCCCACGACGGAGAGGCGGCAGGGAAGACAGGGACGATCGTCGGCACGGTCGCGAGCGGTCCCCGTACGGCGGCACCGTGACGGTCACGCGCCCTCTGCGGCTGGGTACTCGCGAGACGAAAAGGCAGAGAGGAGGGCTTCCAAGAGTCCGGAGAGAAGGAGACATTCCGAAAGCCCTAGGCCGGTAAGTAACACGGCTCTGTGTTTGTGTGTTCAACATGACTAACTAGGGCTACTTCATGCTAGAGGCGACACCGTTCGCGCTCGCGTTCCGTATCCTCGTCTTCCTCGTCGCCATCCGAGGATTCGTACTCTGAAAAGCATGCTTCTACCTCGAAACGAAGGTCACGACGCCGGTCCCGTTCTCGTTCCCGCACCGGGGACAGGTCGGGGCACCGAAGCAAGGACAAGGACCGAAAACATGACCGAAAAAAGAGGCACAAGGAGAAGCGCAAGGATAAAGAGCGTCGGTACTCGTCCGGACCGGACGACGAGCGCAGGAGTGCCTTGACTGGGAAGAAGGTATGGTTTCGTATGTTTTCGAGCACGGTGGTGGGTGGTCTGACTGCTGCTGCGCTTTCTACGCTTTCAGATCAAGCTCAAGGTTCACAAGGATGCCGCCGATCTGGAAAGAGATGCGAATCGAGAACACCTGCTGCAGTTCCTCAATTCAGCATGCGGTTGAACGTGCTTCAGTATATACCTACGATGTCAGCATGCATTTGAAGATGAAATGTAACAGCTTGAAGACTAGACCCACGGCTGCGCATAGCTAGGAACGTTCAATGAATAGGTACCACCAGGTCGGTACCTTGATGAGGGTGTATTTCCTTTCCTACCAGCTGCGACTGAGAGCTGAGACAGATATTCTCAATTGAGTTGCCTATTAAGGTTTTTAGCCCACGCACACTATAACTGTCAGTACCTTTCCTCCGAGTTGACGGCTTTGCAATATCGTCCTTCAGAAAGCTTCGCTGGAGAGTACGTACTTCAATGATCGTTTCGTAGTGACGAATTTGCTTACAATATGGCCGTATCATCGTCAATATTACTAGCCCACGGTTTAACGTTCAAGTGTGGTATGAAAATACTTCCTTTCGGAGAAATCCACACTAGAAGTGGCAACGAGCCTTCTCGGACAACTGTCAAAAGCCAGTCGGTGGCAATTGCAATTGGCCGGCGGACGAACGAACACGGCGAGGGCAACTAACTTCTTGTGAGACACGCGGCTGTGTATTGCCACCGTTAAGCAATGGGTGAGATCCCATGATCGCCGCCAATCCGTTCCGGATTCACAACTCGTCGTCATCCCCCTACCGACCTCCGCAAATCAGCCAGCCCAGGAGGTGTTGCCTTATCTCCGTGCTCGACCGCGCCGACCCACACCTTGAAATGCCTTGGCACTACTCGGTTCTGCAGCCAGCCTATAAGACGGCCGTTCGTCTCAACAGTCAGCTATTTTTTTGATAAATAACGCATAAATGACGCTTCTAGGCAGCTCGGGCACACCACTCACACGCCGTAAGCGCGGGCGGTCACGGTGACAGTTCCGTGGCTAGCTCCAGCTCTGTCAGGAAGCGGGTCGTAGGAGGCTTTCGCATGGCCAACTCCCCAAATGTCGCGGCTGCGCATTCGTCCGCGTTCTGCCGCAACGTCCACAGTTCATGCTCGCTTCCGTTCCCATGCTCACGCGTCCACGACAGGCCACTATAAAGCAGCGTTGACGTCCTGGCTCGGGCAGTCGGGAAGCCACATACCCCTTCGCCTCGGACGCATGTAACAGCGATGGCCACGCTCTCCCTCACCGACTCCGGCATCATCTCGACCGTGCTTGAGGCCGTCCTCTATGGTCAGTGCCGTCTTGCTCAGACGCGTCGGAGGGTGGCTAAGCGCGCATCCCGACTCAACAGGCTTCTCGCTCTTGATGTTCATCTTTACAATATGGATCGTCACCCAGAACCGCAGGCGGAGGCGGCTCAACCACGGGATGGTGGGCGCTGCATGCGCTATCCTCGTGCTTTCCACAGCTGTAAGTTAAAGTTGTGCACGTGTTGTCGGGATGACTTCATCATACCATGCCTCTAGGAAATGGTGGTGAACATCGTCCGCGTTCGACAAGGGTTCCTCACGGTTGGCCCGAAGCTCCCAGGCGGCTCGGAGCAGTACTTCCGGGACGTCTCGCAGCTGACGTTCGTCATCAAGAGCTGCTTGTACAACACGCAGACACTCATTCTGGACGGAGTCGTCGTGCGTCCATGGTCCGCTCAAAGGCGCTGAAATGAAAGAGCTAAACCGACCGCTAGATCTACCGGACGTATATCGTATGGCAGAACCCCCTGGTCGTGATTCTGCCGATAATGGGATGGTGCGGCCTGCTGGGTACGCTTCTTCTACGATATCGCGGTGAAAGCCATTGACGCTCTCCCCAAGCTGCTTCCATTGGTCTGAACATTGCTCTCGCCACTGCGTCAACACATGCTGGTGATGTCTTTGCGTTCGAGACCGGGACATGGATCACGGCCAACTATTCGATGACCCTCGCGACGAATCTCTCTGCAACCAGTACGTGTGGTACCGCCTTCCCTGTGGTTGGGCTCACATTTGTGACAGGCTTGCTTGCTTTCCGGATCTGGAGAGTAAAGCAACAGAGCGCAAGATTCGTCAGCACGAACAACCCACTCTCCCCCATCCTCCGTGTGGTGATTGAGTCCGGGGCCATCTACTCGATGACGGTGACGACAGCGCTGATCCTGTTCGTGAGCAAGTCCAATGGGGTGTATGTCGTCCTGGATATGGTATGTCCCCGTTTAGATCAGCCGGCAGACCGTCTGACCCACCCTCCGAAGATATCCCCCATCATCTCCATCGTGTTCAACATGATCACCGTACGCGTAGGGCTCGCCAGCGACCAGCGCCTCTCTGCGCCAGGAACGGTGCACCAGAGCGCATTCTCCACCGAAGTGCGGGCGTGCATGCACTGCAACTCGACGGGATATGCGACGAACCTACCATATCGCAACTACGGCGGGCACTCGCTTGCGGTTGAAATCAGCCAGTACATCGAGACGGACGACTCATCGATACGGCTCGCTGAGGAACCACCGTCGCCGATGAGCGTGAAGCCCGAGTCAATTGCTTTCTCTTCGGTTCCATCGGTCGCTGTTACGCCGTCGCAATATAGTTCGCCATGATCGTTGTTTGTCTAATTGCTGCTTCCATACTCCTTCACTTTCACTGTAGTCATTCGTTTGGCATCGTTTTTCTTGTTATCGCGCCTCATAGCGTACTGTAATTTCTTAGCATACAATTGGTGAAGGGTTGGGACCCTGTGCATCTTGCATTGTCATTACTACGACTACTCGACAACAACAGACTCGCATTAAGTTCGCAGTTTACGCAGATTGGAAAGGTCAATCAGAGCATGGCAAGAACCAACGTTACGGAAGTTCATTTTCCTCTCCAAGTCTCCTGACAGTTGTGTGCGCGTGTAGGTCCCAAGTCGCACAATGATCAAATCTCGCGGTTTGACCTTAGCTCTCGACATGCCACTCGCTAACACATCGTGCGAGCATCGTGGATCACCTCGTTCTATGAATGCTACCTGTCAATATGTAGTTCCCAGTGCCGTTGTCAACCTTCATGTGGATAGCCTCAGCCCCATACCGCACATGGCTCACCATACGCACTTCGAGAGCCCTTCCTGGCGCTTGTCCGCGCCTCAAGCGTGCGCTTCAGTCTGAGACTGCTTCTCGCCAGCATGCCCGGGATGCTCAGGACAGGGAGCACGCGACACTGCCAGCACATTCCGTAGAAACGCTTGCTTCTTGTCGGCGCTCTCGCAATATGCGAGGTCGACGACTTGGGAAGGCTTCAAGACGACGGTTGAGCCATCGACAGCGTATTCGGCCGGTGACTCCAGAATGCTGTTGACTGTAAGGACCGTCCGAAATGAATGCGCCAGCGAATGGGCGATGGTGAGCGCTCTCGTGCGGCGGAGCTGCTGAAGGATGGCTCCTCGTGAGACTGCCTCGACGAACCACTTGAACACCTCAAGTGACATTGCAGCGATCCGCACTTCTGCAGGACGAAGCACGGCGAGCTCGTGTTCGATTGCGTCCCAGGCGGTCGCTTTTGCTACGTCAAGGCTGCTTCCGGCCTCGAAATAGATGTGGATCTTTGAAACTGCTACGGCTTCTCGCCCTACCTCAGCTTGCTGTACGGTGAAGGTCACACCGTAGGCAGATGCAGAGTCTGAGTTTGAGCACCGGAGATAGATTTCTAGATAATGTGATCAGCTGGTGTGGTATGGAGTGATGGAGGTCTTGCTTACCACACCAAGCTGGCGACGCGTCCCGAGTCCTCTGCGGGGAAATCTTCAATTCCATTCGGGCACAGCTATGGGCCATGGCAAGCGCGATGGTTTGCAGGGATTCCCATTCGCTGAAATGCGGCAAGACATTGCGAGCGATGGTGTGGGACGGCGACTGTGTGCGCATAATCCAGAAGATGAGCTTCCATTCGATCCGGGCGGGTGAGCAATCCGACATGACGACCATACGAAGCCGGTTCGGGGACCGTCTGACAGGGCTTGTGGGTAAAACATCCTGGTCCAAAGTGACCCGGACACAGCGCAGCTGACGCAGATCCGAAGTGCTTTGGACGAGGCGTAAGAGATCCATGGGATCGTGAAAGCGGAGGTCGGAGAGGTACAGATCCTCAAGAGGGAGCATACGACCTGGAAGCGATCGGGGCAGCCCTTCGCACCAGGAGTGCGGCGCGTATTCGACTGATGCCTTGGCAGATGCTCGCGAAACGACGTGGGCATGGTCGAAATGCACCGTGATGCCTTGCCGCCAAATCACCTCGGTAGCCCTCCGCCCCCGCTTCGCCAGCTCAGCGTGTACCTGATGTAGCCACGGCGTGCCCTATGCGCCCGTGCGCGCTAGGATCATCTGTCCGACGCACGACACCATGCTCGGGTCGATCGCAACGGGCGGGTCGACGAAGGAGAGGTAGTCGTACAGGTCCTGGACGTTGCGCAGTATAATCTGGTAGAACATGTACGGTCGACACCGGCGGGCCCAGTGACGGCAGGTAAGGCTGAGCATCCCGAGATGGCGTTTGTCGAGACCGACGGATTCCTCCCAGAGGGCTCCCTCCCAGAGAAAGTCTAGCGGCTTCGAGGCGAAGAACTGGATGATCTGGTCGATAAGCTCCGGAGGTAGGTCTGCGCCATTTGCCCATGTCATCCTGAGCAGACAGTGGGGGCAAAAAAGAGAGTGGGGTGAGAGATGTATATCGCTCAGTAAGAACAGTGGGTTTCTCACCAGGGATGATCCCCATTAAGCTCAAGGTTCAATATTCGACATTCAGGGAGGTCTAATATAGCCACCTCATTGTGACAGAGGCAGACAAGCAGTCTTCTGAAAACAGAAATGCAGAGAATTCAATGAATGTCTGAGCGTGAGTTGGACTAGTCAGGCGAAGTCCACAAAGCTGCATTTGGCGGATAATTCGGTAGAGAGCAGACGTTTCGAAGGAATCTGTCGTGATTGTGTCCATTGATCAAAAATTTGAAGGACGACGGGTATCTCCATTTCTGTCGAATATTCACATTGGCAAAATGAGAAATGTCGGAAGAGCATGTAAGTCGAGTAAAGGCATGAGTGCATAGGAGAGAAGTTTCGTGGTAAATTAGACGCCGTGCAGCAGCCCGCCTCCGTTCCTAATGTGGGAAGCCGTCCGTTCAGCATCACGGCATAATTTGCCGTGCGGCACCTCGAGCACCTCGGAAAGTGGAAGAATAACGCGATGTATTATACATATACAACCTTCTTTGATTTGAGTACTATGGTTCCAGTATACTGCCTGTATGCACATGACTTGAGCTATCGAAGTCCGGCCTGAGGGAATAGCGAAAGTCAGACATGGGGCGTACGGTTAACGAGAAGACAGAGACACACAGTATGACGGTGGTTAGCATATCTGGCCGCTTGTTGTTCGGATTTTGCCACCGCAACCTGTGGGTCTCCTCCGGCCTATCGCGCGACATGTGAGCAGGATGAAAGTGGATGATAGCAGTGCACTTACGAGTCCTCAGAGTCGGGCTCGCGCATAGACAACATCGACGTCACGGCCGTACACGACGCCATCACGCTGATGGTGCACCCCGGAATAATGGCGAAGAGGATCAGGATTTCTGGCATAAATGCTATCATGAAATGCTTCTGCGGCGCACACAGACACACACACCATTGAGCGAAACGATGCTGAAAACCTGTGCGTACATGTACCGTCAGTGTCCGCGTCAAGCGTATGGCGAAAGAAATCTTACCGCCACAGGAATGCTGCACAGCACCGAGATGAAGACGTATCCGACGCCCTGCGTGAAAAGTGTTGTCCACAACCGCGAGCTGCTGGGCAGCTGCTGCCTGCGCATGCCCCAAACAGTCGTAACGAGTATACCCATGTCCCATGCGATGGCTGCGGCCGTGAGCTACACGGCAAACTGGCAGTCACAGCGTGGACTTACTAAAGAAGTAAAATGCGGACAACCCGAGCTGGCCGTCGGCCGTGCCAATTACGCACACCGCGTGCTCCGCGTCCCACTGGGAATTGCCGCCTGCAATACCCACTTGAAAGCTTGTTGAGCTCAGACGGTAGCCGTGAACGGTGCAGAATGCCTTACGAGTGCCAGCGTAGACGAAGTGGGCGACGCAGAGGCCCTGAAGAGTCCTCAAGACCCACAGCTTGTCCTTCCATAAAATGAACCTAACGGCAGATGAGATTCGCGTGGCGCATAAAACTTGCGGGATACGCACGCGCGCAACGCGAAGTTTGTGCTTGCGGAGGCGACGGAAATGTCTCCGACAAACTACACAGGGCCTGTTAGGGTTGAGTCCTGAGGGTGGGTGCAGATGCCTACCGACAAAAGTCGTACGAATCCTTCCCCCGGTTTAATTGATGAGGAAAATACGAGATACGCTGGCTCTCACCTAGTGCAGAACATGACGTCCCGGTTTGCGGCGGTATATGCGTGTATATGGTCCTATACAGAGCGTTTTATGAATCTGATACGCTTCTGCATGAGAGCAGGACCGACATGGCGACGAGCGCGGTGAGGTTCGTATAACGCGCAATAATGTAGGGGACCTAGAAAAGCTTGAACTTCGCCAACGTGAGGTAGACACCCGGCTGCGTACGTGTGCAAGTTGGAGTCTGCTCCGCCGCAAAAGGAGCGGCCATTCCACCTTGCTCAGGGTCTGCAGAAACCACCACCTACGTGTCGTACCCGATCAGCATACGCATGCCTACAGCACGCAAGACGCCAGCAGCTGCGCACTCACACGTAGAACCCGAGGACAAACACCGTCGTTTGGGCAAATAAATACCACGTGAACGCAAGCACGTCCGGGTTACGCCAGTCGACCATAACGGCGTGGTCCCGCCCGCTCGCTAGGGCGACGACAGCAGTGCGAGTGTGGTGGAGGCGGCGGCGCGGATGGCGGGAGGCAGACTGTAAACCGAGGCATGCAGAGGCAGAAGCGGTCGCCCTCTGCCGCGGAGAAATTTAATTTATGGAAGCGGGGTACCCTGGAAAGGCTAGGCTAACCCCGGACGTCGACGACCTCGATCGCGCCAGGGCCGAGCCGGGTTGTGAACTTTAAATGTGGCTCGGCGGCGAGTCAGGGGCGGCGGCGCCGGCGGGAGTGTCGCGCATGCCGCTCCCCTTCCGTGTGATAGGCGCCGATTATATATCTCTGCGGGTTCGAATCCGAGCGACGAGGCTCGTTGGAGCTTGTGACCTCCGTTCGCATACACGGTTACGATAGGTATGTATATCGCGTATTTGACGTTGAAAACCATCTTCAAAGCGCCAGATACGGACGGGGCTTTGTATCCACAGTTCTATGACAAGGAATGCGGTTAGGCCTCAGTGTTCGCAGAATCGCATCTCAGCAACTCTGACACCAAGCACTGGCACCTTCGCCTTGAGGGCAAACTCTTCACAATCCTGAAAGCACTGCACGTATGTCGGAGGGCTGCTTGAATTTGCTTTCATCTATTTACATTTGCGATATAGTACTACTACAGCACTGGAATACGAAGTGTGCGCTTTGGGTGAGCACGCTGGAAAGGAGACTGGGAGCCGCCCGGACCGTGAACCTTCCTTCCAAACTCTCAACTATCATGTTCTCTGCAAGCTCACTGGATCGCACATGGTGGAAAGAGGCCGTGGTCTATCAGATCTATCCCATTTCGTTCTTTGACTCCAACGGCGATGGCATCGGGGACCTACCAGGGATACTGCAAAAACTCGACTACCTCAAAGACCTTGGGGTTGATGTTATATGGGTGTGCCCCATTTACAAAAGCCCGCTCGCGGATATGGGGTTATGACGTGTACGTCTATAGTGCTGTATGGCTCTTAGCCAATTGACAAGTACTTGGAGTTTAGCTCAGATTATGAGAGCATCGACTCAAGGTATGGTACTCTAGAAGATTGTGATCGGTTAATTGAGGGGGTGCACCAGCGTGGGATGAAGATTCTGTAGGCAATTCTTGAGTATTTGTATTTCTTTTCCGGGATTGGTGAGAGCTGACAGATGTTCAGGCTGGACCTTGTTGCAAACCATACGTCAGACGAGGTGCGCCTCCAGTCAGTGTGCGAGACCCTCATCATTGATCTCATCATCTCAGCACGCATGGTTCCAGGAATCCCGCTCGAGTAAAGCCAACCTCAAGCGCGACTGGTATATCTGGCGGCCTCCTCGTTATGACGAGCATGGAAACAGAAGGTCACCGAATAACTGGAAGTCAATATTCCAAGGTGGGTCACGGACCCTCTTTCATCTATCTTTGCGCAGCTAAAGAGCAGATTATCAGGTTCGGCATGGGAGTGGGACGAGCACACACAGGAGTATTATTTGCACCTGTATCTGTCGAAACAGCCGGATCTCAACTGGGAAAACCCAGCCGTGCGCAATGAAGCTGTATATAAGACAATGCGGTTTTGGCTTGATCGCGGTTGCGATGGCTTCAGGGTGCGCGGATTACCCTACATTATTCAGCGAGTTGTTCAATTATACGTTCGTAGATGGATGCAATCAATGTGATTTCCAAAGTAAAAGGTCTTCCTGATGCTGCCATTGTTGACACGGAGGAAGAATTCCAGCCCGCGACTGCGTTATTCGCCAACGGGCAAGTCGCGTTCAGGCTTCGGTGTACTCCCGGTCGCACTGACCTGGCAATTTAACAATAGCCCTCGAGTACACGAATACATCCGTGAGATGAACGACCAGGTTCTATCCAGTAAGCCTTCTTCCAGCACACCTGCAAATTAGTCTGAAGAGGTCTTGTGGGTAGAGTACGGCGCAATAACCGTCGGCGAGACACCGTTCACGCACCGGCCGGAGGACGTCGCGGCGTACGTCCTTCCACAGAACAGGCAGTTCAACATGGTCTTCCAGTTCGAGCTCATGGACCTCGACGAGGGCGGCTCCGTCGACGGCGTGTCGCCGCTCGTGCACCGCCCGTGGACGCTCCGCGCGCTGAAGGACGTGGTCGCGAAGTGGCAACGGTACAAGCACGAGGAGGGGTACTGGAACACGTGAGTCCCAATTGCTGGTATTGAAAAAGCAGCTGGCTTGATGTTGGACGCAGCATCTTCTGGGAGAATCATGACAACGCGCGGTCGGTCTCGCGCTTTGGGAACGACTCGGAGCAGTGGCGGGCGCGCTCGGCGAAGGTGCTGGCCACTTTGCAGGTGACGCTGAGCGGCACGTTGTTTGTCTATCAGGGACAGGAGCTGGGCATGAAGAACGTCCCGCGCTCCTGGGGCCTCGAGGAGTACAAGGACGTCGCGACGCGCAACTTCTGGAACCAGTGGGTTTATGTCGCCTGATGCGTGATAGTGACACCAGTCCTCATCACGTACGTGCAGGCAACTGGAGAAGCGCAAGAAGGAGACTGGTGCCGACAGCCCAGACATGTCGGACGTCCTCGACGGGCTGCGAAAGAAGGCCCGTGACCATGCGCGCACTCCTCTACAGGCGCGTCTCGCCCCGATTCTCTTCACGCTCCGGAACCGCTAAACATGGATACAACAGTGGGATTCCACGGAACACGCCGGGTTCAGCTCCGGCAGCCCCTGGATGCGCGTCAACGACGACGACGCCGCGTGCAACATCGTCGCGCAGGGCCAGGACCCCGACAGCGTGCTCCGCTTCTGGCGCCGCGCCCTCGCGCTGCGCAAGCACCACACGGTGCTCGTGTACGGCGCCTTCGAGCCCGTGCTCGACGCGCACGCGCAAGTATTTGCGTACGTTCGTACGATGGGGGACGCCGTTGCGCTGGTGATCATGAATTTCGGCGAGGGCGATGTGCGGGTGCGACTAGATGACGGTGCGTTACCGAGTGGAGTGGCGTTTAGGCTTGCGTTGTCGAGCTACGAGGAGGGGTCGGCGGTGAGCGTGAAGAAGGGCGATGAGTTGCTATTGAGGGGATGGGAAGGCGTGGTGTATCTTGCTCATATTTGAGCTAACTCGTTAATGATGTCTTCAAGTTCGTTAGTCTGACCTCCTTGGAGTATTTTGCAAAGTTAAGGATTAACGCGATATATAATACATATGCGACCTTCACTGGTTTACTGCGGCCTTAGTATGCTATCTGTATGCACATGACTTGCGTCACCGAAGTCCGGTCTGAGGGAATGACGAAAGTCAGACATGGGGTGTACGGTAACGTGAAACAGACGTACAGTATGACGGTGGTTAGCATATCTGGCCGTTTGTTATTCGGATTTTGCCACCGCAACCTGTGCGTCTTCTCCGATCTGTCGCAGCGACATGTAAGGACAATGAGGGCGGAATAGAGCGACAGACTTACGAGTCCTCAGCGGCGGACTCGCGCATGGACGACATCGACGCGACAGCCGCACACGACGCCATCACGCTGACGGTGCACCCCGGAATAATGGCGAAGAGAATCATGACATCTGACATGGACACTATCATGAAGTGCTCCTGCGACGCACACACATACAGACGTACCGTTGAGCGAAATGATGCTAAAAACCTAGGCGTACATGCACCATCAGTGTCCGAGCCAAGCGTATGGCGAACGAAATCGTACCGCGACGGGAATGCTGCACAGCACCGAGATGAGAACGTAGCCGACGCCCTTGCGCGAAGAGCGCCGTCCACAGCCGCGAGCTGCTGGGCAGCTGCTGCCTGCGCATGCCCAAGACAGTCGTGACGAGTATACCCATGTCCCATGCGATGGCTGCAGCCGCACCGCGTCACGCCGTGAGCTGTACGGCAAACTGGCAGTCGAGACATGAACTGACTGAAGAAGTAAAATGCTGACAACGCCGGCCGACCACCGGCCGTGCCAATTACGCACACCGAGTGCTCTGCGTCCCACTGGGCATTGACGCCTGCAATGCCCACTTCGAAACTTGATTAGCTCGTATAGTGGCCGTGAACGGTGCAGAATGCCTTACGAATAGCAGCGTAGATGAAGTGGGCGACGCAGAGGCCCTGCAGCGTCCTCAAGACCCGCAGCTTGTCCTTCCACAAAATGAACCTAACAGGAGATGAGATCCGTGTGGCGCATAAAATCGCGGATTACGTACGCGCGCAACGCAAAGTTTGTGCTTGCGGCGGCGACGGAAATGTCTCCGACAAACTATACCCGGACTGTCAGCTTTGAGTCCTGAGGACGGATGCAGACGCAGATGCTTACCGACGAGAATCGTACGAATGCTTGTCCAGGTTTAGTTATGGAGAACACACGAGATGCGCTAGCTCTCACCTAATGCAGAGCATGACGTCCCGTCCTGCGGCGGTATATGTGTGTATATGGTCCTATACGGCGAGTTTTATGAATCTGATACGCTCCTGTATGAGAGCAGGACCGACATGGCGACGAGCGCAGTGAGGTTCGCATATCGCGCAATGAAGTAGGGAACCTAAGAGGAGCTTGAACATCGATACTGTGAACTGAGAACTCGGCCGCGTACGTGTGCAAGCTGGAATCTACTCCGCCGCAAAAGGAGCGGCCATTCCACCTTGCTCAGGGTCTGCAGGAACCACCACCTACGCGTCGTTTCCGATCAGCATGGGTGTGCCTACGGCGCCCAGGACACCAGCAGCGGCGCACTCACACGTAGAACCCGAGGGAAAACACCGTCGTTTGGGCAAACAGATACCCCGTGAGCGCAAGCACCTCCGGGCTGTGCCAGTCGACCATCGAGGCGCGGTCCCGCCCGCGAGCTGGGGCGGCGGCAGCAGTGCGAGGGGTGTGGAGGCGGCGGCGCGGATGGCGGGAGCTGGCAGGCCGCGAAAGGGCTCCCGAGGCATGCGCAGGCGGGAGCGGTCGCCCGCGCTAAATTTTCGCGCAGACATTTGATTTATGGAAAAGCGGGGTACGAATCTCTCGGGGTTCGACGGTTGCGCCGGCGGCTGAGCCGGACTATGAGTATTAAATGCGGTCAGGCGGCGGCGAATCAGAGGCGTCGACGACGCGTCAGAGTGATCGTCATTCGAGGGCGGGTGCCTGGCCGGGCGTTGCCGTCTGCATAATGGGCGCCAGTGTTAAAACCTCCGCAGGTTCGAGTCCGAGCGACGACGACGAGGTCTCGCCTCGGGTGCCTCTTGTCTGAGTCTATGGGAGGTCAACGGTGCACTATCACAGATATTATCCAACGAAGTAGGGTGTATTACATGGTTTTGTTATTATGCGTTCTGAGCTGCAGCGTGCATTTCAAGGCATTCGTCAAGTCGTTATGGCTCCTCACGCGACGCGCCTCCCGACGACTGATGTTTCGATCTGAGAATTGCCAGGAGATCAGTTGATGACAAGGGTTGAATTGCATGCAAATGCGACGCACAGGTCAAGAATGGTGGTGAGTGCACCGGGGCTCCTTGTGTCGATCCCTAGGTCTTCTTGTCGTGCTGGCGAAGGAGATGTTATGTCGCTAGAGGATCGATAAGTCAGGTGAGCAATACAGACAAAATGGCGTGGAATGGGATCCAGAGACCGACCTCTGTTCGGCATTCTGCCTCGTGTTAAGCAGCCTGGTAACTGCAGCGGAAGATGCAATGACGCTGTGGTAACAATCAGTACTGGTGCGTTGACTGCCGTTCGATTTGGGCTCACCTAATGGTGCACCCTGTGCTATCATGTTAAAGCTTCGACAGCTTCATACAGGTGCGCGGCTTACCTGGAGGAATAAGGAAGATGCTCATCGTATCTGTCAAGATGGAAAGATGGTCACATCATTCTTGGGCCCTGAGTCTCTGTCCGAAGCAGTGCGTGCCTACCATTAAGATCCAGGGACGACGTGATCTATGGTGCCTGTTGTTAGAGTTATTGACGAAAAGATACTCGCATAGAGCTCACCGCCATGGGTATGGATGTCAACAGCGTCACCATGACATACGTGATGCCCTGCCTGAATAACGCTGTCCAAAGCGCCGAGGTGGACGGCAAGTGCTGTCGACGCATTCCAAACACAGTCATGGCTAGGATAATAATATCCCATACTAATGCTGTGGTGATCAATCAATGTCGACCAAGAACCTCATGATACTATAGGGACAACTCACTGAAAATAAAGAAGATGGACAACGTTGCCCGTGCCCCGTCTGTGACAATCATGCAGAATAAATTCTGGGGATCCAACCGTGTCTTGACTCCTACAATGCCCACTTTGTGTAAATGATAAGTACAAGTCATCCGTAGCAAGTGGGGTAAACAACTCACGAATGAGCGCGTACACCAGATGCACGACAACGAAAAATCGGAGCGTCCAAGCGACTGGCCAGATGTCTTTCCACAGTGTGATACTGATCAACTGTATCAGGGATAGTCTGTATTGAATAAAAATGGCGGTATACGTACGCACGTAGAGCGAGGTTGCTACTGGCAGCCACAATGGCAATATTACCGGTGAGCTGTCCGAAATACGGTCAGGTTGCAATTTTTTCACAGCCAAGCGACATACCGAAATCAGCCTCATAAAGCCTGTTTCGCCTATGCCAGTGCAGGACACAAGGGGCAGCACCTTCAGGCGCACCATTGCTGCTCTACAACGCGGAGCCCGTCAGTTTCCTTCCACCTGGTCGGTGCTAGTCGAAACATGGGCACTGGAGCTTACATGCCGATGAGCAGAGCCAGGTTTGCATATCGGCCCGAGCAAAATGGTACCTAACGTCGCATCAATGAAGCAGACATTCAAGGCGGCTAACGGACATACGTGAACAAGTTGGAATCTGGTCCTGCGGGCGGCCACCGACGCCCAGCAGGCCAAACTCTACGTCGCGCAAGGACAGCGCAAAGTACCACCTACAACATATATCTTTTAATAAAACGTCAAAACAGACATGCGGCAAACATGACATACGCGTAGACACCAAGGATAAACACCGACATCTGCGCGAACAGGAACGCGGTGAGCTCCTGGACGGCCGGGCTCTGCCAGTCGACCATCCTCGATCTGACGCGGGCTGCGTGGTGGCAAGGATGGGCAGGCCAGGGGGCCGCGATGGAGAGACGAAGAGAGGGACGGACGGCGAAAACAAACCCAGCGAGCGTGCGGTAGAAGAAGCCGGCGCGGCCCCGATGCGTGCATCGCGATTTCCATCTTCATGTGCCCAGTGATTGACACGCCGCACGGGGCTTGTGTAGAACGAAACCTTCATGATTGCCTCGGCGGGCATAGCGCCGCACGCAGGACGGACGCGCTGCGAGCCGTGCGTTGGCGGCCGACGTCGCTTAGGGACAGGCGCTGCGCTAGACGGCGGGCACGGGGCACCAGCGCGGCCTGGCAGCGGGCCAGGCGTGCCTTTTGCGGCATGGCACGCATCCTGACAGGATCTTGACGGACTGTCCCACACCACGGTGGCGTATTAGGATGGTGATTGTGCTTCCGCACTCTGTAGAAACAGGAACGGCGAAGAGAATGACGCGTCCAGGATGCACCGGGCACATCCCAATCCTTCACAGGAACCCTGTACAAGGCCACGTTCCCGCGCTGTGCCGCAGCCGACTTGTTGCAATCAATGAGAAGAAGAGATGTTATACTGATACATGAGTGGCCAATGAATGGGGAGATGTACGGCTGTTGATATTGCTCGAACACATCGCTCGGTTTCGCTCGCCAGCTGCGTGAATAGGGTCGAAGGGCGCGTCTGGTATCTCAGCAGAATTACGAAGGCGGGACCTGCGGCACGTTCGTCGTTTAAACACTAACTCGGGTTGCAAGCGAAGGTGACGCACAAGGAGACATCGATATTGGTGGTTAGGTAGCCAGATGGCCGATGCTGCTCCGTTCCTCCCGCATCACTCGTCTGGGCAATGCGAGACGGAGGCCTGTACATAGCATGGAATATTCCAGTAAGATCTAGACGTATGTAGAAGGCGAGCAAGACGACATACAGCTGCTCCTCTGGCTCCCGGGTCTTCAGCAGAGACGTAACTGCGGCCGACGAGGCAATAACGCTGAAGGAGACCGGGGTTCAGGAACCGACCAGGGGGCAGAGCGAAAGACATAACCTTATGGTGTTGCCTGTGCAACGCGCCAGGGTCAGTCAGGGATTCTTGACAGGGTTAGGATACTCGCCGGGGAGGATGAAGAACGTGACTAGAATATCTGCGGTTCGGTCAGCGCCACTGTGAGTTCGGCCGAAATTTCAGATGACTCACAGTTCAGCTCGAGCCACGCCATAATCTGGAGCGTTCGGTTGGCAACAGCCCGTTAGAGTATAATAGGGGGTCACCTACTGTCATTGGTATATTCGTAACGCAGGCGATGCAGACGTAGCCGATACCTTGCGTTAACAACGCTGACCACAGCGGTGAATGCCTTGCGCTATGCTGCCTGCATAACGCGGCGACAGTGAATATAAGGATCAAGGAATCCCACAGTATGGCTTTTAAATCGAGAGTCAGAGCTGTATCCTGAGTTAAGCTAGGCACACGTACTGTAAAGATAGAACGATAGCAGCTCGCGGTGCGCCCGGCCAAAGTCGACCGTGCAGCCCTGGGTTGTGGGATCCCATTCGATGCCGAACCCAGTGAAGCCCACTGGTCGCAACTCATCAGCCTCGTGCCGGTCTGAGAGTCATTGTTGGACGTACACTGAATACAAAATACCCAGTGAGCTAGGCAGAGGGTGCCGAGGAGCGTTTTGACGTATTTGTTGTGCTTCCACAGCGTAAATCTGCAGCACGTCGATAGGAGCACGCATATAGCAAGGTGGGAAGCAGAACCTACGCCCGTATCTGCAAGTTTGTGCTCGCGGAGACCAGGGACATGTTGCCTAAGATCTGCAGGCAGTTGAGTCACGGATATGTTCAAGACAAGGTATTCACAACGCACTGCTAATGCGATCATTGCCTCTAGAAAATTAATTAGCATGACAACGGCGCCAGTAAAGCATTCTGCGGTCGCTCACTGCTTCCGGTACTATTACAGACCACGGACATAAGCTCGTTCAACTGATTCATGACAACACTGCATACATATTGACTTAGTCGGAAATTGGCATAAATATCGGTACTCACAGCATCATCATGGTCGTGAGCAGGCAGTACCGTCCAAGCAGATACGAGAGCTTGACGGTCACGTAAGGACAAGGAACGTTGTCTCAACGACGCCCAAGTGCTTACAATGGCCCAAGAGAACTTGATACGGCCTCTAAGCAGGCCCCATTCAACGTCGCACAACGTCAGTACGAAATACCACCTGTTCGAAAACATCACTGTAAGCGACAAACGTCAACATAAAAGTGGGGATTTACAGATAGGCTCCAGAGACGAAGAGGATCATCTGTGTGAAGAGCCATCCGCAAAACGCGATGACTTCCGGTTTCTGCCACTCGACCATCGCGATGACGAGCGGCCTAGCTTGCACATGTGGCAACGGGAGACAACGCGGAGTGTCGGGGCGTCGGAACTGCAGCATATATGAGGCTGGATTACCTTCCTGTTTCCCTGCATAAACAGGGCGTCATGAAAGTGAGCCATACATCATGATCATGTCTTTCCCTTCATAGATTCAGCGTTCGCAACAAAGGGCTCATAAGGGCCGCTATACTGCGTCTTTGCATTCGGAGCCGTCCCACCCGACCGCAGAAGGCGCGTCATGCTTCCCGCTAGCATGCGACTGCCGACAGCCTATTTGGCAGCGGCATAACTGCGTACAATTCAGTAGCCTTAAATCGGACTGACGGAGTGAAGAATCTTCTCAGCTGACGGGACCCTTGGGAGAGTTGTGAAGCCTTTTCAATTATGAGGGTGCGGGTGTGTGAGGTATCGCAGGACTGGATCATCCAGATATATCACGTAGAGTACAGCGTCATAAGAATCAGGTCGCAGCTGCATGGGTAGTGTTTGAAGCCTGAAGTTGGCCTGAGGGTGAGAGAACGAAAGCAAGGCGGAGACAAAGCCGAAGATGGCGGCGGAGAATGCCGCGCGGAGCGCCCATTCCTCGCTCCGCTGATCCGCGGATTGTGGGTTTGGCACTCGGCGTCTAGTTCCTTCGCTCATGGTCACTTCTTTGCATCCCCTGTCTTGCACACTTCGACTTGCAACCGAGTAAGCTCCGTCGCAGTGGTAAGTACTGAGAGAGCTTGTACCCTTATTCAATGCTCAGTGGCTTATGAACCTTTTCTGACCCCGCAATAAGTGTCCCAGCCGTTCTTGTCATCAGCCATTGACGCTTATAGTGTAGTTCCAATGGCGAAGTAAGTTTGCTTCATGTTGCCCTTTCTCGGTTACTAAAAGCATCGTTGAAGTATCTATGATCTTCCACAAGAGCTGCTGGACCGAATTATCGACCACCTACACTCAGATCCGAACTCCCTTCGATCATGTTCGCTGACTCACATGTCGTGGACCGACACCAGCCAAATGCATCTGCATTCCAGTCTATATCTCGATTGGGAGGATTCAAAAATATGGGAGGATTCGGATCTCTACGCCAATCCCGCAATAGCGCGCTACGTGCGTACTTTGACCATTTATTCCGACCCCCCTCCATCTGCCGGGCGAATATGGAAGAGCATGTTGGGAAGTACTCAGTCGGCTGTCGAACGTCTCCGACCTGGATATTTCAATACTGAACTGGGATTATTGCGAAACCGAGGACCGCGAAGCCATGTACTCCACCTTCAGACACGTCAAAACACTGCACATAAGCCAATGTGGCTTTCGGCACGCCGAAGACCTCCTCTTTTTCCTTACCGCCTTCCCTAAAGTCTCCGAACTCGACCTTGACGATGTCGATTTTGATCCTATTCCATTCTGGAGCAGCAGTCGCACTTCATACCCGCGTCAAACTCTCAATGAAGTCCCTGGGCATATGCTTCGCAAGCTCACGTTACACTGGGAGGATTTCGATGATGAGGACGATATTCCCGGTCCCATCGAGCTAGTGAAACCTTGGATTGCAACATTTCCACGTATCATACAAGGCGGGTTGCATCTAGAGTGGTCATCCAATATTGGATTTCATGTTCTCCCGGACTATCTGCGCGCAATTGGCACCGCCTTGACCGAGTTGAATGTCACAATCTACAGCGGCAGCACTGAATGTGGTACGAACTCCGGACGATATTATTCTTACTTTTCCTTCACTAAACTATTGACTGTAGTTGATTTTGGGCTGCAGGAGTGCACGGAGCTAAGCACTCTGCGAATCGGGCGGCTTTGTCGGTCCCCTGAAGACATAAACAACCATGAAAGCGACTATTCATGGGTGCCGCGCATGCTTGCAGAGGTTAATTCTGCAAAGCTCACAGCAGTCGTTTTGCAGCTCGATGGCACTACTTTTCAGGACTTTATGGCCCTCGAATTCCAGCTCATCGACGCTATTTTCACGAGCCCTATATTCTCCCGCACTCAGCTTATAGTTTCGTTTTCTACGCGGGGGTTCCAGGAGATGAATGCAAAGCAGATCGGGGAGGTAGAAGGCGTGACGGAGTTTATGACAGTCCTCCAACTGATCATCGGACAACTGGCGTGGGTTTACAAAAATGATAGATTCTTGCCCTCAGTACATTTTCATTGATTTAATCATCGTCCTCTTGTGCTATTTGCTTGGACTCTCTTCAAGTGCGGTGGCACCAGCTCTGCCGGATTTAATTGAACCAGACACCCCTAACGTTGCTATGCTACTAGGGGAAAAATATCATATATTATAGGAACTAAGTGTCGTGGTGCACTCGCTCATAGGCAAAATTTTTATGGACTACCAGCCTCTAGCTGGCAGCCATCGTCGACCGACGATCGAGCGAGACATGAATGCATACAGACCGGGAAGCGCCCATAAACAATTGTGGCTCGGGCGCCTACGCGCCGCAAGCCGAACCGCGAGCTCGCCGTCTGCCCGCTCACAACTTTTGTCTTCGCCCACCGCCATGTCGAGCTCCGTCGCGGGGCCGTCGACGCCCATGCGTGCGCTGCCGTCAAGCCTGGCCCTGCGCGCGACGCCGTCGAGTGCCTCCGGCGGTGCAGGCGTACGAGCCACTCGTCAAGAACGTCCTCCGCCAACGCCTGCTTTCGCGCATATTCTTGTACTCGGCCGTCTTCGTCTGGGGCATTGTGGTGTTGGCGTCCACGCTGCGTCAGGGCGGTATAGGAAAGCTGGGACTCGTAGGGGTGCTTGTGAACCCGTTCTTGCCACGTACACTCGCACTTGCGTTCACGATTTGGTTGGTCGGGGTGGTACCGGTGCTGGTGGCGAGGAAGGCCTACTTGACTGGTGAGTGGCTTGCGTGCTGTGACGTTCTATACATGCTCAGTGGTATGCAGCTATACCAACACCTTCTCCATCCCCCTCTGTCGTATTCCATGCTTCTCTGAGCAAGGCCAGCACCCTCCGCACACTCGCGGTCTATATCGCGTCGGCCTCATTCCTCACGTTGGTTCACGTCCTCACGGCCCTCATATTTGAAGTCAAAGCTGGAAAAGATCCACGCTTGAATCTGTTTGTAAAATCAAGGTGCGTTCCGTAGCTTGCAGGGTCGATGCATTGTGGTTAATGATCTCCAGAAAGCATCCCTATTACTTGAACGGCCGCCTTCTATACCTCGCCTTCTCGCAAATATGTCTGGCAGCATTATGCGTACTCCGGAATATCATGATGGACCGCGTGTCTGTACGGTGGACGGGTGCCATGTCAGTAGTGAGTCCTTTCTGAGGTATTGCTGTGAACCCCCGTCGACCATTCCTTGCAGCAGAGGAAGAACGAGACGCCATCATTTATGCTCGCTAGGGTCATCACAGTGGTCTTGAGCGCACTGTTACTTACCGCCATGGGAACAGCTGCGCACATACTGCTGTTCGGCCTCGCCAGGTCCATTGTCCTCCCAATACTCTTCAAGATCCCCTTCTTGTCGCGTGCCTTGCGGCCATTCCTAGCTCATTTTCTGCGCGGGTCGTTTTCCTTCACTCTCCTCACCAAGAATGCGGGCATTGTCTTTCGCGCTTTCATGCTCGGGTTCATGTCTGTCGCCACTTGGGACTTTGCTGAAAGCTTATTTGATTCGTACGTCGCGGAGGTGAGCCACCAGAGCGTGCTTTGACTTCTGTGCTTACCCTACACATGTAGCCAGTCAACGTCGCTGAGAGTACCGCAGACCCTGTTGTGACTGCGGTTTCCGGGACCACATCTACGGACCCTTACTTCAAACATTTCGCATACGCCGAATTGGATCAGATAGCCAACGACGAGTCCGACAGTGGTTCCGCGAGACGAGTAGCGCTATTTACAGATCAAAAATATAACCCAAGTTTATGGGCAACACTGGTCAGGGAAACTCTTGTGACACTTGGACACGACTATCAACTATTGCTGAGACGAGGCGCAACACCAACTCTAGGTGAGTATTTGCCAGACGTATTTACACCGCTCTACTGACTATAGTCCCCAGCGCCGCTACCCGCCGCGCCCACCAAGCCTGTCAACTCACCCCCACAAGTACCCAAGACGCCCTTCGTGAAGGGCCCGGTGCTAAAACCCGCACACACCTCCCCGCTGCACTCCGCGTTTGACACCATCGCGTCAGACGGCACCCTCGCCACCGCCGTCGCCTCCACCGCGGAGGCCGGCGCGTCGCACATCCCGGAGCTCTTCCGCTCGGTGATGCCCTCGCAGACGGCGCGCGTCGCGGAGAAGGCGGAGGAGGCGGCCGAGGCGGTGAAGAAGGCCGAGCAGGAGATCGGGCACCTGGCGGCGCTACCGAGCCAGTGGACGGCGGGCGCGCTGGACGAGGTCGTGAAACGGTTACCCCAGGTCGTGCTGGACGGCGCGAGTCGGTTTGAGAAGTGGTGGACGCGGGAGCGCGTGTATCGGGTGGTTGAAGCGGCGCTTCCGAACCGAAAAATGGACGGACTTGCAGCTGACGGTGAGCCTGCTCGACCAACCTGCTCATCTTCTAGTCGATTAAACGAAATTGTCCCTTCAGCGCTGTCTGCCTTGGTTTCCGCGTCGCT
The DNA here is from genome assembly GCA_024811115.1 of Terana coerulea. Lineage (NCBI taxonomy): Eukaryota > Fungi > Basidiomycota > Agaricomycetes > Polyporales > Phanerochaetaceae > Terana > Terana coerulea. Next base: position 256,272 of record JAKOGH010000736.1, read on the forward strand.
CACAGAAGACCGATACGGCGTCGTCCAGCGCGACATACCTCGTATCCTGGAAGCCCTGCTGTCCTTCCCTGACCGCGATCGAAGAATACCAAGCCGAAATCAACGCGCAATATCCGCTGCCCTCGCCGGAAGAGCTCAACAAACTCAGCTTCGCGGAGCAGGCTGTCAAGCAGGAGCTTGCACTCGACGTGTCGAGAGCGGGAGACGCCCTCAGCGAGGTTGCCGATCGTGAGTGATAGCTATGCTTCAGTATGAGGGGTTACTGAACAAGGGTGATCATGTAGCATTAAAGGACGGCATTGTTAAGATAGTGAGGACGTTTGGGGAGAAGCTGTCTGCATTCAAGTTCCCTCCAAGAGTCGCGAGGAAGCTGCAGGGGTTCGCTGACTACAACTGAGCGGTCGTTCCGTTATCTTAGCTCAACATGCATATTTGAAGCTGCTGTCTTCTGTAATGTACTTTTCTTTGGCCTTCACATCTCAAGAATTTGGTCTTAGAATCCGTGGTCTGACGTCGTGAACGCTCATCAGGCAATGATAGCGAGTAAAGATTCCATTTTCGACCGGCCGGTGAAAAGTCAGACGCTGCGATGGATGCAACTAAGGCACACAATTGATGACAAGGGTCCGTGTTAACGTTGCGTCTATGCTTCTAGGTGACGATGGATGGATATGCTATATATGCTGCCAAACCCGGAGAAGCGCATCGCCCTACAGGTATACCCTACCTTCATACCCGCGAAGATCGATATTTGGGCCGGCGCGGATCAGTTTGCTCGTAGTTAGATAACGCAACCTCTCGTCCTGAAAGCTCAGGAATTGAGCCGCCGGGCAGCGAGACATCCTTGTCGCTGAAGTTGAGTAGAACGACCGCGGTGACGCCGTCCAGGGTGCGGATGTACGCAAAGACCTCGGGGTGCTCGGCGAGCCGGAGCGCGAAGTCGCCGTACATAAAGCACGTCGTGCTGCTTGCGGAATGCGAGCGCGCGGCGCCAGAAGCACAGCACACTGCCCGGGTCGCGCTCCTCGTCCGCGGCGTTCCAGCCCGCCGCGGCGTCGTCCGCATACGTGCGCATCCACGGCACGCCGCGCGTGAAGCCCGCGTGCGGCGCGGCGGCCCACTGCACCGGCGTGCGCGCGTGGTCGCGCGCCTTGCGCTGGAAGCCGTCGAGCAGGTCGCCGACGTCGACGTCCGCGCGCCCGGTCGCGGTGCGCCGCCGCGCGAGCTCCTGGCGGTAGTAGTTCTGCGTCGCGACGTCCTTGTACTCCTCGATCCCCCAGGACCGTGGGAAGTTGCGCATGCCGAGCTCCTCGCCCTGGTACACGTACAGCGTGCCGGCCTGCGTCGTCTGCAGCAGCGCGAGCAGCTTCGCGGACACGGCGCGCCAGCGCGCACCGTCGTTCCCGAAGCGCGAGACGGAGCGCGCCTGATCGTGGTTCTCGATGTAGAGCGAATTCCAATAGCCCTTGTCCCGCGCGTAGGTCTGCCACTTGGTGACGATGCGCTTCAGGTCCGCGAGCTTCCATGGGTGGTGGATCAGCGCGGCGAGGGACTGCTCGTCGCCGTCGGCGCTGCCGTGGTCGATGTCCATCAGCTCGAAGTTGAAGACCATGTTCAGCTCTTTGTTCTCCGGGAGGACGTAGGCGGCGATGTCTTCGGCCGCATGTGTGCATGGGGTCTCGCCGACGGTCATCATGTCGTAATGCGATAAGACCTTTGCGTTCATCTCCTTGACGAACTCGTGTACTTTAGGGCTGAGTAGTGCTGTCAGCATGGCTTCTCGGGGCAGTCCCATAGCAGAACTTACCCGTTGCAGTAAAGGCGACTCGCAGACTGGTACTCCTTCATGGGCTCGAGAACATCCGCGTCAGGTAAACCTTCGACCTTCGAAATCATGTTAATAACATCCATGCGGAAGCCGTCGCAGCCGCGGTCTAGCCAGAAGCGCATCATCTTGTACACAGCGGCGCGGACATCGGGGTTCTCCCAATTGAGATCGGGCTGCTGCTTGACGAACAAGTGAAGGTAGTATTCACCAGTGGCGTCGTCGAACTCCCATGCCGAGCCTTGGAAGATGGATTCCCAGTTGTTCGGGGGCTGGCGGACGCCGTGCTCATCGTACCGCGGGGGCCGCCAGATGTACCAATCGCGCTGGGGACTCGTTTTGCTCGAGCGCGACTTCTTGAACCATGCGTGCTCGTCGGAGGTGTGGTTCACGACGAGATCCATCCTGTGTGCCGCGATCAGCAACTGACACCCAAACATCCGGACGTTCACGTACAAGAGCTTCATGCTCCGCTGATGCACGCCCTCAATCAGCCTGTCCCAGTCCTTCAATGTCCCAAAGCGCGGGTCAATGTCCTCATAGTCGGCACTGGAGAAGGGATCTGCGTGAGTGCACGTTCTATGGGTATCACAATGCGATCGGCGCACATGTCGTAGCCCATGTCTGCGAGCGGACTCTTGTAGATGGGACTCAGCCAGATGACGTCGACGCCCAAGGCTTTCAAGTAGTCCAGTTTGGCGAGGATTCCAGGCAAGTCACCGATACCGTCGTCATTGGAATCGAAAAACGAGATCGGGTATATTTGGTACACAACAGCGGACTTCCACCAGGCGCGGGCTACGGGCGACGTGTTCACGACGGTGGACGAGGTCGAAGTCGAAGTCGCAGTGGCCGTGAATGCCATGGTCACTCAAGAATCAGACGGCGGAAAGTGTGCAAAGGGGGGAAATGATAAGCTGGGCGCATCAGATGGACTGGTATTATGATATATGACATTGGTGGGTGGCCCCTATTCGAAAACAAGAAGTAAAAAAAATTAACTCAAACACGAAATAAAAATGAACACATACTGGTCTGTCGACTGATTGAGCAATGTGTACCAGCCGTTTCGCCTGTGTAGTCATTCTTTGACAAGAGGAGACATGCCGAGGCCTCAAAGCGTCCGGGACAGTCATATGCTTCGCCTGCAGGCCGGGGCGTTTCGATACCAGCATAAATTAGGGGTCCTGGGGATGCATAGCCGGATAAGACGATAACATTAATGAATCTTCGTAGTGCAGCCAGCTATATTCGCACGGTCCGAATATCCACCGCCTGACTACAGCTGCCTCCACTACGCGTCGGCAACCGACGCTCTATAGTCTTCGAGGCAGAACGCTGTGCCTCGCCAAACGTCTTCTGCCCGTGCCTGTATGCTGAACGGAATGCTATCCGATAGGGCATTTGCGATGAGGCGAACGTGGTGTGCGCATGTGTGAGAAGTCCTGGATAGGAGCGAAGATCTGAGAGGGGTTCTCGGACACTGGCTGGGAAGGATACCGAGCACTCAATAGCGAGCTACCTTGAGGCAAAGACGAGTCTTGCGAGGGTCCTGGATAGGGGGCAGATAGCCGGAAAACGCGGCGGTAAAGCGCTTTCAGGCAGGGGACCCTGGAGATGTCTGAGCTTGTCTGAGAGCGCGCTGCGGTGGAGCTCTGGATGTATGCTGCGAGAATCGACCAGCATTCGCCCTGGTTGCATTCACGAATTGCACAGCGGAGACTTCAGTCGACCCTGCGCAGTATGGACGACAGTCCTTGTCCAGACAGCTCCCGACGCTTGAGCTGACAGAACTGGCTGAGGGCACGCTGGGGAAGTCTGAATACAGCGGTGGGGTGATGTGGCCTGAGGCCTGAGATGCGAGGAGGAGTAAGTCAAGCCGACTTGTCCCGGAGTAGCCTTTAGACTCACTGTCGTTCTAGCAATCGTCTCCAGCCTCTTCCAGACGGTCGAAGAAGACTGCACACAGTCTTGTTGACCGGAAAACTGACCAACCTAGCCGCGTGGTGTTAGATGAGCAAGCTATCCGAGTGGCGGAAGTGTATGAGGGGTGCCTCGGAAAATCTTCCTTCGGAGCAAGATCTAGCCAGTCGCCCGCTGCCAAGTTCTTCTCCTGTTTCGTGCGGCGCGCAGCCCAGGCGACTGGTGGACGGAGGAAGACAAGCCTGAGTGGCAGTGTCCCGGTCGACGTCGGGCGCTTCTGTTGCTGCCCAGGCTGCCCCTCCTTCGCCGGCACGTTTTTGACCTGGCCCACCAACACTTTGTCTCCCCCTGTCAACTTCTTGGGCCGGACACCCTATATAACGACCCTCACTCGCCTGCACACTCGCTCTCTAACGATTCTTCACGCCCCAACCATGAGCGTCCTCTGCGAAACGAGCCCTACCTCCTCCACCTTCTTCCGGGACGAGCCCCGGTCGCCCAGGTCCCGCACCTCCTCCAAGACCGCAAACATTCTGCGTAACAGACCACGACCCATACCCAACTCCTACTGGGCAACCCCGTACCTCGTGGCGTGCGAATTCCCGTATTGCCCACTCACGCCGGCGGACATTGCTCGTAAGAAAACGAAGCAAAAGCTGGATGCCCTGCTGCTCGCCGGTGTCCGCACCTTCATCGACCTCACAGAGCCGCACGAGCTCTTCCCATACGCCCCGCACCTCGCATCACGCTGCCGGCTGCTGAACATCGACCCTACCGAGGTCCAGTACCACAACTTCCCCATCCGCGACAGGAGCCTCCCCGAGAGCGTTGACCTCGTCAGGGAGATCATGGAGGTGCTGAGAGAGAATGAGCAGCGGGGCAGGATCTGCGCGGTGCACTGCAGAGGTGGGATCGGGCGGACGGGCTTGGTCGTCGGATGCTGGCTGGTCGAGTCAGGGGTCGCGCGCGACGGCGCACATGCCCTGCAGCTTATCGCCGACGAGTGGAAGATGGTCGAGAAGTACAAGCGGTTCCCCTGCAGCCCCGAGACCGGCCCGCAGTTTGAGTTCGTGAAGACCTTCACGCGAATGCCTCTGGCTTCTGCAATGTGCGTCCCGTTTTCATTTCCGCATGCACAAACCTTCTAAACCACACCTTTGTTTTAGGTCTCACTAAACGCCTCCGAACACATTCCTCCAAACAACCATCGACAGTTCTTCTCCACATTTGTCCGCATGCTTCCTCCAATTTTTTCTCTTTCTCCTCCGTGCAATTTCATAGAAGGTGATCGGCCTTAAGCCACACGGACCATGCATTGACTGCATCTCAGCTCTGCCTATTGCAGCACCACATCCTAACTTATCCTTTGGTCCTCTCTGACCAGCCTCGCCTCATGTTCTATAGCCGTAGCATAAATCTTCCTCCTCTTCCTCTGCGCTCATAGATGTATACAACAGTGCCGTACATCGTAATGGAGTTACTTTTTCTTGGCTTCTTCGCCATTGTTTTATCTCGCTCAAAGACGTGCGCGCCGGTACCGACAATGTACACTTCTCGCTGTCGGACCCGAAGCTGGCAGGACCCAAGTGGTGAGCCCTGGAAGCATCCGTGCAAACACCTACAACAGTCTACTCTGTAAGTCCTTGGAACTCGGCATAAAGCTTAACAAGTAATTTTCCTCTCTGCTTGGTCATTCATTCATTTCTCATTCCAACACTTCTTACAAAGCAGAGATATTGACGAGGTAGCCAGTACCTCGAGTCACAAGGCTGCTTCTACCAAATGCCCGCCACTTTCCATATGTGGTCGGGGCGGGATTGATGGAGAACCACACGCTTGCGCTGGCCCTCGCCGAGCGCCTAGAGACTTACCTCCCGCCGCCATCATCGTACGCGACGTCCGTCGGGGAATGTCGAGCTGTCAGCATACGATGTTGGCGGCTGCAAGGGATGTGGCGCACTATCTCACCAACTGAATATACCTCGTCGACGGCAAAACAACCAAAAGCTCTGCTTGAGTCTCCACGAGCCCATGTTGGTCCGCTACACCTGGATTCATCTTACATGGTGAGTCTTCTTCTTCGAGAAATATGGCATACAAGAAGTGTCGTGCACTGATAGCTCTCAGGGCTGTCAAGGTTCTCTCACACAGAGTCCAGGCTGCGCAACCTGATGCATGCACCTCATGACCATCGCAGCAGTAGGCACCAGCAAAGACAGACGCTATAACTCAGATATTACTATGACTCACTCCGATGCAGTAAGGTATATGAGAAATCTTGCATCTCTCACTGTGCCCTGACCGCCACGTCTGAGGAGCATGAGCTTGGACACATTGAACGCATTCCCGCCGACCCGGGCTTGGTGGAAGTCAGCATGTATCTACCAAATCTACCCTATCTCATTCTTCGACTCGAACGGCGATGGGATAGGCGACCTTCCTGGCATCCTCGCAAAATTGGACTATCTGAAAGACTTGGGCGTGGACGTAGTGTGGCTCTGCCCAATCTACAAGAGCCCACTGGCGGATATGGGATATGATGTGTATGTATCTCGACAGTTCTGCAAAACCGGAACTTCCAGCTGATATGAAAGGATGTAGCTCAGATTACCAGAGCATCGACCCGCGGTACGGGACTTTGGAGGACTGGGATAGGCTGGTTCACGGTATACACGAACGTGGCATGAAAATCGTGTACGTTGCAAGCTCACACCGGCGCGAGTGCGCAATTCAATCAGAGAAACGTTATAGCATGGACCTGGTCGCGAACCATACCTCCGATGAAGCACGTCCGTGTGTGTTGAACAGTACCTGTTGCTAACCAACCTCCTAGCACGCATGGTTCCGCGAATCCCGCTCCAGCAAGCTCAGCTCCAAGCGCGATTGGTACATATGGCGGCCGCCGCGGTACGACGAGCATGGTAACCACAAGGAGCCGAACAATTGGAAATCTGCGTTTCAAGGTCAAACATCTCTGCATATGCCTTTCAGGCCACTGAAGGAAGGTGTTGAGTAGGTCCGACGTGGACATACGACGACGTGACGGGTGAATATTACTTGCATCTGTACTCACCCAAACAGCCCGACCTGAACTGGGAGAGTCCTGAAGTGCGCGAAACGGTGTATGCCACCATGCGTTGGTGGCTGGACAGAGGCTGTGATGGCTTCAGGGTAAGTAGTCAGCACACCTTCGACAAAGTTTTGCCGCTGACGGCTCGGGTTGTCACTTGTCAGTTGGACGTAATCAACAAGGTATCGAAAGTCCCGGGGCTACCTGATGCTGAGGTCACCGACCCGACCTCGGAGTATCAGGACGCCTATAAGCTATATGTCAACGGGTGAGTTGTTTCATGAGCGCATTTCATGCTCTCCAACAAACCGCTTTTCAGGCCCAGAGTGCACGAGTTCGTGAAGGAGATGAACCGGAGAGTTGTTTCTAGTCAGTGCTCGTCCAGAGTCATCTCGCCTATCGGTAAGTACCGATAATAACTTATGTTCCCTGTAGAATATGATGTCATGACCGTCGGCGAAACTCCTCTCACGGAACGTCCGGAAGACGTGGCTGCCTATGTTCTTCCACAAAACAAGGAACTCAACATGGTCTTCCAGTTCGAGCTGATGCACATCGACTCGGCTTCCTCACCTTTTACGCACTGTCCATGGACACTCGTGGAGTTCAAGAAAATCGTAACGAAGTGGCAGCAGTACGGCAGAGAGGAAGGGTTTTGGAATACGTGCGTCGCCTCTGGTATGCACAGGGCACCATGCTCATTGACCACGGTGTTACAGAATATTTTTAGAGAACCACGACACCGGTCGGTCGTTGTCTCGGTTCGCAAATGACTCCGCCAGATGGCGGGCTCCCTCCGCGAAGCTACTTGCAATGCTGGAGGTGACGCTGACGGGGACGTTGTTCATCTACCAGGGTGAGGAAATAGGGATGAGAAATGTCCCTAATTCCTGGGGAATAGAGGAGTACAAGGATCTCGCAACCCTCAACTACTGGAATTAGTACGACGTGCTTTCAGCCACCTTTCATTATGTTGGTGAACTGACGTTTTTGGCTTACAATGATAGTGAGCTCGGAACGCCGCAGGAAGGCGCAGGGGAAGGATGACGTGGATATGTCAGATATCCTTGCTGGCTTCCAAATGAAAGCACGGGATAATGCTCGGACACCTCTTCAGGTCAGTTCATGCTATTCAGCGCGACTCGCTGCATCTTCACAGATGAGGTCTAGTGGAACTCGAATAAGCACTCTGGTTTTACCACCGGGACGCCCTGGATGCGGGTGAACGATGACTACGCTGACGGATGGAATGTCGACGCACAGCTCGCACGTCCGGATAGCGTGCTGGACTTCTGGACGCGCGCATTGAAAGTTCGCAAAGAGAATGAGGTTCTGGTTAGTAACGAACCATACCTTAGTCCCTGTCGCTAAAATGATCTCCGCTCCAGATGTACGGCGATTTCCAATTACTTTGGCCCGAACACGACCAAATCTTTGCCTACACTCGCTCTCTTGCCGGTGTCGCCGCGCTCGTCATGCTCAACTTCAGCGACAGGGAAGTTTCAGTCAGCTTGGATCCTGCTCTGCGAGAGATATGGCAGAAGGGACGGATGGTGCTCTCAAACTACGACAATCCTCCCCTGGAAGGTCATGCCGTCGGTAATGCGCCGCTGGTATTACATTTGCAAGGTTATCACGCGCTATTGTCTGTCTGACGTCCGAAATGCGAATTGTTTTTCGGCATATAAACGCTAGCACTTCTGGCCTGTAAGATATCTACCACACGTACGGGCAGGTCAAAGAGTTGCCGACCATACCACAGACGCCGAGATTGACATGCGTCGACGCCACAAAGCTGCTGGCTCCCCTCTGTTACGACGTCATAATCCGGTAACCCGGGCCGGGACGGTCTTGCAATTGCTTCAGCTCGATATCAGCGTTCCAACCCTAACCATCACGTCCTCACTCGTATAATACTAAACAATCATGTCTCTCGACCCCTCTCCAACGTCGTCTCTTCACTCGAGCGATACCAAGTCATCCCGGATGTGATCCCGCAGTCGGTTGGCTTCGCACCTTCCCATCTCTTCTCCATCCTCTACCCGTTCGGAGTGGGCAAGGAGGTCCTCCTCGGAAATGAGTTCACGGTGGACGAGACGCAAGACGAGCCGGTTGTGAGCTTTGCGCCGATGAATATGCCAGTCGAGCAGGCGGATAGCAGAGGAGAGGAGGGAGGAGAGGTCGGGAACCCGGCGTATACGCTTGTGATGATCGACCCGGACGTACCTTCTCGAGCAAGCCCTGAGTTCAAGAGCTTCAGGCACTGGGTAGTGCGTCCCTATCCTTGCCTATTGTTTTGCCTCAAGCTGAATATCTACTATGCGTGTAGGTGACTGGACTTAAACCACCTGCTGAGCCTGGCACAGCGAGCACCACCTCGAGTTCGGCTGCATTGAAGACCCAAGCCGCGATTACACCGTATCGCCCGCCAGGACCTCGCTCCGCCTCAGGCGTGCACCGATACAGTGCGTGATGCGTTCCGGTCAAGTGATTGAAAGGCTCATTATTGTCCACCGTAGCGTTCTTACTCTTCTTAGAGCCACCCTCATCTACTCCTCTGCAAATACCTTTAGATTCGCCGGAACATGGCTCGACTCTCGAGGAGCGAAGAAGCTGGGATGTGTGGGCTTTCGCGGAGAAGTATGGGCTGAAGCTTGTTGGGGCAAACTTCCTAACTTTGCGAGCCGCGGAGGGCGCGTGAGGAACTGTATAAGCTAAGTGGTTAACGGATGGTTCAGGTGCCTCGCGTCGGAGTAACACATGCCGGAAACAACACTCTTGAATATTGTACATTACATGTTGCCGGGTCACCAATTTCTTTCATGGCCTATACGCTCCTCAAGCTGTGCCGTATCCGCCTACAGTCATCGGCCAACCTAACTGCTCGTAGGTCCACCCGAAGACCGTGCCGTCGGGCGAGTGGTAACCCAGCAGGGACCGGTGCATCTTGGGTTTCTTGTGCAAGTTATCAACCGTCTCCATCTCTTCGGGTGTCAGCTTGACAAGCTGTGGGAAAACGACATACGGCAGGTGAGCCAGTCAATCGCGATTACTCAAGGGGAGTATGACTGACTGCGAGATTTGCCTTCATCCGTTCTACGTTGGCGCTCTTGGCGATAGGGGGTGAGCCGCGCTGGGTGAGCCAGCTCAGCGAGATCTGCGCGGGCGTCGCTTTGTGAGCTTCCGCGATCTTAACGAAGTCAGGATCCTCAAAGAAGACGGTGTTGCCTTGTCCTACCAGCCATAATTGAGCGTCTCGTCTAGTGATTGTAGGGAAGAGTGCCAGCTTACCCAGAGGAGAGTACGCGGTGAGGAGAATGCCCTTCTCATCGCAATATTTCTTGAGCGCGTGCTGGGGGAGGCACGGGTGAAGCTCGACCTGGTTGTTGGCGGGCACAACCGTGGCATGCTGAAGAAGCACCTCGAGTGTCTTGACTGAGAAGTTGGAAACACCAATGGCTTTTACTTTGCCTACAATGCACCATACGTTCTGCCGGTCAATGAAGCCGTGCGATGGGAGAGATGAGGTGCATACCGGTGTCAAGGAGCTTCTCCATTTCCTTCCAAGTGTCTACGTAGGTCGGGTGCTCATCCGGGCTCAGGGTGCGGCCGTCCTTGGTCGTTTGGGGCCAGTGCATCAGATACAAGTCGATATATTCGCAGTCAAGCTTCTTCAAGGGATTCCTCGAAGGCTTCCTTGACGCGGAGGTGATTGCTGAATTTGAAACCGATTAATATACAGTGGATGGATCATGCGCAGGGAAATAGCGACGCACCCAAGTTTTGTCGTCAGGAAAATCTCACTGCGAGGAATACCAGACTCCCGGATAGCTTTGCCGACCAGCTCCTCGTTCGCTGACAGAGGTAGCGACAGTAAGCTTTTCCACTCACTCCGGAGGCATATCAGAAAACCCACAATATCCTGCAGCCTGAGAACATACGTCAACGCAAGCACCATAATTTGCGATAAAGCTGGACTCACGGTATCGATATGCCGATAACCAACCTGGAACGAGTCAGCAGCTCGCTCCCGATGTACTTTGTTTACGATGGATAGTTGCGCATACGCACCTTGAGCGCGTTCTTGCACATCTCTTCAGCAACATCAGGACCTCCATCGACACCAAGCCAGCACCTGGGGATGTCGACATCAGTATTGTTTCCGTCTGAACGCGATACCAGAGCACAGGCACTCACCCCTTGCCTACTGCGGGCAATTTGGCGCCAGTGTTCAAGGTAAAGTATGGGATATCCGCCGCCATGATAGAACTTGTCGGTATGTATGCTTCGAAAGTTGCGAGAGACGGCTTGGGCTTGCGTAGGTTAGCTACAGAAAATCAGCCTCGTATATGTAGTCTCCCGCCATCAGACCCCCACCCATAATCCTCATGGATAGGAGTGGTTTGATCGGCTGACGTCAGCGGCGGTCCCGCGAGGTGTCTGAGAGTCACACACAGCTAACGGTGCCGTTCAGTACGCATGGGTAGCATTTCACATCAGCAATTATTGGCCGTTGATATACATAGACGCAGCCGGCGCAATTGGCTAACCAAGCTGATCATGAGGATATCGCGACAATCGGAGTGCCGAGGCGCGGAAGTGCGCATAGCGCACTATGCTTTGACGAGCCCTCCCTCGGTGAATGGCCATCCCAGCTGCTCATACGTCCAGCCGAAGACCTTGCCGCCCGGTGCGTGGTAGTCGATCAAGGATCGGTGCATCCCAGGTTTCTTGTGGACGTTGTTGATCTTCTCGATCTCCTCCGTGGACAGTTTGACGAGCTGCAACGCCGCCACACCCGTATGAATGAAGGAGAAAGGCATGTGAACACAGCCATTGCTTACCGTGATGTTAGACCTCATGCGTTCGACATTCGCGCTCTTCACAATGGGAGCAATGCCCCGCTGGACGAGCCAGCTGATCACAATCTGCGCTGGGGCCGCTCCGTGGTCTTCGGCAATCTTCGCAAAGTCAGCATCCTTAAAGTACAGAGCGTTGCCTTGGCCTGTACAGACCTTTCATGTCAGCTGGTCAGACATCAGCGATCTACGAAGGGTGTTCACCTAAGGGAGAGTACGCAGAGAGCAAAATGTCCTTCTTCTTGCAATATTCATGTAGCTCGAACGAGGGGAGGCAAGGGTGCAGCTCGACTTGATTCACCGCTGGAACGACCTTGGCCTCCTTGAGCAAAATCTCAAGATTCTTGGTCGAGAAGTTTGAGACGCCAATAGAGCGAACTTTGCCTGCCACCCAGCAACAACAATGATGTACATAATCAATGTAATGCTCATCGTGCAGTACGCAACCACTCACCAGTCTCAAGCAACTTCTCCAGCTCTTTCCAGGCGTCAACGAAATTAGGGTGTTCATCGAAGGAAAGAACACCGCTTTCCGTCCAAGGACCCGAGGTCGCTGTAGCGAAATTAGTGCCGGAAATCTGACGAAAAAGCCATGCTTCACGCACTAGCGGACCCGGTCTGAGGCCAGTGTAAAAGGTACAGATCAATATATTCGAGATCGAGCCTGTTCAATGAGGCCTCGAACCGCTCGCGTATGTTGTGGAATACGCTGAGATAGTCATTATTCAGCCTTTCAGCCTAAGACGCAGGGTACAAAGAGAAAGCCGGAACTCGCCTGAGTTTCGTCGTCACGAATATCTCGCTCCGTGGGACTCCCGATCCGCGCACAGCTTTGCCAACTTGTTCCTCGTTCGCTGAAGCCAACCAGTCGACCATCAGTAACTTTGATGCACACGACGGAGTGACGGGCCGACTCACCATACCCAGAGGCCTACGCACGAGGTCAAGACAGCAGACGTGAGCGTACCACTCGCCACTCAGAAACAATACGTACAGTGTCCAGGTGTCTGTAGCCGTGCTAACCTCGATTCAGTATTTACAGCAGCCCAAGTCAGTGAGTTGCACATACCTTTATAGCGTTTGAGCACATCTCTTCTGCGACGGCATGTCCTCCTTCAAAACCCAGCCAGCATCTGCGGAACAAGCACAGTCAACTCCTGCGGTATATGTGAAGAATAAGCGGACAACTAACCCTTTACCCACACTGGGGATTTTGACGGCGTTGTTCAAGGTGAAATACGGGACGTTGGCAGCTCCGGACATGCTTATCTCTCTTAGCAGAATACCTCCAGATTGGGAGGAGTGCTTATATACCCATGTGCTTCTTCGCTGCATCAGCAGACAAAAATGCGCGTCGCTGTATTCCATCAGTGACTGACTAATTAGCCGGTGAGTCAGCGAATGATATACGCATGCCCTCGGCATAGTGGGAATGGACACGGACCGGGCGAGCATCCCCGATTCTGACCCTTGTGCGTTCAGTTGGTTTGGTGGATGGACATCCCAAACGCCACATGAGATCTAGGGGTTGGATGAGACGAACGCCTAACCACAGAATGGAGCTAGAGGACGCGCGTGCGGTGCATGGACACCTACGTAGTCGACCGGCGTCGTCAGACATGAGAAGCGCGACCAACGCGAGGGAGTCGGTATCAGCTGTGCAGTCCAGAGCTGTGAGACATGAGACTACGAGATATCGATGATTTGAAGGACTTCACATCGATGATGGCTTCGTACGTAAGGCGACCAATTCAGAAACTCGGTCCTCATTTCATCCTGGCTGACAGTCGAAATTGACGGTCCATCGTGCAACGTCCCATATTTCTTAAGGTAGCTCGCCAACCCAGCGCAGTTGATTTTCTGTCCCTGAGAGACGGGATAACATATCAAATACTGCAACATCTACGCGAAAATCGTTAGCGCAGCATCGTAATGCATATACTCCCCTTACACATACCTTGTTCTTCCCATCAAACTGCAAGAGAGGAGAACGGTCTAAGTGACATGACCGGCCAAGATGCAAAATATCCATCACTCACGTAAATCGGAGCAGAAAGCGTAGGGTGGTCGGGGCATATTCTCTCCACGGCCTCTTGAGAGACGAGGCCAATACACACGCACTGACCAGTTCGTTTAACCATCACATAACCGAGTGATTTCTGCGCCCGTTCTTGGTCCGAATCACGGCGTTGGGTACACATATTCTCAAGTTTGCTTTCCCAATCGTCAAGCTCTGGGGGATGGCGGGTACGCGATCTGCAGGTAATTTCGACATGGATCTTTGAGCAAGTGTTTGGAAGACATGAAGGCGAATCCTCGGAGGCCTTTGAAGCACGTCGGGTATAGTAGATACGCGAGAGATATACCTGAAGGGGCGAAAAAGGGTAAGCCACGCAGAGTATATTCCAAGAAGACATACCATACTAGTTGGTGTTGTGCGGAGAGAGAGATACTTGGAATTATCCCTCTCGCCTTCTGCTGGTTCGTAAAACGCATTACGCCTGGCAGACTCCAGAGGAAGCTTAAGTCTCGGTGAAGTTTGAACTTGAAGGATACGTTCCCTGACAGCACAACGATGCGGCCGTCAACTCGAGGCAACATGTTTGTCATTGACAGGCTTCTTTGAGATGTAGGTGAGTGCTCTGCACGCGCCAACCGCTTGCATTAATGCTCCCTGCTCGTGGCAGTTGAACGAAAGGTTCGAATGGCGTCACGCCCTGTCACGCCGCGGCCCCTCGAGGCTCGAAAGGCCGTGATGGGTCCTTGAGTCACAAATGTGACGACCGTGATCCATGTTTTTGTTTGTCACGCCGTTCTCTGCTCTCCGCCTTCACTCTCCGTTCGTACCAAATTCATTCATACTTGAATGTTTCTATCTTCCGCTTCACACATTCAAACGCACTGCGAACGCAATTTGGATGCAAACTTGGATTTCTGCATTATCGTGGTACTTCGAGTATAGAGAGAGCGCAGGAATATGGAGATGATGGGCGAGGCACAATCTGGCATGTTCGAACAGTGCATAAGAACGAGGATTGCTGACCGTGGTTGTCAGTGTGCTGCGAGTCGCAAAGCTCAAAGGCTGATGACCATGTCAGATCCAGAGCTGCTGAAACCAAGCGACATTCCGGTTGCTCCGATTGCGACGTCCTTGGTCTCCTCAGGCGTCGCCGTTTCAGTCTCCCCTAAGCGGGCCAGAGCCCTCCAACTTCTTCTTTGGCTTGGGAATGTCGGCAGAAGATCCAATTCCAACGTACGCAAGAGATGTTTGGGCGCCATGCTCGCTGCTTTCACGTTTCTTGGGTACCAGTCGACGCGCTTTCGGAGTCGAAGTCATGACCGCGCTTTGGGACCTGTATCCCTTCCCGCCATTGGAGGTGGCAGCGCTGCGCCGAACTCTGGTGTGTTTTCCTTCAGGCAGCTTCTGACTCTGCGACCGCATGACTACTCTGCCTGCTCCCAACGGAGACTGCATGCCCGTGGCTGCCTGGTGACGAGCTTGAAGACGTGTTATCATGCGGACAGGAGGGAGTAGGAGGTCTTGCCGTGGATGTTTCGCCGCCCATACGACGCCTTTTGGACGGGCGGTCCGGTTCGAATGTCTCCTCTTCCGATCTTTCGCGGAGCGACGCCAGCCTCGGACTGACCACTGGCACTCTCATGGGCGTACCGCGCGCTGCCGAAGACGACACCAGGCTCGGTGGCAGGATGGTGTTTCTGCTGGAGCCCTCGTCCTCAGAGAGCGAAGGCGAACGTTTTCGGACGGGCGTCCTCGGCACTTTGGAGCGGATTCCGACGAGTATCTCGATGGACTGGCGAATCTGGCTGTCCGGATACGCGCGGTCTGTAGCTATCTGCAGCGCCTTGGGCAGTTTGTCGTTGAGGGTCTTCGCAGTTGCGAGAAGCTCGGTGCGGCTCATCAGGAGCAAGTCGGCGTGGCAGCAGAAGGGAATGGTGTTCAGAGCAGTGATGACTACGGCGTCCTCACTCTTGTCCTCGTTCTGCAAAGCCACGCAGTTCGGGTGAGGCTTAGGGACGATCGCTTTATTCTCGGAGGCAATGATGTTCTCCTGGTCCTCATCCCTGTTGCGGCGTTTGCCCAAAGTCACAGCGGGTTTGAAGACCTCTCGCATAAATCGTCGAACGGCCGGAGCGCTGGGCTTCAGAGCCTGCTGCAACGTGTTCTTTGTCATCGATGGCGCTGGTTGGTGGTGTTAGTGGCGATGTTGGGAGGAGTATAATGTGAGTGGGAATCTCTGCGCCCATGCGGACTATTTAGCGGCTGACCATGTTTGCTTCCTGCCAGCCAACAGTCCGGACACTGCTGCATCTTCCAGGTTTTGAATCGGCCTGATGAAGCTATATCGAGATAATTGCTTAGTCAATGCCATCTTCGCTTTTTTTTATTCATGAGCGGACTGTAGGCAAGCGAACTGTCTGCAAGCGCGGGGTGAATGTTGCTTGGTATGATTGGTGCAACGAACACTTCAGTACTAAGAAGATTCAAACTAAATATGAAATCAAACCTTGACGTCGTTACGCTTGTCACGTGCTGTTCGAAGTCCATATATATTGCGACGTAATCCTCTTTTTATTAATAAAATATCACAACGAATTTGGTTACACGACTCAGACGGTCGGTCAACGACCTGCTTGCAATCTTCAGTGAGTTGGCAATTTCCGTTTAAGTAAACGCCCACTAAGGCAACACCGTGAAATATATGCAGTAGAGTGAAGAGTATTAAATATAGTATGGCGCAATACAGCTCAAAAAACGCGGTGATTATTGACGATTACTTACGCTTGGATCGCCTTTGCTGACTTGCTAGCGACGGCTTTGTGGCGTCGCCAAATCAGGAAGTCCTCGTGGCTACCGGCGGGGTGCTCGGGCGCTGCCGACGCTTTTACTTCTTGCCATCACACGCCTCCCAGTCCTCCAACCCCCAAAGCAAAGCTCCTCGAACGTGCAAGTCATATCTGTTTGCGAGAGCGAAAGTACATCCTCAACTCACTACACAGAATATCACGGATCGACCACCACGACATCGGCAGAACGGAGCAAAATGCGCGGCTACTCTCGCTCGTAATCTCTTTAGTTCACCTCAATGTTCTGACTTTGAGGAAAAACAAAAACAATGAAGACTAATGGCTCCTTCGCTACATTCATCGCGCATATACCCGGCTCCAAACAAGTCATGACGTTACCGACGGCAGGGAGACTGGTCCTTGTGTGCTGTTATGCATTATCTTTGGTGTGTGAGTTTCGCGCCACGAAACATGCATGAACTCCAGCGATTTACACGCGTGCTAAAATAATGGAAGTCAGATTCAGCTCGCTCGCATGGACACGAAACAATACCAGTAGCAGGGCATCAAAAACAGAGCTGAGATAGAGCGATATCTCGCCGGTTCACGTCTGTTCACGTCTGGCCCTCCCGGACCCGCTTGATGTATATCTCAAATTCTCCTCACAAGACGTTAGTCGTATCAATCCTCAACACTCATGAGCTTGATAATTGATGACTAACAATACCTGACATACAGTTGGACATGGCCTACTTCCGACGAAGTCGAAGACAGCTTAGGGCGAACAAGAACGCACAAAGTGACCTTGTTCTCTCTGTCTGACAACACAGTCACAACCCGCTGGAAATGCGGACGTTTCGCACGCATCGCGGTCACGTTACTAGACGCGTTGATATGAGCGTTGTCCAAGAAAGGCGCGTTGGTGATGTGCGCCCACAACAGCAAACACCTCGTGTTGACGGCATGTTCAACTTCAACACCGCCCGAGCGGGCTTCGGTTCTCCTTGTTCCTCGACCACCATTTCGACTGCTTCCTCAAGATCCGCTTTCGCGGCAGCTGGTTGGGTTGTGGAGGAGACCGCGAGGTGTTTGTTGGTCTCTTTGAGAAGACATTGAAGAGGTGCGTGCGATAACAGCTCATGTCCCTATCCTCGGGAAGCTGACGTTTGATGGCGGTTTGGAACTAGGCAACTATTCACAGCAAGAAGAAGAAACCCATTCCTAGTAACGCTTTCCACGCCAACTCACGTCCTACGACGCGTTTCAAGCACGCTCGTACGCACCTAGAAGTTCACGCTTTGCGCATCGCACCACGACTGCAACGCAAGACTCATCCATATTCTGCTTCGCATCCAACATCATATTGCAGTTCAACAGCAAGCTCAATTGCTTTTGATTCAATACTCTGTTTTGCTACGACTCTTTACGCTTTCAAGACGCTTTGACAACCCAAAGCGACTGTACGACTCATCAAGACTCAACGCTTCATCATTCAAGACATCACGATTCAACACGCATAAGCTTCAGCATGCCTCGCAACGCACTTCTTTCACGGAATAGCCAGCCAGGGGCAGGCCTTTCCTCTTCTACCACAGCAACACCGCCTCAGCCTATCCCCTCCATTCGATTCATCTCAGCAACTCCTTCCACACACGAACCCTCGGAGCCCCAGATCGAAATCAACATGGACGCGTACCCGCTCCCCATCAACCCTGTTGTACCCTTCGCAGCTTCCTCGCTCGCACCGCGTACCGACACCGGTCTCTCTCCCCGCAAGAAGCTCGTGCCCAAGAAATCCAAGCTCGGGTTGCTCTCCGCGAGCGCGAAGAGCCTGACCAAGGACAAGGCAAAGAGCAAGAGCAAAGTCGATGACTTCTCTGACGTCGCCCGCCGCGTCGGTGCCCCGCACTCGTCCGGTCGGACCGGCGGGTTTGAAATCTACGTTGACCACTGCGCGGACGAGGAAGATGCCTCGATCCTTATCGTCAAGAAGAAGAAATCACGGTTGGCATTGGATAACGTCGGGTGGGGCCAGGGCGCCGCGCTTGGCGAGAGGACGAACGTCGGTTCGAGCGCCAGTAGCAACTCAACATCAGGGAAGGAGAATAAGCAGACGAACATGCTGAAGATTCCAGCAAAGGGAGACGAGAACCAGAACAGCAAGTGGTGGAATGTCAGCATTGGCAGGGGGCGCAAGGACAGCAAGAACAAGGAGAATGGTCCGGCCCGGTCGAAGAGTCAGTGTTTCACAGAGCAGCGTATGCTGGCCGCCGTTTGCTGACAGTTCTTTTTCGTATGTAGCCCCGGAGCCCTTTGGCAAGCAGAACACGGAACCTGAACCTCGCGCGAGATTCAACTCTCTCGACTCAAGTAGGTTGTTGGGCATGTCGGGTTTGAACGTGAGTTGCAATCGCACATTTCTTCTTTTGTCAAACCTCATTGTGCAATCAGCCGGCCCGTGTCGAGAAGGCTCCTCAAGTTCCACCAAAGGATGTTCCAATGCCCCCTCAGCGCCAGCGCACAGGAACCTTCTCATCCCTCTCCACCCTTGCTCACCGTAGGGTCCGAGAATGGATCTGATGGGCTTCTTGCTCCGCCCACACCTGTGGACGGGCAAGGCCAGGGTTCCATCGCGATCCGCGCCATGAAGAGCATGCGCTCCATTGCGCGCATGAAGAGCTGGGCCAACTTGGGCACCGACAAATCCGAGAAGGAAGGCAACGCTAACGTATGCGACACGAACGAAACGACCGCTACGAAACCTATCACGATCGCTACGATCAACGCAAAGACGAAGGAGAAGACGAAGAAAGTGAAGGACAAGGACACGAAGTCCAAGTCGAAGAAGGAGAACAAGAAGACAGCCGAGCGCATCTCGACGAGCAGCTTCGAGGCTGGCACTCTCAGTGCGCTGAACAGTCCCCTGCCTCCTGCTGCGAGCATCAACAAGAAGCCGAGCAAGCTCGCTTTGGGCGGCTTGATCCCTGGTACGCTGCGCTTAGGAACTGCACGGCCTATCACGACCCGGGTCTCCTCTACATCGTCCAACGCTTCCGGCTTTGGAGCCCCCATCGCGCCAGGCCCAGCGCCGCCGAATGGCCTGCACGGAATCACGAACGGCAGACTCTCAGTGGACTCATCCGCACACCTCACGATGGGCCCTACAGGACGGCCGTCCTCCGCGTATTCACAGTCGAGCAACGGCTCGTCACTGAGGCCGCCTTCGACCGCCTCCGGCATCTCGAACTCCTCTGGCATGTCTGCCTCCGCATTCTCGACACGCTCCGCAAGGTCGTCAAGCTCATCTGTCATGTCTGTCAGGTGGGACGAGGACGGCCTCTCCGGCGTGAAGGCCATGCAGAGGAGGGAGAGAGAAGTCATGCGCGAGGAGCGAAGCAACAACCCCAACGCCGCCGGGAAGGACAGCCGCCGCAGTGCAGAAGGCCGTCGCCGGACGCCTATCGTCGATGTCTTCCCGGAGATGCGAGCCGACTCCTCGGCCAAGAGGCAGTCTGTCGACAGCCAGAACGACAGTATCAACGGCCCACCGATGGTCATGCTGGAGGAGGCGACCACCGACGGACACAGCGAGACCGAGGGCAGCTCGTACGCTGACACGCCCATCAAACGGGTAAGGCCGCGTCCCATGTCTGAGCAACTGCTTGGAAAAGGTAGACCCAAACCTATGTCTGACGACGCAGAGGGTAAGTGCTGTGATTATGCGTGTTTTATAACTTGCAGTCTGATTGCCTGGATGAAAGGTGTCTTGTCGATCCTGGACGCAGCGACGAATGATCTCGCTTCCCTGATCAATCGCTTGGACCTTGAGGCAACGCCCGCGAGCGTCCAGGGCTCTCCTCTTCGTCCGCTCAGCCAGTCGCCATCCACCGCGTCTTTGGGCCGGGCAGGGAATGACAGCCCGCTGAAGAACAGGAAGATCGCGTTTGACAAAGGCAGGGATGCCCCGTTCCTCCCTGAACGAGATAGTACCGCATCCATCGCCTCGCTCCGCCCTTACGCTCAGATGCAGGCAAAGTTCGGCGCTCGCCCAGAGGTTAAGTCTAACCCTGCCATTCCGCCCTCGAGACAACCAGCAATGGGCACAGACGCTCGTCGGATGCTCATCGGGCAGCAGATTGCGCCTTGGTCGGAACTGGACTGGAATGTCTCGCCGAAGAAGCCCGCTGCGTCCACGGTCAAGCCATTCCGCCCGACGCACAGGAGGACCGGGACCCCTGGACCGGAGATGGACCTGGACCCGATCATCCAGGCTCTCAAGCCCGCAGTCCAAAGCAGAGTTTCATCAGTCGAGTCCGCTCCCTCTGTCACGGCTACGCCGGTGCCTGCTGTTCACGAGCAAGCAAACCCTTCGTCGCAAACCTTTGGCTCGAGCACTCGGGTCACGAAGGTCGGGAAGAAGCCTTTGGACGACTTCGGCTACGACGATGCGACGCCGCCCTCACCCAGCCCGCCCACGAAGCGCAGAGGCAAGCACGCCAAGAAGCCCTCCGTGCTCTCTATCATGTGCGACACGGGTGCGACTCTTCCGCGCGATACCCTCAAGAGCCTTGGTCTCAACGGAACTCTGGGTGGTCCCGAGCCAGAGATCAACCCTGAGGAGCCAGACTCAGACATCCCTGATGACCTGCAGACTGCTATGTCCTCGAGCGACGAGGAGCAGACTGTAGAGCTCAGTGATCCGCTCTCGCTCCGTCGTCGGTCTCGTGCGCCCTCTCCCGGTTTACCGCCTCTCGCGTTGCTGCCTCAGCCACAGCAGGGTGAGCCTGAAGAGTGTGAGGAAAGCTCGGAGGCGCAGATGCCTGTCTTCCGTGCAACTCTGTATGACGAAGAGTCACACCAGGCTGACGTGGACGAAGGTGAAGGTTCTTCTTCGGAAGACGATACCAACAAGTCATTCGACTTCACTGGCGAGCTTCAGCGGTTGCATGAATCTGGTGGTTCCGATCGCAGGAGCTTCGTTGAGCAAATCGAAAATGCTTTCCGGACACCTGCTCGCGTGGAACTCGGTTTTGACCTCTTCCTGAAATCGGACGCGCCCCCTGTTCCCGCACTGCCCATTGAACATCGCGAGACTCCAGACAAAGATCTCGTCCCGCAGAGCGTCTCGGACCAAGACATCTCTACGATGAACCTCGAGCCGTCCGTTGAAGAAGACTCATTCCGGAATTCTTCGGCGTCAGACACCCTTGACCACCTCCTTGCCGAGTGCGAAGATGACATCTGCCGGCACTACCCGACGTTGCGCCAAAGTCAGAGCTCCATGCGCTCGCAGGCTTCCGACGGGCAGCTTAACACCAGTTTCCGGTTCGGAGGCAAGCCGTCCATTCCTGACGCCGTGGAGGAAGACTCCGAGGAGAAGCCACTCACGCTATCAGATATCATACCGCCTCTGTCGCGCCAACCCTCGCGCGCCGACTCATCCGCGGAAGGCGACAGTTCCGTGTTCAAGTCTATCTTGGGCCTCGCCTACGAGGACGATACATCAGTTGTCGACTCGATTCTAGGTCACGCCCAAGCTGCGCCGCTATCTGCCCCTCGCCTCCGTGTTGACTCTGACTCAAGCTCGAAGCGTTTGTCGAGAGAAGTCGCGGACGTATCCAAGGCGTCTTCCCACTCTCGCAACACCTCTGAGGCCAGCTTCACCGGGTTTGAGTCGTTCGACGAGGTTCGCAGAGGGTTCGAATTTCACCCTAACCGGCCAGCCTTCTATCCACCACCGGGCGCGACCAGCAGGTCGTATCACAACCGGCACGAGTCAGTGTACAGCATCGCGTCCGTATCGTCGTACGGTGCTGTCCTCAACTCTGGCACAGTCGATCCCTTCGGCTATGCTCTCAACAGGCCTGTGTCTTCTGCGGACGACGCGTCCATCTCGATGTCGATCAACGTTGACGATACTTTCTCGTTCTTGAAGAAGGATCCCCGCCGCAAGCGCGTAGACAGCGACGCCTCCAGCTTCTACTTCCGGCCTGGTGCTCGGCGTGGTCACCGTCGCAACGAGTCGAACTTCTCCGTCACCTCGAACGTTCCGCCCGTCAGCTTGTACAATCGCAGCTTCGGTGCTCACCGCCGGAACGACTCCAACACCAGCATGAGCTCCGTCGCTCAATCATACGCCATGCACGGTGCACCCGGAGGCCGCGCGACATGGGCTCGTCATCGCCAGGAAGCCTCGGGCGACTCTATCTTCAGCGAGATCTCTTCCGCGAACGTAGGTCGGCCCGGTCTCGGAGACAAGATGTTCGACATGATGGATTACGGTATGCCTCTCACAGCCATCACGGCCTCGCCGACGGCGAGCGAGATGAGTGAGGTGTACGAGCCAGGCGAGCGATACAACAGCCGGACCATGTACGACTCCATCATAGACGTGGATCCCAGGACGGATTCCTTGTTCGAGATGACTGGCCGGCAGACGACGTACGATTCCTCCGACAACGTCTTCGAGTTTGACTTGTCGCAATCTATTCAGGAGTCCTACGTCCGGTTGAATCACTTCCGCCCCATCTCCATGATGAGCATGTCAAGCAGACACTCAATCCCACGGGAAGATGACACTATGATCACGGTACGTTACTATAAACCTATAATTCAATGTTGATCCTAACGAGTGGTATAGATGCTTGGTGGTGGTCATGTCCGCCGCAGGTCGATTGAGTCTGGCATTGACGGTTCGCCCTGCGTTAATATCGAGCGGAAGAAGGCCACCGCGTTGCAACATCTCGGGCGCGTTCTGCAGTTCGACCGCGGCCCTGACGAACTCTCCTTCTCGAACACAAACCGCCTGTCGAAGGTATCTCCCGACAAGATGATTGTCCCGAAGGCTTCAATCGCATCCACATCCTCACAACAATTTGGGGCAGAGCGAATGATCATGGCTGGCAGGGGTCTCCTGGAGCGACAGAGCTTGGAAGAAAGCGCGCTCATGGCTCACGGCGAGGACATCCTTGCGTCACGTAAGTTCAAATTTTGTGGGGCTATACAGAGCGCTGACAAGCTTCCAGTGCAACAATCTGCGGTATTCACTCGTCCTGGTCCCGCCAACCGTTCGCGCTCGAGCACCGTCACTTCCGCCAGCTCTGGCGCCGACACACCTCCGCTGTCGGCATCAGACAATTCTTCCGTGTCCAGCGGCTCTCAGTCGAGCATCGACCTCGGCCACCTCAGCACGCTGCTGACAGGCGCAAGCTTCCCCACAAGCGGTATAGCCCGGGCTCGTGCTTCCCGTGCTCGAGCCCGTGGAACTGGTCATCGCCGTCGGGCCTCTCAAGCTCGTGCGTCGCGGTCATCTGTCTATGAGACTATTCAAGAAGAGTCTGTCGTCCTGTCCAACTCTCCGTCTCCTGCCAAGGCATCAGTACCGTCGAGCACAGAGAAAGGATTCTCGCTACCTCTGAATGACTCGGTCTACATCGTCGACCCGGACTCGGCCTCTATCAGCGACTGGGACGACGAGCACGGCATCGTGTCCATGAGGAAGTACTATGCCCTGCGGGATGAAGCACACGACACCGTCGCGGAGAGCAAGAAGGTCTGGCACGATACCGCATTCTCTGTCTTTGCTATGCAATGTACGTATTGATAGTCTCTTCTCGTGCCTGGTACTCATTTTCCCCACCAGCGTTCCAACCTCCTTTGAATCGCAGCGGCATGGAAGCGATGCTCGAGCATTCGCAGAAGAACTACGACCACCTCCCCTCCGAGCTTCGCCCTCATCGCGTCCGCTCTCGCACGTCCTCTCGCGCATCACCATACCCTGTTCGTGCCCGTCGCATCTCAACCACCGCGGAAGAAGAGGCGTACGTCTCGGCGCATGGCAAGGCATTCGGTAGTCCTGACGAGCCATCGCCTGCGCCTCTATGCGAGATCTCAATCAACCCGAACATCAGGGTCTTCTCGCCTCCGCCTTCCTTGGACGTCAAGCCCTTCGCGAACTTCGCGGTGGAGGCGGAGAAGCCGAAGCCCGCTGCGAAGAATGCGAATGGGTTGCCTCGGCCCAGGGTCTCTTCCGGTGCGCGCAGATCGGCGCTCGGGTGGTCGAAGCGGAGTACAGGGAAGTCCAGCACGGGCAGCGGCAAGGAAAACGCTGTCGCCGGAGAAGGTGTAGTCTTCACGTAAGTCGTCGTTCAGCTCAGCCTGGGACTTCCTGTCTGACAGTACTTCTTAGGCCGAACGACTCTCTGCGGATCTCTCGCCCACGCCCCAAGGGAAGGCCCACTCCCCTGCGTGTTGCCGTACCGGCCGTCTAGTACACCACTGAGAAAAACACAAAGAACCACGAAACATACTTGCATCGTCTTCGGCCTCACCGCCGTCTCAGCTCGCACGCCGGAGATGGTGTCTCTATGCCATGTCTACCTCTATGCCATCCGCCGTCTCTCTTGCCTCACCTTCGATTCACTATCCAATTCTCCACATCTTTTGCAGTCCGATCGTAACCATCTCGTACGTAGGGTATTCGTATCCGAATGATCCGCTTGTTGTTCGACGAATTCTTGTGCTCCCTATTCTCGCAACTGTATTCTGAGAAGTGTACCAACATATCTCGCATGCGGTCAGACTCTAGGCTCCAGTATCAATGTCTCACGCAACGGCTTGACGTCGTGACTCTCTGTATATCGGGCTTCAAGTTGTCTTTTCGTAGACCGAATAAATAATTTGTTGCCGCAAAATGTGGAGTGCCCGGTTGTGATACTTGTCTGATATTGCGTAGTACTAATATCGACGGATAGTGAAGTCTTGCGTACACAGACAAGCAGATTATGTCGCTTCCAGATCCCATTGCTCCACTACAACGAGAAGATCTGTAAGCTAGTGTGCATTCCCTGAGTTACAAGCGAGGAAAGCTAGATGCTGAATATACTTACTTCACAGTGTCCCCCGTGCGTCCCGCGCTCCTCAAGATAATGGCATCCTCTGCGATGCTGACAGACGCATGTTTTGGAACTTCAATGTCGGTCACGATCTTGCAGTACAGCGCACTTGTTCGGATAACGCCCTTCCACATCGTCGGGTCGTTCACCTCGGTCTGCTCGGTAACGATGTTGGTGCTGCCCTCGGATAGACTCTTCTTCAGCGCGGGCACCGAGTCAAAGTCGTACACGACCACGACTCGCTTCCAGCGTCTCCTGCTGTTGGGTCGTTTGACCCTTTCAACAGTCACATACCGAGAGCCGTATATCGTCAAGCCTTGGTCAGGGTCGGTCAGCTCCACAGCAACGGCTGAGTTCTCTTCGCTGGTGTAGCACAAGGAAGTCCGTTAGAGATAATGCGGGTGCGTTAGCCATAGAGAGACAATTCACCAGACTGGTATGACTAGTAAATCTTGTTCAACATCGTGCGTATACGTTTCCTTCAGGCAAGAGTCAGGTAACGCGACCTCTAAGATCCACCGCTTTGCAGCCTGACCTCGGAGCTGTGAAGGCATGCGGTAAAACTCGAGGCCGCGACCGTCTAAGGCCAACTCAAAGTAGATGGAGTTGCGGAGCTCAGAGATAGGCATAAGAGGTGCGCTCTTCGGCATAGACACCGTAGGCTTCTCCGTCCATTTCAGAGTCTTCCAGGCCGTTCGCCACGCCTGCACAGCCTCCAAGCGCTGAGGAAGGCTGGAGGCGGCGTTTGGGCCGTCGTATGCATCCACCAAGAACTACTCGATCTTGCACCGTAGCAGAAGGGACGTTTGGACAGTGTCTCGAAGACTGCGACATACCTGTGAAAGAAACGACGTGTCAAATCATAGTAATCCTTCCAGCGGAAGGCTTGCACGTACACGTCGGGTGGTAGTCATTTCAAGTGGAGACAAACAAACAGAGCAAAATTTGCACGACCAGCTCTATCGGCAGGTTGAGGAAGCTGAGGAATTGGCTTTGCGCATTGTGCTGTAGGGAGGAGGCACGTGTGGCTGAGTGTTTGACATGACCTGCTGGCGGCAGTGGCATGCCATAAGAAATGGCATGTCTTAGTCCGCGAGCAGCGTTGAATGGACAATCGGAGAGTCGAACAGTGGTTGTCGAAGAAGTGAGACAACAGGTGCAGAGGCTTGCTCGCCCGCAAACCCGATACTCGCGTGGCAATAGACGCCCATTAGGTGGCGCATCATGTCCCTATATGCGCGACTGGTCTCACAACAAGAATACCATGCTTGCGTGCGTGTGAATAGCTGCATTGGATTGCTAGTAATATATAGTAGCCAGAAAACATGAACTGCAAAAATAATAATAATAGCAAACACCGTCACAAGCAGGAGTATCAATGCGAGATTAAAAGGAGAAAATCTGGAGACTGGTGCATATAATGAGTGCCAAATAATGAAAGCGAAGCGTTGGATACACTTACTCTGCAGCATCCTCTGCAGCATCCTCCGTAGCATTCAACCTCTTGACAATGATAGCGTCCTCACCAATGACCATTGTCATATGCGCCGGGACCTCGATGTTTGTCACAATCCTACGGTACGGTGCGCTAGTTCGGATGACGTCCTGCCATAGGAAACGGTTGTCCACCACTGTCACCGCGGTCACAACGTTGGTATCTCCTTCTGCCAAGTCCTTCATCAGCGCAAAGGGCGAGTCGAAGTCATACACGACCACAACCCTCTTTGGATCCCTGCTGTGTGGCCCCCTCGCCCTCGCAATCTCCTCGATGGTCACATACCGCGAGCCATACAACTTCTGTCCCCCAGAGGATGCCATCACGTCGAAAAATCGGGTATCTCTCCCCCATTCGTTCCAATGCACCGGAGAAAAGTGGTGGTGCGCGTCTTCGGCGGTCTTTTGAGCATCTTGCATGTGCGCTGTGATAGTGCTGGAGGGGATGAGTAGACTGCAGTGATGGTCGAAGTCGATGTTGTTCGAGATGTTGATATTCACCAGAATAACAGAATTCGTCCGTGAGGACCTGAATGGTGCTTCGCCACACGGGGCTCCGGGTGGAAGCTGTGGCGTACACCTCGGGACATTGAGGGAGTAGGAGAGTCTGCCGGCCAGTTCAGGTAGACCAAGGACCAAAGACGTCGCGTTGGAGCATAAGACGTTATCAAATCTGGTTCGTGTGCGGGGTGTTCGATGACAGTTGATGATAGCAAGCGCGCCTGCTCCATCATTTGCCTTCGTGGTAACCATACCGTACTCTTTGTTGATGAAAGTGAAGTAGAGTATCTCTGTCAGATGCACTGTGTTTGCATATATGTTCTGTAGAGCCAGCGAAATTGAGTAGACCGCATAATGGTTCTTATACATTAACTCTTACCATCAGCAGCGCTCCAGTTTTCCAATTGTGAACCCATATCTCGGAATGGAGCTCAGGGACACGATCGTATTGCGCCGTGAAGTGGACCATGTCTGAAGAGATTTGCGATTGAAACATCCATATTCCATCCCTGTTGCCAAATGGTACGTGGGTTGTGATGAATACGGAGGCGGATGTGGCAAGAGCGTGCGGCTCTCCGGTTCTGCAAGAAAGAAAACGGATCTCGATGGTGCCAGTGGAGACCATCTCCTCATCACTAGTGCGCAGAGCCCAGAAAACCGTCAGAGATGTGGTACATGCATTACTGGCATATAGGCAGCTCACATGATAGGCAATACCAGTAAGTCTTGATCGAAGTCGTGCCTGTATGCTTCTGAGTCGAAAGAGGCGGGTAAATCGCCCAGGACCCATCGCTTCTCGGCCACGTTCCGAAGTTTTGACGGCATACGGTAAAATTCTATCCCACCATCTTCTGAAGTCACCTCGGAATACGTGGATCCTGAGAGCTCGGAGGTTTGCATAAACGCTTCGCCCAATCGCATAGGCACTTTGAGCTCTTCCGTCCACTCCATGCGCGTCCAGGCGTTCCGCCAGTTCTGCACCCTCTCCATTCGCGGCGACAGGGTGGAATCAAGTTCTATGTTGTCATAAATTCCTGCTGAGAAGGACTCGATTTTGTATTGCAGTGGTAAGGATGCTTGAACGATGTCCTGCAGGCGACGGCATACCTGCGATGAGGTTGACATGTTAACATAATAAATGGCGCGGCGGGCAGAGTACTTACCCGCTGGGCTGCAACCACTTCCAATGGGGGAATACTCTGGAGAATTTGCACCAAGAGCTCTACGGGTAGCTTCGTGAAACTGCTTTGTCCGGTGCTCATAGCATGGTCATCGGCGCGTCGGGTGATTTCAGTACTACGTCATGTTGACCCGGGAGGCTTTGCCTGATTTTGCATGCCTGACATATGGCCTGTAACGTTCAAATGGAAATATGTAGTTGCTACGTGGATGCGCCTGCGGACTTCAGAACCTGGACAAGTTGAGAGCGTGGAAGACGTCTGCGTCGGTGCGTCGGAGTGCTGCCCCAAACTTTGTGGCGCGAGCGCTAACCCAACGTGACCCGATCTCACGTGGCGGGGGACGTAGTTCTTGCTTGAGTTCTTGTGTGCACCGTCTAACAATAAGTCAAAGAATACTTGGCCTGCGACTACACGAACACTTATAGATTACAACGCTAGTAAGCTAACTCTCGAGAATTTGACACATGCCAGCCATCATGCGCTGCCAAGTATCCATGCGAGATCAAAAGGAGAAAATCTGGAGGCTTGCGTAACCGCAGTACCAGTGAGTCTTAGGTATCGAAAGAAGAAAAAATGGATACGCTTACTTCGAAATAGCCCCTCAGGTATCTCCATTTTCTTCAAAATAATCGCATCCTCCCCAATCAGGACAGTTGTATCTTTGGGAACCTCGATTTTGGACGCAATTTTGCGGTACGGTGCACTGGTTCGGATGACGTCCTTCCATAACGATGTATCGTCCACCACTGTTTCGTTGGTAACAATATCTGTACTTCCTTCGGCCATGTCCTTCAACAGCGCAGGGATAGAGTCGAAGTCATACACAACCACGACTTTCTCCTCTTTCCTCTCCGGTAGCGTAAGTCGGCCACTCCTCCTTCGCAAGTCGCTTGACGGTCACATATCGGGAGCCATGAACCCTCTGGCGTCCATGGGAGTTAGTCACATCGACAAGTCGTGTCGCAGTGCCCCATTCGTTCCAGGGCAGTGGGGCCAAAGCATACCGCGCGTTATCGGCAGCCTGGTGAGCAGATCGCATGTGCGCAGCCACCGTTCCCGCGGGAATGAGCAGGTTGTACTCACAATGATAGTCGTATGCGTCCTCAAGGTGGATAGTCACCAAGATTACGGTGTTCGTTCGTTCGGACCTGAATGGCGCGTCGCCGCACGGGACTGTGGGTGAAAGACGAGGAGTACAGCTGAGGTCGTTGTATGCGTACGAAAGGTTGCCCGCTAGTTCAGGCAGTTCGAGGACCAATGAGATTGCACTGGACTGAAGAAAATCATCCAGGATAGTCCGTGTATGAGATATTCGGTGGCAGTCGATGAAGACAAGTGCACCCGATCCGTCGTCGCGCTTCGTGGTAAGTAGTCCATGAGATTCGTCTACAAAAATGAAGTCGAATATTTCCGTTTTGTGCGTCTCGTTTGCGTATATATTCTATGAAACATATCAGTCGAAGATTATCAGAAAGGAAGCTAGGCTGAACAAGCACTTACGATCAGGAGTTCTCCAGTCTTCCAATTATATACCCATATCTCACAATGCAACTCAGGGACATGGTCGTAATGCAGAGTGAGGTGGACCATGTTCGTGGAGATCTGGCACTCAAACCAACATACACCTGGAGACTCTTCAATTGGCACGTGCGTTGTAAGAAAAACGGAGGGAGATCTGGCATGAGTGTGCGGCTTCCCGGTTGTACTGGAAAGGAATCGGAGCTGCACAGGAAGCGGCTGAGTCTCGCTCGCTGCCAAAACTGTTAGGGATGAAGTACAAACAACCATGGCATATGAGCAGCGTACCAGGTTGATAGTACCAGCAAATCTTGGTTAACATCATGCGTATATGCTTTCGGCCTGAGCTGCGTGGGTAAACCATCCACAACCCATCGCTTCTCAACCTGGTTTCGGAGCGTGG
The DNA here is from genome assembly GCA_024811115.1 of Terana coerulea. NCBI lineage: Eukaryota > Fungi > Basidiomycota > Agaricomycetes > Polyporales > Phanerochaetaceae > Terana > Terana coerulea. The sequence goes on from JAKOGH010000736.1 coordinate 286,746, forward strand.
ACGGCGGGCGATAGAACGACAGTAAGCCCTCTACTGACGCTAGCTCAGAGTAGGTGGAGCCCGAGAGCTTATAGGCTTGCATATGCTCGCTTGCCAATTGCATGGGTACTATTAACTTCTCCGCCCACTCCATACGCTTCCATGCCTTCCGCCAATTCTGCACGCTCTGCATTCGCTCAGAAAGACTCGTGGCCGTTGTCGGATTGTCATAAACGTCGGCTAAGAAGCATTCGATTTTGTATTGTAACGGCAGGGATGATTGGATATTGTCCCGTAGACGACGACATACCTACGGCGTGGTTGACACGTCAAAGCGATGCGAACCTTCAGTAGACTACTGGCACTTACTCGTTGTGCTGCAACCACTTCCAACGGGGAAGCATGCTGAAATATTTCCGCCAAGAGCTCTATAGGAAGCTGGAGAAAGCCGCCCGTGCGCACAGCTTTGAGTCGACTCGGATACCGGCGAACCGTCGTTAGCAGGCGGGTTGGCTCCAGCTCGTTGTGTTGATGGAGATTTTGCAGAGGGATGAAGGTCTGACATGAAGTCGACAGAGACCAGAAGATAAAACGCGGACACTCTGAGGTTACCTTGGCAGCCTCAAATGTCCGGACAACGAGTTGGGAGTTTCGACGAAGACGGCTTGAACGTTTGAACTCAGACGCTACGCCACGCTTGGTGGCGTGAGCGCTCATTCGGCATGATCCGATTTCGCGTGGCGAGCATGGACGCCCGTTGCCTGGTTTTCACCGCCACCTCCTCGACAACCTGTTGCAACATTACCCTCGACGTGTGCCGCCACCTATTCTTCTCAACGGTGGCCCCTCATATGAGCCAAGGCTACATACGCGGCCAAACTATTTCTTCAAGCCCAAGCCAATATTCAAGATGAAACGCCCGCGGTCAAAATATGAAGTGCTGCCCAGTGCCCGGGCAATGGAAGAGGGGCCTGACATCATTCCGGCAAAGGCCCTGCTACAATGTACGCTTTATCTACTGATAGTTCATGCCCACTGCGCATTAACGTCAATAAGACAGTCAACAGGGGTCATATCAGATGTCATTACGCACGGGAATAGCATCCATCACGATCATGCCAAAGACGGGATGCACTGCCGCTCGGAGTTCGGGGACCTATCCGCTAGGACGTGCACTTATACACTAGAGCCCCATCTCTTTCGGATCCATTCAACTCAAGTACCTCTACCATTCTCGCTTAGTCCCAGATTTTGAGACAGCCCAAGCTCACGCCGCGGCCGTCCTCCAACCCTGCTGAATCTCAAAGACTTCCGATGGAAAAACTAATCCCGTTGACGACTGGGACCCGCAGTCGCCAACTTGCGGCGTACTGCATTGTGCTGCACGTCATCTTGGTCTTCGCACATTTCGTTCTCGTCTTGCTCTGTGGCTTATGGGACTGGTACATGGTCCATCCGAAGACTTGGGACATACCTTGGCCGCTCTTCTGGACGCACGTCACCACCACCACCACGATGTACTTAGGCTGGGGCGTCAATGCGTTACTGCAGATAGGTGGTACGGTACGTGTTAGCTTGCGCGTGTGGCTTCCTGCCCGGACTGACGTGATGTACTACATGTAGGCGTATCTAGCGACTCTCGTCGTCCTAACACAGCAGGTTGCTCAGCGGCATGCTGTTGACGCTCACCAAACGCTGACCTCTATCCACGACAAGACCTCGGCCTGGATGGGATTGGGCTCGTCCGTCGTGGCGCTGTACCAACAACGCAAAGTGCGAAGTGCCCCGGGCACAATTGCCCTCGTTGTGCTTTATCTCCTTGCTGTATACGGCCTTCACGTCACCATACCCAACATTATTCTTGTCACCTACGATGATTCAGGGTCTATAGACTCGAGCATAGTGAGCACCGCCTGGCCGGCGATTGTACTGAACAACAGGTCAGAATGGCAGACGTAAGTGATGTAGTACCATAACTGCTGTCTCAGTGTTACTGAGACTATTAAATGCACAGGTACTTGACGCAGCCAAGTACGTATGACTATCTATCTGTGTCCTCTAGTCTTGGCGACCAAGTGGGACTGCAGAGGAACTGGATATCCGATAGGCCGGCCGACTCGCCTACATCCTTCGACAATTCGTACCTCGGCCATGATCTACTACAGGCGGCTCTAAACAGCGTCGGGATTGTGACGCAATGCTGGGCCCTTTCGGACGTCCAACAGACGGGAAGCGTTTCTTCCGGCGGCCAGCCGCCCCAGGCGTCATGGCAGTTCAGCAGCGCAACTCTCGGTACTAACTTCACCATTCCCTTGCTTGGTATGTCTCATGAAAACTCATGAATTTACGGTGCTAATTACTGGGATATCTAGGGTCACAGAACCTCCACGTAGCCAACGTTCAGGCTAGCGAGCGTCTCAACGCAACCTGGGTCATCGCGTCGACGTTCGCCATACCGGATACTTCCAACACATCTACGAACGCTGTACTCATTACGCCCGCTGTACAAACCAGCAACGGCACCGTCGCAGCACTGCACTTCGCCGCATGTACCTTCGGAACAAAGCAGGTCAGTGCCGCGGTGCTGGCGACGCTGTCGGACCAATTGCACACGCCGTTCAACACGCAGTGGCTGCCATGGAACGCAACGTCGGTCGGCTCAAACTCTGATCCGCTCTTAACACACGTGCGTACCCTTTCTTGTGGAATGCGTACGTGATTCGGCTAGTGATGTCTGACCAAACGAACAGGTTGGATCCATGCCGTTACTGGCCCCGTCGTCATCGTCGCAAGACGTCATCTCTACCAACGGCTCAACTCAAGGGGTGGCGACCAACATCACGACTCTAGATAGATTCGTCATTCAATCTCTGCAGCGTACCGCGGATCTCACACATTGCAAGAAGCGCTTGGAAGCGCAGTGGCTACCATGTTGTGGTACGGTATGTAGTCTTCGCCCGTTGGCACGATGTACCTGGCTCACTGTTAACGCAGCTCAGACGAAGTATCTATCAACATTGTTCGACACATTTGATGTTACAAGTGATGAGGCTGCCGTTTACTCGTTCCTTACACCCATCTATCGAGGCGATGTAAGTCCATGTGCCCCATCGCCTCATTGATTCCCTACTAACTTTAATAATATAGTTTAACATCGTGGCGGTACGTCTGCATCACCAATTTGCCTTGCTGTCTGACCACTGACGAACTCCGGTTTTCTTAGCTCGCCCTGGGCCTCTTCTTCTCGGTCGTGCTCCTCGTGATATCGAGTATCCTCCTTCGCGGCGTCACTCGCAAGAACCGACTGCCGGTCCAATCGTCCGGGCTGCTAGAGGCTACTTGGCTCATGGAGAACGAAGCGCATCTCGCGGAGGTGCAAAACCCTGATATCGACTCGCTACGAAGGGCAGGGATGTTCCCTGTTGGACTGCGAGAACGAAGTGTTATTCAGCCCAGGCTGCCGTCAGATCTGGCGATGGACGAATATACCGAAAGCAATAGTTTGAAGATGACGGACATGTAGCGATGTGCGTCCCGCAGCGTTGTCGCTATCTTTTACGTTAACCAGGGCAGTCATGTTGCTATGCTACGCTGCTTAACGTGTTTATGACTAGGGCAGCGTTGCGCTTTTGAACTTGATGCCAGCCGCAGATATATGTGCTTGCCTTTCAGTCCGAGTCCAGATTCGTCGCTTTGCGATGTCGATTGTGCAGTCCGAGGACTTGGAGGAATGTCAGCTTGCGGGGCTCGCTGCCACTTGTGAACGGGATCGTGGCTCTGTTTCCATCCCTTTCCAATGACAGCGGACAGATACCTCTTACATTTACCCATATGGCACGAAAGTAAGTATTGTACTTACCTTGAGCCCCCACCCAGTGACCCCCCGGTCTGAGTCGCCAGCTATATGTATGTTTGCTTAGCTCTGCTTGATACTCGTCCCCAGACCCCTCTCCGGGCTCTCCCGTCATTTGTGGCCTGTTTCGTCTTTCATTCTACCCGATTTAGCCCTCGCAGCCTCTGTCGTTATCCGACACGTTCCGAGCCAATCCTCCCGCTTTACTCGTCCCTCGCAGCCTCGGGCGGTGTCTGACCAATCAAGCCGCCCGTTCCCGGGCCAATCCCATTTATTGTATTTACGCACTTCGCTAGTTTCTGTTGCGTATATATCCCGGGTTTACTAGCATTGACCAGCCTCGCAGCGGACTAGTACTGGTACTCGCCTAACGCCATCCTCTCTCAACGTTCAACGCCACCCACCAAACGTAACCCTAGGCTGCTCCCTGGAGCGAAGCGAAGACGCCCCTTTCTCCCTTTCTGTCTGACCCGTCTTAACCCTCGGAGCTTCTGGCGATGTCTGGCGTTCCGTGGCCTGCCGCTTCTGTCAGTTTTAGGCAAGTATTTATGCGTCTCCCTGCTCTCTGGTGCATATATATACGACTTGGCCCCTCCAGTGTGTACTGGCAAGCAGCGCTGTATATTCTATTTAATTTAATTACATTGCAGCCGTAATACTGTACTAGGCTGGTTGTAGCTGTAGCTGTAGCCGTAGCTTCACCGCCGGCACCTTTGTATCAGACAGCCTCGCCCAACGCCACCCTAACCCAACGCCAGGCTAGGAGCCTCCCCAGAGCGAAGCGAAGGCGCCTCTTGTGCTAATAATTACTCTTTCCCATGCATTGACAGAACCTTATTACCTTTGGTCTACATATCAATGCTCGAAAAACTCGGTTGTCCTTCGTGTTTTGACCGCCTTTCACAACCCACCTGCGGTCCCGCCCATAATGCCTGACCAGGTGCTGTACAAGCAGCTGCCCCCAGTCCCTTCAAGCCCTTTACCGACCCTTGTCTTGCCTTCGCTCTCAAGTCGCGGAACCTCACGGACAGAATCTGCGTCCCGCCGAGACTACAGTCCGCTTATTTGTATTGCTCTGCACATGGGGCTGGTGTTGTTACACGCCTCTTTCCTACTTGTTGCACGTCACTTAAATGTCTTCACACCGGACGGCACGCAGGCCTCGCCAGACCCAGCCTACCGCTCCACCCCGTTATTCAGGGTGAGCGTTGGCACACCTGCTAAAGTTGCAATTTACGGAACAAGTGCCATCTCTCAAGTTATCGGAACGGCGAGTTCTTTCATCGAGATTCTTGGGCGGACTCAGTGCTAATTCATATTTGAAGACGTATCTGGCTGTGCTCATCCTCGTCACCCAACGGCTCACCTTGCGTAATGCCCTTGACGTCCGCCAAACCCTGACGTCGATACATGACAAAGCGTCTGCGTGGATGGGCCTCGGATCATCTGTGGCTACGTTGCTTAAACAGCGCGCCGTGCGCAGCGCAGCGTGGTCTGTTGTTCTTATCACCGTCTACCTGCTCTCGGTCTTCGCTTTGCATACCACGATTCCCAGCATTCTTGTCGTCACCTACGACCCATCTCTCACCGATTGGAGTCCCATAACCAGCACGGCCATGCGAGCGGAGACAATTCCGTTCAATTATTCATTGATTGACTGGAAATAGTGAGTTATCATGGAACAGACTATGTGATGAATTCATTATTGACGCCGCAACCACCAAGCTACCTATCACAGCCCAGTACTTATGATTATCTTTCTGCATACGGGGTACTCTCCGATCATCCGGGATTAATTGCCAACATGATTTTCGACCAACTAGCCACGTCTCCAAACAATCAAGCAAATCTTATGGGTCAGCAAGCAAGCGGCGTTTCGCTCAACGGAGCTTCGATCAACTCAAATGCTTCGCATTACCAGACGTGACTCAGATAGCAGGCAGTGGTTCGCTCGCCCAGTCATCCCCGCAATGGCAATTTCACAGCCAGTCGCTTGGATATAATTTCACTGTGCCAGCACTAGGTACGTCAATGGAACTTATCAGAGCAGAATTATACTTATGTTAAGGCCGCCTTTTTGGATACAGGTCCAGTAAGTCTCAAAATACTAGCATCACCGCCCTCCGGGACAAAACGCCAGCGACCCGCCTCCGTCATCATGGCTAGTAGTATCCAAGCTACGGTATTATTGATCAGAGTGGAGGGTCCCCGAATTGTACCCATACAGCTAGTGATTGGCAAGGGTAAACCCTCCATGCTTAGAGGATAACCCTTACCCTTACCCTCCAAAACCCTTACCCTCATAAAGGGTAAGGAGGGTTACCTTCAAACCCTTGCCAAAATAGGCAGAAAATGGTGCTTTAAGTGCTTTTTCATTCACTTATAATGTTAGCTTTCTATTTGAGTAGCTTGCATTGATATAGAAAGCACTCACAACACTTGCAGCCCTATCCAGCAACATGTCTGGCATTCAAATGCAGACCCTGCCAGACGAGGGTTAACTTTCTTCAACCCTTACCCTTACCCTCCATACCCTTACCCTTAACCCTTGGAGGGTTTGCAAACCCTGCCTATCACTACATACAGCCGGCTATGCAGAGCGCGAACAGGACAACCCAGTCTCTGTATTTTTCCCTGTGTCAGATTTCCAGTCAAGCCGCCATGTTTGACTTCATGATTCAAGCAGATGGAGGGATGGCGCTGCCGCTGACTGATGAACAGTACTTGGTCTCTGAATGGCAACCTTGGAATGGAACCATTTTTCCTTCAGAGTCTATCAGTCAAGGACTCGCTGAGAATGTACGTGATCATCACGACTACATGTCTTCTATACAGTGTCCTAATGACGTGCTTTCCAGGTCGGCGTTATCCCATTACAAGTGGCCACGATGTTTAGCCGGAGCACGCCGTTGACTGAGAATGAAGAGATACCTCAGAACACCAGTGTCACGCTTTTGGACAGGTTCGTGCGCCCGTGTTGCACTTGCACAGATTGAAATTACACCGAATACATTTTGTGAACAGGGTTGTAATGGACACCATGATATGTAGCGCGAACTCGTTGCTTGAGTACTCAGATAGTATAATAGCACCAAATCAGCGAAGCTGCGCAGTGGATGGCGTGCTTGTGGGGAAAACACCTGAGTTGCTTGACCTGCAATCCGGTATATCCGCTGCGGCTGCCGCAATCCTGTGGTACGGTATGTGCCATTCACCCTACTCTCATATAGAACCTGTAGTAGACTAAATTATTTGCAAACCTTCAGCGCATCAAATATACCTTCAAGAACATGACTTGTGGGATGCACCGGTATATACAGCTACGGTTTACCTTACCTCTCCAAAATATCGTTGTGACGTGAGCTCTCAGCTCCTCTATTATGCAGAGTTTTCTACTCATGCCGCCTCGTAGTTCAATACTATTGCCGTGCGTGTGCATGCGTATCAACTTACCTATCCCCGCTTAGCATATGTCTTTGCAGATATCTGTCGGGCTCGGATTCTCGATCTTACTCTTGATTGTCGCAATCCTGCTCGATCTCTGGATCCCATGGACGCGTACCGACCCCTCTCAAGTCTTCCGGGATACTGGAGGTTACCTGGCTTCTGGGGAACGAGCCGAATCTCGCGGAGGTCGAGAAGCCCGACATAGACACGCTGCGGCGGGCAGGGATGTTCCAGATCGGGACGAGTCAAGCGAGGGCGTTACGCGCCAGGTCAAGAGGACTAGGGCTGGTAGCCCTGATAGTGCGGACTCTGGCGACCTTGAGACGCATGAAGAGACTGCTGCTTCTACGAAGAATGATGCGTAGGATGTTGTCGGTGAGCACAGTGTAGTGGTGCACGCCGATTTCGGGCTGGACGTTGACATTGGTTGGTTTAGGTCCTTAAACATGACTGGCGCATGGAAATCGACGTAGAGCTCGAATGAGGGCGCAGCGCAAAGCGATGTTCAACTGGTGGCTACAATACATGTATCTCAGCGCATAGCTGAGACGGTTGACGTTAGCTACACAGGCTGCAACATAAGATTGCACTTATCTTGACCTTGTCCTGCTTGAACCTGGTCGTGGTAAGTTACTTACTTGCGTCGCGTCTGCGGGCGCGTCAGGAGAATTACGGTCACACTGTCACGAAAGCGTACCAGCTGTGACCCATTGTGACCGTGGTGTCTGGCGGCACTGGATGCTGCCGAGAACCCCTTCACTGCGGATAGTAGATCCAATATTTGAATATGGATAATCCACTGTGAGATGACTGGGAAATCCACTGCCGACCCATGGGAGGTGAGTGGAAATCCACTGCCGGGGGTGAGTGGATAATCCACTGAAAGTGTGCACAATCCGCCATCAAGCAGTGGATTTCCCGATGTGGAATGAGTGGGTAACCCAGTGTTATTCAGTGGGATATCCGTCAGGTCTTCGTGTCATTTCCTAGCTTTGTGGACGCAGATTCCACTTAACATAGTAGGTAAACCCATCAATATCAAAGGCATTGCATTTATGTATAAATATATTGATTTTGGCATACTCCTACGTAGTTCTAACAAGAGTGAAGCAGTGTACTTAACTATACAACTCTCCCGACCAGGCAATCAACCTCCAGGTCTGTTCTCTCAGCGGTTGCCCGTGATAGGCATTGCTGCGCTTGTCAGGACGGGTCGTGTGCGACCAGTGGCTCGACGTGCTGTGCAAGATCCAAGAGGCATAGGCAGCAGGTAAAAAACCATACGTCGCCCCTTCCTTTCACCCTCTGCACGCAAGTAGGTACTGACGCCGCATGTGGGGACCGTCGATACAAAGAGCAGCCGGATGCTCTTGCTGTATTGGGACAAACCGCCCGAGTTGTTCTTCCACGGCACGGAGGGCACGCCCGAGTACACCATGTCATCGCATGCTCACCTACTCAAGAAAGTCAATGGGAAGCCAGTCAGCCAGTTAACAATACTCTGTACGCACTACCAATCTCCCGCTCGCAACTGCACCTTCATGTTGACCATATTGGCAAGTGGACACCAACCTCACCGGCGCTGAGGCTCTCAAGATGCTCGAGGACATGGAGCCATACATCCACGTAGAAAATGTAGTCAGCAACAAGGACAGATGTAAGAACGCACGGGCGCACCTGCTTTGCAGCTCCATCTTTCATCAGCGCATTAAAGAGCACTCCCACCAGCCCTTCCTGTCAAACTACATGCAGGCATCTATGTAAAGTGCACGCACCCAGTGCAGAACTGACTCACCGAGCTATAGCAGACGCGTGCAATGCACTCCATTTTGTCCAAGGAGTTCACATTTATAAGTCCCGATGTTTCGCCCACGGCGAGCTGTTCTGGGTGTCAAAGTGCGTGTCGGGCTGCCGGTCCGTGGGCAATGCCATGCCGTCAGGCCTTTGGGTTGTGTACGGCGAGGAGTAGATACAGAAGCTTTTCAGAGGAGAGCAAATGATAATGAACAGGCGGTAGGCTGACAAGATGGCGGTAGTGGAGATGGTGAAGGAGAGAGACACGCAGCGATTGCAACGCAAAGTCATGAACCTCAATAACGACGTCATCGGCGGATGCCGTTGGAGTAAGCGTTGCCTCTTCGGAGCCTAAATGTACAGTGATGCGGTAAGTAAACGTAGTAACACCTTGACACTCCGATTGATTTGTCATGCGGCCGGCTTGCCCCACAGACGCCACAATCCGGGAAGCTGCCGCTTTTGGCATTGGCTTGCGCAAACCTCAAATCGTCGACCGTAGCGTTCGTGCGTGAAGTTCCCTCACGCTGCACCTTACCAAAGACCCAGGACATGCATACTAACATCATGTATGCTTTTTGAAGGTTCTGTGTAGAGATTATCTCGGAAAGGGCAGCGGTCTTGACCTTGAGAGAGTATAATACACCAACAGAGCGTCAGTGGAAGCGATGTCCATGCTAAATACCGCGCGTTTTAGCATCGAAAGCATCTAAGGGTATGGTAGGAATTTATAACGCATCATGCACGCAGCCAATAGCGTTTTCTGACTTCCGGCATTTACTCCTGTAAAACCCTGCTGCAGTGAGTGGGTATTCCAGGTACTGGAAAATCCACTGCGGCGCATTGGACTGTCCAGTGTTGATCCGACGTCGTGGGAAATCCGGCATCTGATGTCGGATTTTCCAATCCTGGATTTCCCATTTATTTATGGGTAGGCACTTATGAGTGGGTTTCCCACTGCTAGGTACCGGATGAGTGGGTTATCCGGTAATAGATAATGGCTCTACTTCCCGCAGTGCCTTGCAATGTCTACCACTACCACCCGGATCTCCATTTTCTGCTCGGTTTCAGGAGTCTCAGCATGGAAGAACTCAGTCAAGATCCAGAACCTGCCCCTGAGCTGGTGAGGCCGCTCAGCAAGCGTCTACAAGAAGTTCGCGGAACGCTTCAAGACGGTCAGGCCGTTAGTTTTGTGTACTAGGAGCGAAACCTGTGTGTCGAGTAGCTCAACGAATACTTCAGGGGAACGCCGATTTATATGGGCAGCTTGAGCGTACACAGGGTCAATCTGAGAGCGTCGCCCCCAGGCTGCAGAGGTCGATGAGCTACAGGTGCGTCTACTCGCGAGTCAACGATGCTTCGGTCACCCGAGCTCAGGTTGTTCTCTGCAGGATCTAAGAAAGAGCTTATGAACAATCTCAACAAGTGGGCTTCTCTATCGTAGCGAGTATTTGCAAGAACTGACGGAGGGACTACTCGCATAGGAGAAGCAGCGTCTTGACGATGAAGTAGACGGACTGCGACGACGTCTGGACTCAGTCAGCCTTGACCGGCCGCCTGCGAACGAGCTGGTGGAAGACGACGACAAGCTGCTCATTGCCTGCTTGGCGAGACTTTGCCCTGTACGTCCGTTCACGCGCTACAAAGTGTCCGAGACGTGACTGTAGCAGGTCTGACGACTCCTCCATTGAAGTCGAAGAATGTTATTGCCGCACTGGAAGATCGCGTTAGACAGTTGACGAATGAGCTGTCTACCGCTGTTGCTATGCATCAGCGAACGGTATGTTTCTGTATTCCTCGGCTATGGACAGTACACCGTGCTCAATCTCCGCTCTACACAGACTCATGGCCTAGAGGAGGAAGTGAAGAGGCTCAAGAAGAATTGTTCTAACCTTGAGATGCGATTGGCTGTCATGCAGGCTGTGAGTGTATTTTGACTCTGGCTAGTGCGAACGACTAACGCATGCTCCCCAGCGATCTGCGGCGTGGGAGCCACGAGGGTCGCGTCCGAAGGCCAAAAGGTCTGAGCCCTCAGGCAGTGATGAAGAAAGCTCATTTACGGGCGCGGCAGAGGGTACAGACGCTGAGAGTGACAACCATGGGCCTTGCTCTACGCCAGACGGTAGCAGCAGCGAGGACGACGAGGATTGCGAGGCAGAGGGGAGCGACAGTGATGAAGGTCGTAACAGAAATGTTGAATATGTGGATAGTATCCGAAACCGGCCTACTGCTCTCGTCAAGCATTTACAAACGCGACCATGTTTACCAGGGCCCTTGTCGCCTGCTGAATTGTCTTATGTGTGTGGTCTGATAATGGTGAACTTGATTGTGTGCTGACGCCGAGTTCTCGATTGTAGAAGCACTTGTAGGTTTCTTCTGTACTATATCTATTGCTTGCCGGAATTACCCCGATTTACAGACCAATACAGCAGATGGACATAAAGTATTACCCACGACGGACACTTTATTCTCCAGGGCACCGTACTGCCCGTATCATCACGCCCACAACAAAATACAACATGGAGAAAGAGCCTTCTCAGTGGCGGGACATCAAGAGCAAGCAAGTGAAATTACGCGTCGGGGCCTGTCGAGAGCTATTTTACCGAGAGGATAACGAGAAAGGGGTGTGTTATCTGGGATTATTCTGCTGTATACGAGTGCACGACTACTCTCCCACCGATTTTGCGGCACTCCCGCGGCATGTAGGTTCTTTTATCTATTCATATTGTTTTCTTGCAGCAGAATCCATGTCGCTCACTGCTCAACTACAGCAACACGAAGAGATTATCGGCTTTTGGTCCCACAAGCACTTCTCAGGCTTGCAGCAGGTGCAGAAGACGAAGCTCCGAAACGCATATTTGTCGGGAGAGGCCACGCTACGGTGCTTCGTGCTCGAGTTTCGGTCCTTCAATCATGCGCTGTTCAATGCTTTGATGCAACTGAAGGCGCGGGATGAAGCGAAGGCGTGCGACGCCCTTGAAAGCAATGGAGGGGGACGGAAGAGAAAGGCAGAGACAGGGAACGGCAATCCGAAGAAGAAAAAGAAGCGTAAGAATTGATAATAACGATACGATGCGTGCACAGGAGCCTGTTCAACAATATTCGGGCGGTCTCGTATGGGGGACCTGTTCATTAAAGGACCACTGCCGGACTACCACTCGCCTCCAACCCATTATTTCGCTCATTACGCAGAATGCTCAGCTCGGACGGACTCGTTGTCACCTTTACTACGTTCATTCTGAATCTGATGTACTCAGAGTTGTTGCAGAATAAATGGAGAAGTCATCGACAACACGAGTAATATCATGCACGCGTAAAGCTCGATCCGAAGCAGCCTTTCAGTTCGAATTGCGACAAAACTAAAGTTTTCTTCCCGCAAAGCTCGATGGCGCGTCCCTGTTCGCCGCCGTCGCTGTCACATCCGCACGTGAATTGTGACAGCCGTACTGGATTTGGGCGGTAAACCTCCGGGCATCCTCATGGCATCCTTCCCATAACTCATGCACTTCTAGGGCACTAATTTGTTCAACCTACGCTCTTACAGGATGGACGGATTGAGTCAAGAACCGGAACTTGCGCCAGAACTGGTGAAGCTGCTCAGTAAGAGATTGCAAGGGGTACTGAAGACGTTGCATGAGGTTCAAGCAGTGAGCGTTCTTCAGCTTCAAGTGGCAGACGACCGTGATGTGAGATGGTAGATGTCGTACGGACGACTGAACAGGGTTGTTTTAGGAAAATAGTGGGCTACGCGAAGATGTTGCTCGCTTACGAGGTGGAGGGTGCGTGACCTCTTTCAATAACATACAACCGGACGGACATGAAATCGGCTTTACAGGAGAACGAAAACCTCAATGACCAAGTTGTTGACTTGCAAAAGCTTCTAGAGTCAAACGGTCTCCAGAGTGAGCTTGTGGAAGAAGACGGGCAGCCACTCACCGCATGCCTAGCTCGGCTATGCCCCGTACGTCGTCCACATCGAGGGCTGATGCATAAGATAGCATGACGGTAACAGGCTCACTGCCATCCGCTCTGAAGTCGAAGAATGTCATAGCTTCTTTGGAGAGTCGTGTGCGTGCTTTGTGCGAAGAAGGTTCAGTCATGGAGACGGCCCATATACAGGAAGTACGTCCTGCAAGTTCAGAATGCCATTCAGACACCGACGTTCCTCTATGCTCGAAAATATAGCTGCACGCGTTATATGCGCAACTTGAGAAGTACAAGGCTAAGTACGCAAAGTATAAGACCAAAGTGAAAGAGCTGGAGGCGGTATGTGTCGCGTACTTCCACGGAAGACAACTGATATCTAGGTTCTTGTTTAGGCTGTCAATGAATCGCAGCATGAACGTCCTGCTATTCTTCAAGAATTGCCATTAGCAGGTGGCACAATTGACAGCGTGGAGCTGGTAGGTATATACAGCCGACTTTTTGCGCACTTCGCTCACTTTCATTATTCATGTAACCGTCAGTATGGTGATAAACAGAAAACCCCTTGTTTTGTGGGCGCAAATTTACCGCTTGGTGATCTCACCGCAGTTCTAGGTGTAAGTGCAAACCAAGTCTGAATAGTGAGGCAACCCAAGAGACTGACCTACTTTCTGTGCCATAGGGGCTGAGGTAAGCTTGAGCGTTGGCATGCGTTAAGTATTTCTTGCTGAAGGACATGTTGTCGCCTTCACTATCATAGGTCAATTTCCATCAATGACATTCTATTCTGGCCGGAACGGACTATTTATCCGTCTTTGTGCGACAGCATTGCATTGCTGGTCACACCAGAAGTCACTCCTGACTCCCTACAGGCACATGAGCTCCGCCCCACACTTGGCTCTCGCAAGGAACTGTTCCACCGAGAGGGTAGGGCAATACGCTACCTTGGAACATTTCTATGCAATGATGAGGACACCTATAGTCACAAGAGGCTGGCCAAGCTGCCGAAAAATGTAAGTTGCCTGTCTGTGCCATCATAGTGATTTATATGAAAGTTATTTGCAGCAGCAGAATGCTATTTTAGCCTTCGCAAAGCCATCCATACGTGCCTATGAGAAACTGTCTCCCGGAAAGAAGGAGACCTTACGCACCTCGTACTTACGTGGAGAAGCACGAATGGAGTTTTTCCAGCTCCATTTCCATTCTTTCAACCACGAGCTGTTTGACGAGCTGATTAAGCTCAAGGAACGACGTGCTAATGGCCCGGGGTGCACTGGGGCAAGTGGCCAGCAGATGACGATGATAGCGGTCCGAAGAAGAAGAAGACGAAGCACGCTCATTGAGTCACTTATATCGTCCAGCAGTCTAGCATGTGCGTAGCGAATACTATGATGTTTGTTGCCTTTGCCTCCCTGATAGCGCTTGCTCCTTAGGCCTTAGGCCTCATCGATCACGGTGTGGGGCATCTGGGGCACCTTCATGCTTCACGTTCCTCACTCAGTACGGCGACAACGGGCTCATCGGCGCCTTGCTTACCTCGAGGACAGACGCAAGGGGCGTGTACGTCCTCAGCAGCACGGGCGTTGGCATCGCGAGCAACGGCGGGCCATGGAAGTGCGAGCAGACGTGCGCCATGCGCTGCGCATCGGATCGCATGATCGCGTCCTTGGCCGACGCGAGGCCCTCTTCAACGGGCAGCGTGGTCCCCTTGACCAGCGCCTTCACTCTCTGGGACAGCGTCGGGGGACCGGCCGCGGTGAATGCGTGCTCTCCAACGATCGCCGGGCGATCGACGATGGCGGAGCCGTGCACCATGTCGGCCGCGAACTTCATATAGAGTCTCAAATATGATAAATATTATGCAATGCATCTACATACGTGCTGCTCTGAGTTCAAGTATTGTTACAATTGACCACGCCGCGGAAGATCTGATACTACAAGTGTAATAGTACAAGACAATGAGAGATGTAAGATAAAATATATGCAGTGTGAGAAATGGTGCAGAAGGATCAGAAGATGCTAGTTAATATATGCGATGTTAGATGTGGTGCAAGAGGGAAAGAGTCATGTCGATCTTATGCGAAGAAGTAAAGAGAGAAAGACAGTGAGTAGAGGGTAAATATGCAGAGAATCATGCGGAGCGGGAAAGCCGTCTGCTGAGAACGGTTCCCCAGCGAGAGAGGCGGGAAAGGAAGGAGCGGCGCTTTTGCTTCTCTGGGTAAGCAAGCGTGACTCGGATTTCTAGTTCTGTCAACGTGGCCTCCTCCCAGTCGTCGGTATCTACCGAGGAGGAGGAGTCGCGAGTGTTGGAGTTATTGTGCGGTTGGTGCGTGAAGAAGGAGTAGAGTCCGGCGAGGTACGATTCGTCGGAGGGGTATGATGGTTCATTGGCCACAGTGATTGGGGTGCCATCGCACACTTGGGTGGCGACCAGGGACTCGTCCGAGTGAGACGAGGGGGTGGAGGAGAGGAGAGGAGGAGAGGAGGAGAAGTCGCGAGCGTTGAAGTCTTCGCGCCGTTGGGGCTTGAAGAAAGAGTAGAGTCCGGCGAGGTACGACTCGTCGGAGGGGTACGATGATTCGTCGGCCGCAGTGATAGGAGTATCGTCGTGCGTTTGTGGGGTTACTGGTGACCCGTCTTGGTGGGCCGAGGGCGCGTAGTTGAGGAGAGAAGGAGATGATGACCTAGATGCGTGAAGGGGGCGATGGAAAGCCGAAGTGAGAATGACCTCGTCAGCGTCAGTGTCGGCCTCGTAGATGCCTTTGATGACGGGGAAAGGCACGGCTTCAGATGTGATGACAACGGTGGTGTCTGTGTTCTCGTGGTAGAAGGTGGAGGGGGATGTTTCGCTGCGGCTGGATTTCACGGAGATGTTGCCTGATGCAGAAGGTGACTGCAGAACAGTTGCCAGGCTTGCAGGAGTGGGAAGAGAAGCCAGAGGAATTGTTGAAACCGCGCGGCCCGGAATCGTAGCAGAGGCGGGGGTAGGGATGGAGATAGGGCCAACGGCAGAACGGGAGGTGTTTTCGTCCTGGGTGAGACACGTTGGCGAGGGGATGGCAGGCTTTGAGGCCAGAGCATCCGAAGTGAAGTCGAACACCGCCCAGATATCCTCCTCGGAATCCGGGTGGGTTATGTTGTCATTGCGTGCAGGGACCTCTATGGATTCACCCAAAGACGGGCTTCTCTCGGCAGTGCACTCGTACGGGGGCACACCAACCTTGGGAACAGAAAGTTCTCCGGAGGCAAGGGCCTCCCAGTCGCTAGGAGTTATCATGAGCCCCAGTGCGTGGTAGAGAATGGCAAGAACTCACATAGACTTGAAGAAGGGGTGGGCCTTGATAGCCTCATGTGAAGGGCGGTGAACTTCGTCGGTCGAAAAAATCTATGTATCATTGCTTCAGATCTCTGGCATGAATATGATTTGGCGAGACATGTACCTTGTCCAATAAATCATACAAGTCCTTGGAAATATTGTCGTTGCCTAACCACTTCTTGAGGCTGCCGAGGCAAGTGCGCATTGCCATCTCAGAGACGGACTCGCACTCGTCTACGTTCCACAACCGCTGCGAGACAATGTTAATGATGAGGAAAATAAATGAGGAAGTTGGGCACTTACACGTCCAGTGGCACCTTCAAACAGTATCACGGCCCAAGCCCAGATGTCGGTGCTCGGGTCGAACAGACCTTTGCACCAGATCTCCGGGGCAAGATAGTCGAGAGTGCCGACAATCTCAGGTTCGTCCTTTCTGGCGCGCGCCTGCTCCAGCTCCATCGCGAACGCTGAAAGACCGAAGTCTCCGAGGACAGCATTACCAGCCTCGTCAAAGAAGATGTTGTCCGGCTTGAGGTCCCGGTGGATGACCCCATGGGCATGCGCTGCCTCAAGACCGAGTAGCTGAACAAAAGATCAGTCAATATACCATGACCTTCCTTGTGAGGAGACATACCATCTGCGCAGCGTAAAATACCAGCAAAGAGTCAGGAAGCACTCGCCATCGCTCCAACAGCATCATCATATCCCCGCCGGAGTAGTATTCCTATACCGCCTTGGTCAGCTCAACTCAAGATGGTACTAGGTGAGTACTCACCGTAACGAAATAAAACTTGGAGTCATCGTGGAACGTCGCCAACAGCTCCATGACACCCTTCTGACCAGCAAGCACGAGAAGTGCCGACTGCTCCATCAATATTTGGTCCTCCTTCCCCTCCACTGCAGACCTCGTCATGGTCTTGATCGCACACACCGACCCCGTCGCCTTGTGCCTCGCCTTATATACCGACCCCCAGGCACCCGCTCCAAGGAACTCCTCGAGAATGAAGTCGTCCAACGTGAGAATGCGGTTGGAGGAGATGCTGTGAGCAGATGTAGATCCGTTGATCCCTTCCGGTACCGCGCCGTTCATGAGAGTAGCATGAGCAGGAACACGCTCGACCTCAACGATATCAGAGTCGGCAGAGACAGTGGTGCGCAGCTGCGTAGTCTTCAAGTGGGCAGGGCTTTCTTCTACTACTGCAGCCTCATCCTTAGCTGGTGCGGTCTCGACCTCTTCGATGTTCTCGAGTACGGTAGGTTCTCCCGTTTGAGAAGTTGAGATTTCGATAACGTCTGAGGTCGAGCGCGCAGGAGTAATGTATTCGATACCGACGGCGGTGGGCTTGCGGGTGCGGGATGCACTTTCGAAAGCGCGGCTGACAGGCTGGAAGTCAACGATGTTAGCGACCGCTGTAGCACCGTCGGACATGACGCTCACGTTGTGCTTCAAGAAGCGCCTGAGTCCGTGAACTTTGAGGGGATGCTGGACGTTGAAGACATCTGGAGTGTGTGCAGCATTGTATAACACCTCCGTGCGGACGTTCTCCACAGCGCCGTTCTGATCTGTGGATGAGATACGTAACAACGACGAGAGTAGAAGGCACGTACGTGTGAGACTAGAAACTCGGGGTAGACTTCTCCGCTCTGTACACCAACAGCAACCGCTCCCTCGCACTTAGTCTACGAATGGCAGGATCAGCCAACGTACTGTGCGCTTAGAGAGTGCTGCGTGACATACCTGCTTGCCGGTGGTTTTCTTCTTGTTGATGATAGTCTTGATACGAGATATGATTGCCATTGTGAAGTATGGCGAAAGATGTTAAGTTCTTGCGACTCGGTTAGAGTAGACGACAAAGAAGTATGCGGGAGCTAGGCCCATGGTGCCTTGCTTATAACTCTTTGACAGAGGAGGGTCAGCCAGGGGCTGACTGCCAGCCATGTCAGCCTCAAGAAAGGCGGGTGACGGCTGATTCTAGAGCGAGGGCGGAAGCTTCCACTTGTCAGCCACGGTTCATCGGCAGAACTCTGGCAGCGATCTTGCACCATGGCCAAGCGGCCGCGTTGACAACCTGACCAGCCACCGGACGGATTTCGAACTTGCTCACTTTGCCCCATGCCAGGCGGAAGCTCGAGACTCGGCCTAGGGTCGTAAGCCATTCAACTCGTGAGGTGGTCTGGTAGGGTATAAAGTAGTGAGTCTGCAGACGAGTGGTTCAGATGACGGTAAGTGCGAGAGGAAAACAGAGTTGCCATCAGATCCTCACGGACGCAGCCGAACGCCACAAAGACAGTTAAGCGCTCACATACTTCTCCCCGATACGTTCCTGATACGTTCAAGTTGTTGTCAAGGTCTGAGCTCGTAAAACCAGTTGATTTGTGCGCAGCCTTTCGGCTAGACAGTACCTAAGTGGTGCTTGAAAGAGTGTCAAAGGCTTGCCGTCAGAGCAGCTCGGGGACAAGCCCAGCTATGGTCCACTGGCAGCCGAGGCTTACTTTAGTCTCCCCGAGGCAGACAGCGAACACAGCGGGTCAACCTGCGCTTTGGGCTACGGATACGCTGTTAAGCGTCTGCTACTACCGGGGCGGGTGGTTGCAGGTGTTCCTGCTTGATCCCATCATATCATCACGTGCATCCATCAAGCTGTGTTTGTCGCGTCCGACACAGTCGCGACTCAGTTGCGTTGTGCTTCATTTCCGTACAGAGGTGCCCATTATGCATAGCAGGAGTATCACAAGATAGTTAAACATGCATGAGGGATTGGTGGGTGGTTATTCCACATACCTCATAGGTCGGTTGGGCAGAGAACAGCGCGCCGCACACCTCAAGATATAGTATTTGGCACCATGGGTCTATCTCACTACAACATCACCTGCCATCCTGCTCAAGCGACTGAATTTTTGCAGCCTATCCAAGGTCTCATCATCTCGGCAGGAGTATACTGGCCAGGACTGGGGTATAAGAGCTCGACCAGTCGGTCCAACTCGTCCGCCTGAGCATCTGCGCAGCAACCTCCAAGAAAGTGTAAAATAGCGGCAGCGTGGCAGCGAGCCATAAGAAGAATTACATTCCCGCAGCATAAAAGCCCAGGGCCAAATGACGAAACGGCCGAATGATGAGAAGCCTTCGCGGGTATGGCATCCAAGATCCTCAGGCTGTCGAAAGGATCATCTTCTGAAGCCTCTCAGTCGACGTGCGGTGGTGATGAAGGCTGAGGTGGTAGAGCACCCGGTGGGAAGTCACCTGTGTGTAAGTTGTAGAAGCCATCCTGCAGGTCGAAAGAGCCCTGCATGGTGGGGGCACAATAAGAGCAGAGCGAGAAATGCATGAGAAAACGCGCGAATATTCCCGGGCGTCTAACATACCAAATCAAGCGAAACACGTCCAAATCCGGAACACCTCATACGACCCCCGCGTCAAAATACAGACTAGGGAAGTCGCTCGTTCTCGCTACCGTGACGGGCTCGGCTGCTTTTGTGCTCGGATTGCTAGCCTATGCTACTCACGGATGGCTCACTCTGTTAGCTTCTTTTGGAAGTAAAGCTCCGGCAGACTATTGGCTACCACTGAACTTGAGTAGGCGTCATTTTTACCCTTCGCCAGTTCGAAATTAATGCTAAGTGAAAGTAGGCTTCCTAACAACAGGATCAAGACTGCACATGCCCGCTACTGCAGAGGATCTCCCGCCGGAGCTGTTTGAAGACATTCTGTGGCATGTTCGGGATACCTTTGCCGACTTCTCTCCTGTAGACCGCGAGACAAAACACCTCATCTCCGCGTGTGCTTGCGTATGCCACTACTTCGCCAACATCTGCCGTCCTAAGCTGTTCTATCGGATTACGCTACGTGGCCCTGGTGATGTTCACGAACTGCGAATGCTCATTGACGCGCCCTCCTGCTACACCTCTCTTCCTCCACTCTCCAAATTAATCTACGAGACTGTTGCTGAGCCGCAGAAGACAGAGCCGCCTTGGATACACCTGATTCCTCTCCTGGTGTTTCCCAGACTCAATAATGCCGCGGGGGCCAAACTCTACGTCATGGACGGCACAAACGCTTACGTGAGCCGGAGGACCCCTCGTTTCCTATCACTTCATCCCAATCTTCCTCGCAGCGTACCAAATCGCCTCTCGCCGTTCAGTGAACTCTCACTATCTGACGTCCAGTTCAGCAATGGATCTGAGCTACGCAGATTCCTCTCTCACCTTGAACTACTGAGGGTTCTCGTCCTGGAAAACGTCACATGGGGAGATGCGCAGGACCAGCAGACCTTCTTATCCATGGATTTCGGCGCAGTACGTGAAGTGCGAACCACAGCTGCGGTCGGGTCGGAGTGGTTCGCGCCTCGGTTTCTCCCCGTACTGGCTGCCCGCCGCGAAGAGACATCGCACGGATCGAGCCGGGAGCAGCGAAGACAGTTCACTATGGACCCCGACGACTACCATACTATCCTTGAGATAGTCAGTCTTTTCCGCGGGAGCGGCTCCCGCAATCCTCCGAACAGCCCACTCCTGTGACATGGAAGGCAGAGCGGTATGGAAAACGGGCGTTGGGCAAGGACCACTGTGAGCAATTCGCGATTGTCTGATTCCAAGAGGATGAGCATCTTACCAGTTGTGTTTTCACTAGGTGCAATGATTATACGCGGCCTGTACAAGGACGGCCCGACGATGCCAGAGATTGAAGCAGTGTTTGGTCCTCAAAAATCCACGCCAGGCTTCGAGCGGGAAAACGAAGAAACGTCGCCAAAAGTCCTTTGTGTCGAGTCCATACGGGTTGAACTCGGCGAGGGGATGCGATGCGATGAAAGCGGCGTGAAACGCTCAGAGACCGGCTGGCAAGAGACCTGGAGGACTTTTGAGGACCTCGCCATGCGGCTTAGGCATCTGGGGAATGTCGACTACCTGTTCCACTCCTGGGATAGTGCGGCAAGGTTCTTCAAGACGGAGGCCGTGGCTATGGGACGTCTGCTGGAAACTGGGCGACTTAGATACTTCTGGACCGACGTAAAAGAACAGAGCTTTGGACAATACATACCTTAGTCTTTGCGACACATTGGGGCGAAAAATGTGCTGCGTCTGTCGGTGCACTATTTTCAGCTGCGTTGTCGTCGTCTATCGTGTACGGGCCACAGTGGTAGAGCCGGAATCGTGGCAGGTGCTAAGTAAGCTAGTCTGTATTTTGACGCGGGGGTCGTATGAGGTGTTCCGGATTTGGACGTGTTTCGCTTGATTTGGTATGTTAGACGCCCGGGAATATTCGCGCGTTTTCTCATGCATTTCTCGCTCTGCTCTTATTGTGCCCCCACCATGCAGGGCTCTTTCGACCTGCAGGATGGCTTCTACAACTTACACACAGGTGACTTCCCACCGGGTGCTCTACCACCTCAGCCTTCATCACCACCGCACGTCGACTGAGAGGCTTCAGAAGATGATCCTTTCGACAGCCTGAGGATCTTGGATGCCATACCCGCGAAGGCTTCTCATCATTCGGCCGTTTCGTCATTTGGCCCTGGGCTTTTATGCTGCGGGAATGTAATTCTTCTTATGGCTCGCTGCCACGCTGCCGCTATTTTACACTTTCTTGGAGGTTGCTGCGCAGATGCTCAGGGCGGACGAGTTGGACCGACTGGTCGAGCTCTTATACCCCAGTCCTGGCCAGTATACTCCTGCCGAGATGATGAGACCTTGGATAGGCTGCAAAAATTCAGTCGCTTGAGCAGGATGGCAGGTGATGTTGTAGTGAGATAGACCCATGGTGCCAAATACTATATCTTGAGGTGTGCGGCGCGCTGTTCTCTGCCCAACCGACCTATGAGGTATGTGGAATAACCACCCACCAATCCCTCATGCATGTTTAACTATCTTGTGATACTCCTGCTATGCATAATGGGCACCTCTGTACGGAAATGAAGCACAACGCAACTGAGTCGCGACTGTGTCGGACGCGACAAACACAGCTTGATGGATGCACGTGATGATATGATGGGATCAAGCAGGAACACCTGCAACCACCCGCCCCGGTAGTAGCAGACGCTTAACAGCGTATCCGTAGCCCAAAGCGCAGGTTGACCCGCTGTGTTCGCTGTCTGCCTCGGGGAGACTAGACTTCCCCACTTCCCCGACTTGTGACACTGAAGTCACTGTATGCGTGACCGTGATGGTTCGGTCACCCCATTTACGCGCGCTCCATCGGGCATCGGTACTTCAGTCTCGACATTCACGACGACCAGACGTGGACTGGCCGCCTAACATTAAAATCTGGCCAAAGTCGACGGCGACACATAACTTGCATGTACTTATCTCATACCATAAGTTGTACTTAACCTACCTGCTGACAAGTCTCTTTTTACAACAGATATCAATGTCCGCTCGAGGAGAGGATTTACCTCAGGAGCTGTTCGAGCATGTACTCTGGCACGTAGTCCAGGGTCTTGGGAATCTATATTCCTCCCCAAATACTCAACAAGCCAAGCTCCTGGTTTTGACTTGCAGTCAAGTGAACCGCTACTTCGCGAAGCTCTGTCGCCCAAAGCTCTTCTGGCGTGTTACACTGCAATCTGCCCATGACGTCCAGAATTTGCGCGTTCTCTTCGACAACGCGTGCACCACGCTCACACCGATCGCGCAGATGATCCACAGCACCTGGGCGGAGCCCGCGAGAGGCGGTCCACCATGGATTCACCTGATCGGCACGCACGTTATCCCACAGTTAGCGTTGCGCAACCGAGCCGGCCTCTTTACCGTCGACGGCACGAACATTTACCTCGGTCGCGTCACGCCGACATTTGTGTCTCTGCATCCAAATCTGCCCCGCAGTCTTCCGCGCGGGTTGTGCCCCCTTACGGAAGTCACCCTCACTGACGTGACTTTCAAGCACGAAGCGGAACTGCGGAGGTTCCTATCCCAGCTTCAGCATTTGCGGAGGCTGTCCTTGGACAATGTAACCTGGGGTGGGGAGGATGTAGCGCATGAGCCTGAGCGAGATGAGTTTCCCACCATGAGACTGGCGAGCGGCGCGTGCTTCGTGGAGACGAGACGGTGTCACGGAGAGAACCGGTTTGCACCGGTGTTCATACCCTGTTTTCTGCATAAGACTCGCCGAAGATCTCAGCAGGAGAAGGCAATCGACATAGAGGAGTACCATATCCTTCTAGAAGTTTGTCGTTTGTTCGGAGTGGGCTCTTTTGGAGAACCTGGCGAGACTCTGAGGAAGGATGAACACCCGGTCTGGATGGTGTAGATGCTGACTCCGACCGGGAAGCATTTCAATTGTACGTGGGGTAAATTCATGGCTGTTGTGGCATACAGACTTACTGACCAGTGGTGAACTTGCAGTTCATGTCGTTCTACAAGGATACTTCCAGGATCTGGAGGGGGTAAAGAGACGCTTCATGCCCAACCTCGAGGTACGATTCGGTTGTCAGCAGAATCTGGGCGCAACACAAGCTCTTGAAGAGACCAGATGGGAACAAATTCTCTATATCCACCGCATCACGGTAGACTTTGTCATGGCAGACCGCTGGAAAAACGACCATGACTGGAAGACCATCACAAAGCGCTTTCCCGAGGATGCGTGGGCCGTGTTAGCAACCAAGATTGCACAGCTAAAGCACTTGGAGTCGGTCGTTTTCCGATTTGAATTCGCGGCTGGGGTCGCCGAGTTTCTCAGAGCGCATTCGGCTTCACTTCGATGTCTGCAAGAGAGGGGAAAGCTTACGTACTCCTGGTTTGACGAGGTACGCCAGCGCAACAAGACGTACACCCCCCGATCGAGGTGCCTTCAGCACAGTAGGCAAAATTGGCCGCAGGATGCGCACGCGCCCCGCTAGACATAATGTAAAGCGCACTTACCATTGTTAACAATCTGAGACGGACATAGCAGACACTGAAGCCCCTTTGACGACGTGTTGATTGAACTAAGTGCAAAGAAGTGCTTCCAATATCCAAACGTCCATGACACTTCACACTTTGCTCCCAACCTCTTCACCGACAACGACTCGGACTTAAACGTCCTTCAACTGGTCCACCATCTGCCCAATGCTTCCCACCGTCCAGACGCCGCCCCACCCCTGGCGGCGCTCGCTCCTCATCGTGCGGGGCGTCTTGGGCACCTTCAGGCCCCGTTCCGCGGTCTTCACGTTCTTCACCCAGTACGGCGCCAGCGGGCTCTTGAGTGCTTTGCTGACCTCGGGAACCGATGCGAGCGGCGTGTACGCGTCCGGCAGCACGGGCTTCGGCAGCGCAAGCGAAGGGGGCAGTGGGCTCTTCACGCGCAGCAGCGCGGACGGCGGCGGGGGCGACGGCAGGGGCACCGTCGGCGCGGGACGCTGAGCCAGAGTGCGTGCGCCGCGCGGGCGGGTGTGGAAGCGCGCGCGGAAGTGCGCCATGCGCTGCGCGTCGGAGTGCACGATCGCGTCCTTCGCCGACGCGAGGCCCTCCTCCGCAGGCGTCGTGGGCAGCGTGAGCGCCTTGAGCGGCGCGGGGCGCAGCTTCACTTTCTGCGTGGGCACAGCGCCGGCGGGGCGCGCGGGGCCTGCGCGGTGCGGGCGTGCTCCTCGACGGTCGCTGCGCGGCCGACGACGACGGGGCCGTGCACCATGTCGGCCGTGATCGCGATGCCGTGCTGGATGTCGCTCAGCGAGCGGCTGCGCCGCACGGTACCGCGCCGGCGGACGACGGGGCGACTAGGGCGCACCTCCGCGGCATCTTCGAGCGCGGCCCAGCCCTCACCCGCGTCGTATGATGTCGGCGACTTGACCTTGCTGAGGACGGCCTCGTCCTGTGCGCGGATGCGGTAGAGGTCGAGGAAGGTGCTCACGCGGTCTGCGGCGGTCGCGATCTGGCCGAAGGATGGGAGCACGAGCTCGCCCGGGACGCTCGCGGTGAGGCAGTGCGTGAGGTTTTGCATGCGCTGGCCCGGGCTCATGAGGGGCGTCGGCGAGAGGGCCGCGAAGAAGGACGAGGAGGGCGTGAGCACGGGCGTGGTCACCATCGGCCTGACATGCAGTCAATCAAGTGAGTAGAGTGACAATGGTGTGCATTTGCAAAAACGCGCACCTCGAAATGTGGACGATGACGCTGCTCTGGAGGGGGGGATTGCGGGGTCGCAGCAGCGAGCCTCTGGTGCGGCTGCGCGAGCTGCAGGGCCCGGGGACCTTCTGGTTCTGACGGCGGGCAGCCTGTTGTGCGGTACGATTGAACATGTTTTTAGTCGTCGTAATGTGTGTCTAGCAGAAGGGTCGTAATTCGTGAAAATGCGGATATGCAACGATCGGATGCGAAAGCAGTGAGGAAAGCAAAGTGCAGTTGGACCAGCCAAGCGCAAATTAGGTCGTGAAGATTAAAGTAACGTAGTCGTAAAGAAGGCAGTCAAAGGGGACGTGGACGGAGCGTCGTTCGTCGACCAGGACGAGGGAGAAAAGGAAATGGGGTGCGGGCTCACCGCATCTTATATGGCCATCATGATTGAGATCCACACCCGAGCCTCACTCAGCGCCGCCCGCCATAGCCGCTGTTGCATCGCCGCCGCGGGAGCACGGGAACCGGGCTGACGTCGGTGCCCATTAGCTGGCCGCAGGGCGAACCGCTGTGAAACACCAGGCACATCAGACACGCACAGCCGCAACTGTAACATGGTTGGGAGGTTGATGAGATGTGGTTGGCATCAGCTGTGCCACAATGCATCTGGCCGGATTGGGGAGGCCCGACCGTCGTCGCAATCACGGATTGCCTCCATCACTGATGGCGCATCAATCCCGCCCCTGGCCGCCGGTCGCAGAGGAGCTGGCCCTGCACAGCAAGTGAGGCACCACGGCAGCTTCCAAAGTGATCACCATGGCGTTGGAAGATCCCTGCATGTAAGCGAGCTGTTATATGAGGTCCAGTCGTTAACCGTCACACGACGCGGTTAACCGCACAGCATGCTGCTCACCGCTGAGCATCGTCTGGTCTCGACACAGCCCACGAAACATCTCAACTCCCTAGGAGGACCCTGGAAAATCCCTATAAAGGTTAGGGCAAAACCGGCCAAAATCGGACCTTCGATGTGCGGACAATTTTGGGCCCAAATGTCCGGATTCCGGGGAGACATAGCAAAAGTGCGAACTGTTGTCCGGATGACCGACAGACCTCAAATTTCGCGATTTTTGTCCGGACAACCGAAAAAATCGCTAACAATTGCTAAAAATTCCCTAAAATCGCGAATCTGGTGTTTGAATGCTTACTCAGTCTGGTGAAGTACCATACAACTATTTCTAGCGAGATCAGATAAGATATATCTCGTGAAAGTGCAAAAAGCAAATGACTATTCTTAAGGCCACGGGCTCACGGGTTTCAGCAAGCCCTCAACCTCTTGTGCTCTCGGTCACGTCACTTTGGTTGTTCATGTAAAGGTTTGGCATCAGCGCAATTTATTGCGATCTGTATAAAATACCTACCAAAATGAAGGCAGAACGCGGGCGAGGAGCTATCGGGAGCGGGTCAAGCTCTGCGCTTGCCGTGACGCCGCCGTGCTGGATATGGGTGGTCGTGCGATGCTGTGATGTGCCGACATTGGTCCAAGCTACTCCGGATACAGGCTCCAAACCAGCACGGCCTTGCCGGCCTCGTTCGTCCAAATCCCTCTATATAGTGCGTGACACACATGTGATTACGATGCATCATGTGACTATAGTTTTGAACCTTATTTTACGAAGAGGCCGCAAGGCCGGCTGGCAAACAATGTCGTGGGAAAGCTTGGTAAGCAGAGTAGCCTGCGTCTCTTTGACGCGCCATCCTGCTCAGCACATGAAGGACGTGTCCTGGTAAACAACATGCTACTCCTGAGCACTACAAATCATTGGGACAGGACCATATTCAAGTGAGAAGGCAGACAGCTAGCCAACTATTGTGTGGATAGTGATCATTGAGATGGTAAGGCTGCGGCGCAGAGTCCAGATTCCTTGGCGCTGAAATGCTAGCCAGTGCTGCACTCTGAGAGCTGCTACCTCGGCTGTGAGGGTTTTCATATGCAGCTTGGTGGCACACATAAAAGTAAATACTTGAGATTTGCATACCCTGACAAAGTGTCCATGAATTCACAAAACTTGGCCATGAATACTTGCTGTAAAGTCGGACAGCCTGCGTATCCTTCATTGCTAGGAAGGTGATCAAAAACTCCCCGATGGAGTGTACTTGACGTGCCGCAAGCGTGGCAGTGACAACAGAAAGCGTAGTGCCGAAGACACAGGTGAACTCGACTGGACCAGGAGTCGACGCGCTTGGAATGAGACGCGAGCCCTGCTTACCAAGCATTCCCACGACATTGTTTGCCAGCCTGCCTTGCGTGCTCTTCAAAGTGTTTAGGTTAAAACTGGGTTTCAAATACATCGGCGCTTGAAATGTGGCTGCGAGCCATCAGCGGGAACTCAATATGTGGCATGGCACATTCAGTGTTCACGTTCTTTCAGAATTAGTTTTGAACGAGCACGCAAGGCAGTGCTGGTTTGGAGCCTGCTCCGGATAGTCATCCACCATGATCTATGTTTGATTCTACGCTAATTCTACACCGCAAAACTTCGAACGCGGGTGTTGCGTAGGGCTTCACACAACAGCCCCGGGGCCTGCACCATCAACCATCAAATTGAAGACCGGACATGCGGGAGACCTTCCGCACACGGCATGTCTGGTGTGCGGACGATGTCCCGACTTTGGCCGCCATTTTGAGCAATTCTTGTCCGGATTTTCGGGCGGCCTCCGGCCGCCATGGCCAACCAGTGTCCGGACTTTGCCCTAACCTTTAGAGGGATTTTCCAGGGTCCTTCCCTAGGCTGGTCGATCCCGACGTCCACTTGGCCGAGGCCTGTGTTTAATCCAATAATACATTCAAAGCACCATATGGTACACATATTAACCTTGTGTTATACATTCGTGTAAATCATGCACTGTGGGACCGCGTTAGCTTGTGCAGGCATACGTAGTACGAGAACACGAGTAGAAACGCACCAGTTTTTCTATTCATACAGTTGTCGCTGAGAGCGTGGCTTACGAGCGTCCTTGCTCACGCTTGCGCAGAACGTGCGGCTCGACAAGCGGAGAGAGCACGAGGCCCTTCCAAAGCTGGCGCCACGAGATGGGATTGCCCTACACAGCACCAGGAGCAGATGAATCAGCACCCCATCCCGCAGTTGAAAAATAGCGGGCATGCACTCCCGTCCTCTCGACTGGACCCCGGCTGCTTCTCGCGATGCCTGTCCGGCCACTTTGCCCTCACTTTTGGAGAGTTGGCGAACAGGCATACAGGGAAGCAGCGGGGGCGCACTTCGCCGACTCGGGGCGCTATCGCATCCCGACAGCACAACCGGACGCACCTTCTCGCGGTTCATGACGCAAAACGTGCCGCGCACGCCCATCTCGGGCCTCGAACTCCTCGAGCTCGATCGTGCCCCGGAACGCCAGCTTCCGCCTGTCGTACCCCCCAATCCGTATCCGCTGCCGCACCACGCCCTTCGCGTTCAGCCGGCCCTTGACGTCCTCGTCTGCGCCTTGCTGGGGATCGAAAGCGGCGTCGACAGGTGCGCCGTCGGGTGTGTAGTACGACAGTTTCGGCGGGAGCACCTTGTACTTGAGCCCTCAGCCTCGAGGGTCTCGATAATGAGTGGGAAGAGGAGTCCTGGCAGAAGCGAGGCGTAGAAACGCGTCCAGGAAGGCACAAACCGGCGTCCGACAGCGGTCTGGGACTGTGTGCATGCGGACCAACAGGTCAGCGTAGGGCGCGGACGGAGAGGAGGGAAGGGGACGCACGAAGAGCATGAGTGTTTGTGTGAATTGGCTGTAGTGCCCTGCAGTGAGCATGATCTGGTCTCCATCACGGTCGGTTCGGTTCCTGTACACACCCAATTCCGCGAAGAAATACGCGGCGTCAGCGCCGTGCAGTTCGTGAAAAAGTGGATATATGCGCATAAGATAGCGCGTGGGACACGAAAAGGACGTACGCAGCAGCAAGATTCAACGACGGCGGGGTCGCAATGTCAAGGTCACCTGTAGTGCGCAGCGATTGTGTAAGGGCTTCCGCAACACCGAGCGGTCCACTTTCGGTGAGCTTGTTCTCCTACCGGCCGCACATACGATCATTTGAGCTGCAAGCAAGAGTGAAGAGTGCAGAGCGACGCACCGCATCATCCACGGGTGGTGGAATATGTCGCGGAGCGTCATCCGGCGTGTCGGGTCAGGCGTGAGCATGCCTGTGATGAGACCTGGAAACAAAGGTTAGCAAGACCGAAGGGACGTAAGCGGCGGATTTACCGAGCGTGTCGCGGTCCCAGCGCGTCCACGGGTCTTCGTCAAAGCATTCGCCGCTGAGGTACTGCACGTACTCGTGCGACTTCTTGTCCGGCCTGTCCCAAGGTGTGTCTATGTCGCAATGTCAGGCGTGGCAGCGCGGGAATGGCTGGAGCTGCGACGCACTGCCGGACAAGAGCGTAAAGAATCACCCCCATCCCCCAGACGTCGATGGGCTCGGCTTCGTATGGTTCGCTACCACTGAGCTAGATTTCGTGGCTCGCCCAATGAGCAAGCGGCGCACAGAAGTAGCTATCGACAAATACCTCTGGAGCGAGGTAGGGCAGGCTGCCGCAGCGTTCGGTAAGCAGACGAGTCTTGCCAGACTCCTTGAGCTTGTAGACGGAGCAGAGGCCGAAGTCAGAGATTTTGAGAATTCCGGCAGATGAAAGGAGCAGGTTCTCAGGCTTGAGGTCGCGGTGGCAAATGCCCTCGGCATGGAGGTACTCAACGCCGGCGGCAAGCTGCTTGAAGTAGTGCTGGGCAACGTCTGGCTCAACACCCTTGTCTGGCTCTGTGAACATAAATGAAGCGTCAGCAGTGCAACACAGAGTGTAAAAGCAGTTGGCGCACCAATCTTATCAAACAGGTCTCCGCCACCCGCTAGCTCGAGCAGCATATACACCCCTGGGTAATATCCGCCCTTGCCGATCAGCACCTCCTGTCCCTTGTCGCCGAGCTCCCTCCTGTCAATTTCAACGACCGTCGACTTGATGAACTCAAGCACGTTGGTGTGCTTGAGGGCGTTGTGGATGTTCATTTCTTTGTCGAGAGACTTGCGTTGCGAGGAGGTGGTTTCGGCCGTGATGGAGACGACTTTGCAGGCAGCAACTTGCCGGTTGTCAAAATTGACTGCCCGGTACACTCTACAAGTGAGTAGGTCAAGCCACACAGAACATAGATCATGACCAGAGAGACGCACACGCTGAAGCCACCTCCACCAATTTCCTCCGTTATTTGGTATCCTGCCATTAGCCTGGGGACCGCATCTGTTGCGTACTATGCATACCATGTACTTTTGGGAATCCAAGTTTGCCCATTATGACCACCTGAATGTAAGGGATGCTGAAGGATGCTGCTAGTGTGGACGAGGGAGAGGTAGTACTGGCACAAAGGAAGCCGCCCGGCGCGTCGTGGCCCGTCAAGCCCACGCGACGTCACAGCACGTCTGGTCACAGCAGTTCCGTAACGTCACGCGGTTTGCCTGGAGGCTGGTACTTAGACCAAGCACAAGTCGGAGGTTACGACAAGGTCAAAATAATACATAGTGAGCGAAACATTAAGCAACCAGTGCAGCTGACTTTCAAACAAAACCAGACATATGGATTATTTATGACTACGGTGCGCCAATAGTTCACGCCGCACGGATGAATTCGACGGGCGGTAAACGTCTCAATCACGGCGCATCTTCTTGTTTGGACCCCCATCACTATCCTCGGCCGACCGTTTAGACCCCTGGAGGTGCCTGCCAGTGACAGTGACCTTCAACTCATGAGCTCATTGAATAGTGTATGGTTGTAAGAATGAAACTTCATCTCAAAAACTCCATTCGTGCTTTTCCGGACATGTAAGTTGCGCGCAACTCATCCTTCTGGGTTGGTAGCTTCTCGTAGGCGTGAACGGAGCTCATTGCAAAGGCTATGAGTCATTTTGATCCTGCAAGAGGCTGTCAACAAGACATAATAGCAGGAAAGGAGCAACATACACAAGTGGATAGCCCAGCCAGTCGCTTGTAGCTGTAGACGCCTCTACCGTTGCAGACAAATGTACCGAGGTATCGTATTACACCTCCCATCCGGTAGAACAGTTCCCTTTGACTGCCAACTGTGGGGCGGAGCTCGTGCACTTGTTGAGAATTAGGGTGATCTCCGGCGTGACCAGCAGCAATATCAGGCGAAGACGGATAGATAGTCCGTGATGGCCAGAACAGCACGTCATTGATAGAGACTGACCTACGGCACATATGGTAATTGATCAGTAAAATAACGAAATACGGTCCAGTCGGAGCCAAGCTTACCGCAGCTTCTACATCATGACATAGGAGTCAGTCTTCTGAGTCACCCCAAGCAGTTACCTACCAGCTTTATTCTGGAGCTTACAGTGATATCACCAAGTGGGAAATTGTTGCCCACGAAACACGGAGTATCTTGTTTGTATTGTATACCGCGCTGCACGCCCTAGAAAAGCAAATGAGCTTTTCTTCATGAATATATTT